>CM055280.1:49493568-49543464 GCA_029237695.1 Conchocele bisecta | reverse complement strand
ATAGCACTTGATCAGTCGCCATCACACCAGGACTACTTTAGCACTTGATCAGTCGGCCATCGCACAGGATCTAGTATAGCACTCGATCAGTCGGCCATCGCACCAGGACTAGTTTAGAACTCGATCAGTCAGCAATCACTTCGGGACTAGTTTAGAACTCGATCAGTGGGCCATCGCACCAGGACTAGTTTAGAACTTGATCAGACGGTCATCGCACAAGCACAGTTTAGAACTTGATCAGTCGACCATCGCACCAGGAATAGTTTAGCCCTTAATCAGTCGGCCATCGCACCGGGACTAGTTTAGCACTTGATCAGTAGGCCATTGCACAAGGACTAGCTTAGCACTTGATCAGTCGGCCATCGCATCAGGATTAGTTCAGAACTTTATCAGTCGGCCATCACACCAGGACTAGTATTGCACTTGATCAGTCGGCCACCGCACCGGGACTACTTTAGCCCTTGATCAGTCGGCCATCGCACCAGGACTAGTATAGCACTCGATCAGTCGGCCATGACACCAGGACTAGTGTAGAACTTGATCAATCGACCATAGCACCCGGACTAGTTTAGCCCTTGATCAGTCGGCCATCGCACCGGGACTAGTTTAGCCCTTGATCAGTCGGACTTCGCACCAGGACTAGTTTAGAACTTGATCAGTCGACCATCGCACCAGGAATAGTTTAGCCCTTGATCAGTCGCCCATCGCACCGGCACTAGTTCAGCCCTTGACTAGTCGGCCATCGCACCAGGGCTAGTATAGCACCCGATCAGTCGGCCATCGCACCACGACTAGTTTAGAACTTGATCAGTCGGCCATCGCACCAGCACTAGTTTAGAACTTGGTCAGTCGACCATCGCACAAGGAATAGTTTAGCCCATAAACAGTTGGCCATCGCACCGGGACTAGTTTAGTACTTGATCAGACGGCCATCGCATCAGGACTAGTTCAGAACTTTATCAGTCGGCCATCACACCAGGACTAGTATTGCACTTGATCAGTCGGCCTTCGCACCGGGACTAGTTTAGTCATTGATCAGTCGGCCATCGCTTCAGGACTAGTATAGCACTCGATCAGTCGGCCATGACACCAGGACTAGTTTAGAACCTGATCAATCGGCCATCGCACCAAGAATAGTTTAGCCCTTGATCAGTCGCCCATCGCACAGGGACTAGTTTAGCCCTTGATTAGTCGGCCATCGCCCCAGGACTAGTATAGCACTCGATCAGTGGGCCATCGCACCAGGACTAGTTTAGAACTTGATCAGACGGTCATCGCACAAGCACTAGTTTAGAACTTGATCAGTCGACCATCGCACCAGGAATAGTTTAGCCCTTAATCAGTCGGCCATCGCACCGGGACTAGTTTAGCACTTGATCAGTAGGCCATTGCACAAGGACTAGCTTAGCACTTGATCAGTCGGCCATCGCATCAGGATTAGTTCAGAACTTTATCAGTCGGCCATCACACCAGGACTAGTATTGCACTTGATCAGTCGGCCACCGCACCGGGACTACTTTAGCCCTTGATCAGTCGGCCATCGCACCAGGACTAGTATAGCACTCGATCAGTCGGCCATGACACCAGGACTAGTGTAGAACTTGATCAATCGACCATAGCACCCGGACTAGTTTAGCCCTTGATCAGTCGGCCATCGCACCGGGACTAGTTTAGCCCTTGATCAGTCGGACTTCGCACCAGGACTAGTTTAGAACTTGATCAGTCGACCATCGCACCAGGAATAGTTTAGCCCTGATCAGTCGCCCATCACCGGGGGGGGGGGGGGGGGGGGGCGCACGCACTAGTTCAGCCCTTGACTTAGTCGGCCATCGACCAGGGCTAGTATAGCACCCGATCAGATCGCCATCAGCACCACGACTAGTTTAGAACTTGATCAGTCGGCCATCGCACCAGCACTAGTTTAGACTTGGTCAGTCCGACCATCGCACAAGGAATAGTTTAAGCCCATAAACAGTTGGCCATCGCACCGGCGGACTAGTTTAGTACTTGATCAGACGGCCATCGCATCAGGACTAGTTCAGAACTTTATCAGTCGGCCATCACACCAGGACTAGTATTGCACTTGATCAGTCGGCCTTCGCACCGGGACTAGTTTAGTCATTGATCAGTCGGCCATCGCTTCAGGACTAGTATAGCACTCGATCAGTCGGCCATGACACCAGGACTAGTTTAGAACCTGATCAATCGGCCATCGCACCAGGACTAGTTTAGCCCTTTATCAGTCAGCCATCGCACCATGAATAGTTTAGCCCTTGATCAGTCGGCCATCACACCGGGACTAGTTTAGCCCTTTATCAGTCGGCTATTGCACCAGGACTAGTATAGCACTTGATCAGTCGGCCATCGCACCAGGACTAGCTTAGAACTCGATCAGTCGGCCATCGCACCAGGTATAGTTTTGCCCTTGATCAGTCGGCCATCCCACCAGGAATAGTTTAGCCCTTGATCAGTCGGCCATCCCAACGGGACCAGTTTAGCCCTTGATCAGTCGGCCATTGCACCAGGATTAGTATAGCACTCGATCAGTCGGCCATCGCACCAGGACTAGTTTAGAACTTGATCAGTCGGCCATCGCACCAGGACTAGCTTAGAACTTGATCAGTCGACCATCGCACCAAGAATAGTTTAGCCCTTGATCAGTCGCCCATCGCACAGGGACTAGTTTAGCCCTTGATTAGTCGGCCATCGCCCCAGGACTAGTATAGCACTCGATCAGTGGGCCATCGCACCAGGACTAGCTTAGAACTTGATCAGTCGGCCATCGCACCAGGAATAGTTTAGAACTTGATCAGTCCACCATCGCACCAGGAATAGCTTAGCCCTTGATCAGTCGGCCATCGCACCGCGTCTAGTTTAGCCCTTGATCAGTCGGCCATCACACCAGGATTAGCATAGCACTCGATCAGCCGGCCATCGCACCAGGACTAGTTTAGAACTTGATCAGTCGACCATCGCACAAGGAATAGTTCAGCCCTTGATCAGTCGGCCATCGCACCGGGACTAGTTTAGCCCTTGATTAGTCGGCCATCGCACCAGGACTAGTATAGCACTCGATCAGCCGGCCATCGCACCAGGACTAGTTTAGAACTTGATCAGTCGACCATCGCACCAGGAATAGTTTAGCCCTTGATCAGTCGGCCATCGCACCGGGACTAGTTTAGCGCATGATTAGTCGGCCATCGCACCAGGACTAGTATAGCACTCGATCAGTCGGCCATCGCACCAGGACTAGTATAGCACTCGATCAGTCGGCCATGACACCAGGACTAATTTAGAACTTGATCAGTCGATCATCGCACCAGTAATAGTTTAGCCTTTGATCAGTCGCCCATCGCACCGGGACTAGTTTAGAACTTGATCAGTCGGCCATCGCACCAGGAATAGTATAGCACTCGATCAGTCGGCCATCGCACCAGGACTAGTTTAGAAGTTGATCAGTCGGCCATCGCACCAGCACTAGTTTAGAACTTGATCAGTCGACCATCGCACCAGGAATAGTTTAGCCCTTAATCAGTCGGCCATCGCACCGGGACTAGTTTAGCACTTGATCAGTAGGCCATTGCACCAGGAATAACTTAGCACTTGATCAGTCGGCCATCGCATCAGGACTAGTTCAGAACTTTATCAGTCGGCCATCACACCAGGACTAGTATTGCACTTGATCAGTCGGCCATCGCACCGGGACTAGTTTAGCCCTTGATCAGTCGGCCATCGGACCGGGATTAGTTTAGCCCTTGATCAGTCGGCCATCGCACCGGGACTAGTTTAGCCCTTGATCAGTTGGCCATCACACCAGGACTAGTATAGCACTCGATCAGTCGGCCATGACACCAGGACTAGTTTAGAACTTGATCAATCGACCATCGCACCAGGACTAGTTTAGCCCTTTATCAGTCGGCCATCGCACCAGGAATAGCTTTGCCCTTGATCAGTCGGCCATCACACCGGGACTAGTTTAGCCCTTGATCAGTCCGCTATCGCACCAGGACTAGTTTAGCACTCGATCAGTCGCCCATCGCACCAGGACTAGCTTAGAACTCGATCAGTCGGCCATCCCACCGCGTCTAGTGTAGCCCTTGATCAGTCGGCCATCACACTAGGAATAGTTTAGCCCTTGATCAGTCGGCCATTGCACCAGGACTAGTTTAGCCCTTGATTAGTCGGCCATCGCACCAGGACTAGTATAGCACTCGATCAATCGGCCATCGCACCAGGACTAGTATAGCACTCGATCAGTCGGCCATGACACCAGGACTAGTTTAGAACTTGATCAGTCGACCATCGCACCAGGAATAGTTTAACCCTTGATCAGTCGCCCATCGCACCGGGACTAGTTTAGAACTTGATCAGTCGGCCATCGCACCAGGACTAGTATAGCACTCGATCAGTCGGCCATCGCACCAGGACTAGTTTAGAAGTTGATCAGTCGGCCATCGCACAAGCACTAGTTTAGAACTTGATCAGTCGACCATCGCACCAGGAATAGTTTAGCCCTTAATCAGTCGTCCATCGCACCGGGACTAGTTTAGCACTTGATCAGTAGGCCATTGCACCAGGACTAACTTAGCACTTGATCAGTCGGCCATCGCATCAGGACTAGTTCAGAACTTTATCAGTCGGCCATCACACCAGGACTTGTATTGCACTTGATCAGTCGGCCATCGAACCGGGACTAGTTCAGCCCTTGATCAGTCGGCCATCGCACCGGGACTAGTATAGCACTCGATCAGTCGGCCATGACACCAGGACTAGTTTAGAACTTGATCAATCGGCCATCGCACCAGGACTAGTTTAGCCCTTGATCAGTGGGCCATCCCACCGGGACTAGTTTAGCCCTTGATCAGTCCGCTATCGCACCAGGATTAGTATAGCACTCGATCAGCCGGCCATCGCACCAGGACTAGTTTAGAACTTGACCAGTCGACCATCGCACCAGGAATAGTTTAGCCCTTGATCAGTCGGCCATCGCACCGGGACTAGTTTAGCCCTTGATTAGTCGGCCATCGCACCAGGACTAGTATAGCACTCGATCAATCGGCCATCGCACCAGGACTAGTATAGCACTCGATCAGTCGGCCATGACACCAGGACTAGTTTAGAACTTGATCAGTCGACCATCGCACCAGGAATAGTTTAACCCTTGATCAGTCGCCCATCGCACCGGGACTAGTTTTAGAACTTGATCAGCCGGCCATCGCACCAGGGGACTAGTATAGCACTCGATCAGTCGGCCATCGCACCAGGACTAGTTTAGAAGTTGATCAGTCGGCCATCGCAAGCAGCACTAGTTTAGAACTTGATCAGTCGACCATCGCACCAGGAATAGTTTAGCCCTTAATCAGTCGTCCATCGCACCGGACTAGTTTAGCACTTGATCAGTAGGCCATTGCACCAGACTAACTTAGCACTTGATCAGTCGGCCATCGCATCAGGACTAGTTCTCGAACTTTATCAGTCGGCCATCACACCAGGACTTGTATTGCACTTGATCAGTCGGCCATCGCACCGGGACTAGTTTAGCCCTTGATCAGTCGGCCATCGCACCGGGACTAGTATAGCACTCGATCAGTCGGCCATGACACCAGGACTAGTTTAGAACTTGATCAATCGGCCATCGCACCAGGACTAGTTTAGCCCTTGATCAGTCGGCCATCCCACCGGGACTAGTTTAGCCTTTGATCAGTCCGCTATCGCACCAGGATTAGTTTAGCACTCGATCAGTCGGCCATCGCACCAGGACTAGTTTAGAACTTGATCAGTCGACCATCGCACCAGGAATAGTTTAGCCCTTGATCAGTCGCCCATCGCACCGGGACTAGTTTAGCCCTTGACTAGTCGGCCATCGCACCAGGACTAGTATAGCACTCGATCAGTCGGCCATCGCACCACGACTAGCTTAGAACTTGATCAGTCGGCCATCGCACCAGCACTAGTTTAGAACTTGATCAGTCGACCATCGCACCTGGAATAGTTTAGCCCATAATCAGTTGGCCATCGCACCGGGACTAGTTTAGCACTTGATCAGTCGGCCATCGCATCAGGACTAGTTCAGAACTTTATCAGTCGGCCATCACACCAGGACTAGTATTGCACTTGATCAGTCGGCCTTCGCACCGGGACTAGTTTAGCCCTTGATCAGTCGGCCATCGCTTCAGGACTAGCATAGCACTCGATCAGTCGGCCATGACACCAGGACTAGTTCAGAATTTGATCAATCGGCCATCGCACCAGGACTAGTTTAGCCCTTTATCAGTCGGCCATCACACCAGGACTTGTATTGCACTTGATCAGTCGGCCATCGAACCGGGACTAGTTCAGCCCTTGATCAGTCGGCCATCGCACCGGGACTAGTATAGCACTCGATCAGTCGGCCATGACACCAGGACTAGTTTAGAACTTGATCAATCGGCCATCGCACCAGGACTAGTTTAGCCCTTGATCAGTGGGCCATCCCACCGGGACTAGTTTAGCCCTTGATCAGTCGCTATCGCACCAGGATTAGTATAGCACTCGATCAGCCGGCCATCGCACCAGGACTAGTTTAGAACTTGATCAGTCGACCATCGCACCAGGAATAGTTTAGCCCTTGATCAGTCGGCCATCGCACGGGACTAGTTTAGCCTGGTATTAGTCGGCCCATCGCACCAGGGACTAGTATAGCACTCGATCAATCGGCCATCGCACCAGGACTAGTATAGCACTCGATCAGTCGGCCCATGCACCAGGACTAGTTTAGAACTTGATCAGTCGACCATCGCACCAGGAATAGTTTAACCCTTGATCAGTCGCCCATCGCACCGGGAACTAGTTTAGAACTTGATCAGCCGGCCATCGCACCAGGACTAGTATAGCACTCGATCAGTCGGCCATCGCACCAGGACTAGTTTAGAAGTTGATCAGTCGGCCATCAGCACTAAGCACAGTTTAGAACTTGATCAGTCGTCCATCGCAACGGGGAGGACTAGTAGCCCTTGATCAGTCGTCCCATCGCACCGGACTAGTTTAGCCATCTTGATCAGTCAGCCATCGCACCATAGCCAGCCCTTGAACTTACGGGACTATAGCATCGATCAGTCGGCCATGCACCAGGACTAGTTTAGAACTTGATCAATCGGCCATCGCACCAAGGACTAGTTTAGCTTGATCGTCGGCCATCGGCACGGATAGTTTAGCCTTGAAAAATCAGTCCGCTATCGCACCGGATAGTTTTAGCACTCGATCAGTCGGCCATCGCACCAGGACTATTTAGAACTTGATCAGTCGCCATACGTTGACAGTCATGAACTGACAGTCGGCCATCGCACCGGACTAGTTTAGCTTGATTCATCGGCTCGCACAGGCTAGTTTACTTGATTCAATCGCCATCACCGGACTAGATTACTTGGATCAGGGATCCGCTATCGCACCAGGATTATTTAGCACTCGATCAGTCGCCATCGCACCAGGACTAGTTTAAACTTGATCAGTCGAACCATCGCACCAGGGGAATAGTTTAGGCCCTTATCAGTTCGCCCATCGCACCGGGACTGTTTTAGCCCTTGACTAGTCGGCCAGCAACAGGACATATAGCACTCGATCATCGGCCATCGCACCACGACTAGCTTAGAACTTGATCAGTCCGGCCATCGCACCAGCACAGTTTAGAACTTGATCTCGACCATCGCACTGGAATAGTTTAGCCCATAATCCAGTTGCCATCGCACCGGGACTAGTTTAGCACTTGATCAGTCGGCCATCGCATCAGGACTAGTTCAGAACTTTATCAGTCGGCCATCACACCAGGACTAGTATTGCACTTGATCAGTCGGCCTTCGCACCGGGACTAGTTTAGCCCTTGATCAGTCGGCCATCGCTTCAGGACTAGCATAGCACTCGATCAGTCGGCCATGACACCAGGACTAGTTCAGAATTTGATCAATCGGCCATCGCACCAGGACTAGTTTAGCCCTTTATCAGTCGGCCATCGCACCAGGAATAGTTTAGCCCTTGATCACTCGGCCATCCCACCGGGACTAGTTTAGCCCTTTATCAGTCGGCTATCGCACCAGGACTAGTATAGCACTTGATCAGTCGGCCATCGCACCAGGACTAGCTTAGAACTCGATCTGTCGGCCATCGCACCAGGAAAAGTTTAGCCCTTGATCAGTCGGCCATCCCACCAGGAATAGTTTAGCCCTTGATAAGTCGGCCATCCCACCGGGACCAGTTTAGCCCTTGATCAGTCGGCCATTCCACAAGGATTAGTATAGCACTCGATCAGTCGGCCATCGCACCAGGACTAGCTTAGAACTTGATCAGTCGACCATCGCACCAAGAATAGTTTAGCCCTTGATCA
The DNA here is from genome assembly GCA_029237695.1 of Conchocele bisecta. Lineage (NCBI taxonomy): Eukaryota > Metazoa > Mollusca > Bivalvia > Lucinida > Thyasiridae > Conchocele > Conchocele bisecta. Next base: position 49,535,108 of record CM055280.1, on the reverse strand, counting down.
GTCGCCCATCGCACCGGGACTAGTTTAGCCCTTGATTAGTCGGCCATCGCACTAGGACTAGTATAACACTCGATCAGTCGGCCATCGCACCAGGACTAGCCTAGAACTTGATTAGTCGGCCATCGCACCAGCACTAGTTTAGAACTTGATCAGTCGACCATCGCACCAGGAATAGCTTAGCCCTTGATCAGTCGGCCATCGCACCGCGTCTAGTCTAGCCCTTGATCAGTCGGCCATCACACCAGGATTAGTATAGCACTCGATCAGCCGGCCATCGCACCAGGACTAGTTTAGAACTTGATCAATCGACCATCGCACCAGGAATAGCTTAGCCCTTGATCAGTCGGCCATCGCACCGGGACTAGTTTAGCCCTTGATTAGTTGGCCATCGCACCAGGACTAGTATAGCACTCGATCAGACGGCCATCGCACCAGGACTAGTTTAGAACTCGATCAGTCGGCAATCACACCAGGACTACTTTAGCACATGATCAGTCGGCCATCGCACCGGGACTAGTTTAGAACTTGATCAGTCGGCCATTGCATCAGGGCTAGCATAGCACTCGATCAGTCGACCATCACACCAGGACTAGTTTAGAACTTGATCAATCGACCATCGCACCAGGAATAGTTTAGCCCTTGATCAGTCGCCCATCGCACCGGGACTAGTTTAGCCCTTGACTAGTCGGCCATCGCACCAGGACTAGTATAGCACTCGATCAGTCGGCCATCGCACCAGGACTAGTTTAGAACTTGATCAGTCGGCCATCGCACCAGCACTAGTTTAGAACTTGATCAGTCGACCATCGCACCAGGAATAGTTTAGCCCTTAATCAGTCGGCCATCGCACCGGGACTAGTTTAGCGTTTTATCAGTTGGCCATTGAAACAGGACTAGCTTAGCACTTTATCAGTCGGCCATCGCATCAGGACTAGTTCAGAACTTTATCAGTCGGCCATCACACCAGGACTAGTATTTCACTTGATCAATCGGCCATCGCACCGGGACTAGTTTAGCCCTTGATCACTCGGCCATCGCACCAGGACTAGTATAGCACTCGATCAGTCGGCCATGACACCAGAAGTAGTTTAGAACTTGATCAATCGGCCATCGCACCAGGACTAGTTTAGCCCTTGATCAGTCGGCCATCGCACCAGGAATAGTTTAGCCCTTGGTCAGTCGGCCATCCCACCGGGACTAGCTTAGCCCTTGATCAGTCCGCTATCGCACCAGGATTAGTTTAGCACTCGATCAGTCGGCCATCGCACCAGGACTAGTTTAGAACTTGATCAGTCGACCATCGCACCAGGAATAGTTTAGCTCTTGATCAGTCGCCCATCGCACCGGGACTAGTTTAGCCCTTGACTAGTCGGCCATCGCACCAGGACTATTATAGCACTCGATCAGTCGGCCATCGCACCACGACTAGTTTAGAACTTGATCAGTCGGCCATCGCACCAGCACTAGTTTAGAACTTGATCAGTCGACCATCGCACCAGGAATAGTTTAGCCCTTGATCAGTCGGCCATCGCGATAGGACTAGTTTAGCACTTGTTCAGTAGGCCATCGCACCAGGACTAGTTTAGCACTTGATCAGTCGGCCATCGCACCAGGACTAGTTCAGAACTTGATCAGTCGGCCATCGCACCAGGACTAGTATAGCACTCGATCAGTCGGCCATCGCACCAGGACTAGTTTAGAACTTGATCAGTCGGCCATCACACCAGGACTAGTTTAGCCCTCGATCAGTCAGCCATCGCACCAGGAATAGTTTAGCCCTTGATCATTCGGCCATTCCACCGGGACTAGTTTAGCCCTTGATCAGTCGGCCATCGCACCAGGACTAGCATAGCGCTTGATCAGTCGGCCATCGCACCAGGACTAGTTTAAAACTTGATCAATCGGCCATCGCACCAGGACTAATTTAGCCCTTGATCAGTCGGCCATCGCACCATGAATAGTTTAGACCTTGATCAGTCGGCCATCCCACCGGGACTAGTTTAGTCCTTGATCAGTCGGCCATCCCACCAGGATTAGTATAGCACTCGATCAGTCGGCCATCGCACCAGGACTAGTTTAGAACTTGATCAGTGGCCACAGCACCAGGACTAGTTTAGAACTTGATCAGTCGACCATCGCACCAGGAATAGTTTAGCCCTGGATCAGTCGGCTATCGCACCAGGATTAGTATATCACTCGGTCAATCGGCCATCGCGCCATGACTAGTTTAGAACTTGATCAGTCGGCCATCGCACCACGACTAGTTTAGAACTTGATCAGTCGGCCATCTCAACAAGACAAGTATAGCACTTGATCAGTCGGCCATCGCACCAGGACTAGTTTAGCACTTGATCAGTCGGTCACGTCATCCAGACAGAAGTGGTGGTCGTGGAGGGATGTAGTGTAGTCATAGACAAAAACTGGTGGTGGTGGTTATACACATTGTTCCCACTGTGGGATATAGACCTGAACTTTTAGGACGCCAAATGTAGATGGCTGGTGTGTGTGGGGGATCATTTTGTTGTGTCCCCGGCGGTGGTGCGGAGTACAATGATGAATTACTGATGAATTACTGTATTGAACACACATGTATAAGATGCACTGTGATACCGTACTTCACAATCCTCCGTTTTAAATTGTTTCTGTATTATAAAACTGAAAATGTATTCATTTTGAAAAACTTAAAATTGTGGCAGATATTCGAAATAAAAACCGGATGTTTACAAGCGAAATGAACCGGTGCATCGGTATATTTTAACTGCACGATGACCCCACTGTATATTCATACCATATCCGTACAGATATATCGTATATACGAACGGATATCGTATGTTTGTATAATATTCGTATAGTGCGTTTTTAGAAATGTAAACAAACTATACTATACTATACTATACTATACTATTACTATACTATACTATACTATACAACTATACTATACTATACTATACTATACTATACTATACTATACTATACTATACTATAAAACTATACTATAATATACATACGTACGTACGATATGCTTATTAAATATTACCAATACTATACGATTACGATATGTATACGATATTAGTACGCACAAATAGGTAAGGAGCAGAAAAGCGCTACTGTATCTCATAGAAGGTGGGACTATAGCCATGTGTTGTTGACTAGACCTCATACTGCGGGTAAGGCTGTCTTCGGAACCTTACTACTCAGTTGTTACCATTATCTATTGAGATACGCACATGACGCACTGGGGTAACTCAAATGTTTGTCTGTTGTCTTCCATTCATCATTTTGTCATGTCATACTTGTATGTTATTTCACTTTGATTAGCGATCATCAAAGTACTTGTACACCCATACTATTGTCCACTACGGGACCATTAATATACCATATAATTATGAAGTTAATTCGTCTATAACTCATACGTTGCAGTATAGCATAACAGTCGATTGGCTTACGATCATTATGTAATTGAATAGAATCGGTGTATCGTACAGTGACGTTCGCATACCAAGGTATCATGTATTCATGTGTGTCCCCGTGTATTATATTGTAAATAATAAGTGATTAACATATCCTAGTCTACTCTAGCCTATCCCTTGCACTCCAACTACATGTACGTGTTACCCCTTTTCGTCTGTCAGGCCCATGTATACTTGCCACAACGTTATAGTATTTGAATTAGACTTAATAATACAACAACAAGGGTGATAATGTGCCTCGATCATTCACTGACATTGGTAATGACCTTGACAATGTTCCACCAGCTAGTAATATTTATTTTACTAGGGAATCGCGGTGCTATCAGGCAATTTTCATATGCAAATGAGGCATACTATTTTTTAATTATGTATACGAATTAAATACGTCAAGTGAAAAAATAATATTTTCGACAGATTATAGATTATGATCATTCCACATGAAAACATAAATACAGAGAATAAAAAGTAATGTCGGTAAACATTTTAAGGAAACACGGTTATCGCACCTGATATAATTTTGAGAAAATTTACGACTGATATAAAAAATATAATAATGCCAATCAATACGTGGTGTAATGGTGCTTGAATGTTTATTTTGCCAGAACATGTCTCAGATGATGTCTCTGATATAAAGAACATTGTGTGACAACTGAGTCCGCATGCACCTTTAACTAAGGCTAAATTATGAATTAGAAGATGTATGTGTTTACACGTGCGCAGCTGGGCGCTACTAATACAATGGAGTGAATTGTTAAATTGAGGGAACGAATTGTTATTTCGTGGCAACAAATTGTTATTTCGTGGGAACGAATTGTTATTTCGTGGGAACGAATTAATAAAAAAGAAGTATACGTCCGCTGCGGGGCACAGATGGAAGACTCGGATCTAGGACTCAATACATGACTCATTTGAAAAACGTTACCCCACCCACCGAATTCCTTACACTATACAGTATAGTATTTCAAGGTAGGCAAGAGCATGGGAAAATGTCCTAGACATGCTTAGTTTCGGACTCGCTCACACACAACACGTTTTAAAGTTTTTGCTTACTTACGCCTCTGGCAAATAATGTATGCCTTAGGCCCCCAAATATATTCACTTTAAACAACTGTGTTTAGTACGGCAGCTTAAAAGGGACATGCGCAATTATTGTTCTATGTCGTTCCCACGACATAGCATCTCGTTACCACGAGTTAGCTATGTCAAGACATAGCATCTCATTCCATCGAGATAGGTAGCCAATGAAAATGAAGCATAATTACCGCCATATTAGTCCAACAGCCGGGAGCTTAACCTTGTTTTGATTAACATAGTTTTTTTATTGGCGATTTTGCTTGCCCATGCCAGCCACATCCAGAATCCGGCTAATGGCACTCTGTCATCTTTGAGCGTTTTGAGAAAGTTGCATACATTCGAAATGGCCGCCAAACAGTTATAGTATGCCGTATGAGGTATTGAAGTGATTTAAGAGCGTAAAGTGGATTTACTCGACTCATCAGATAAGCGGTCAACATTTTTAATATTTAATTCAATACACTGTGACATGGAAAAGATCCAAAATGGCCGCCAAATGTAACATATTTTACATATAACTACTCTCACACTCTATAGTAAAGCAGACATGATACTGATATTGGATATATTGACACAATAAACACTTTCAGTACGTTCGATATGTTCGTAGACAAGTTGTTGAACAGGGGAAGTACAAGATGGCCGCTACATATAAATATAGTATCATATAACAATAAAGTAAACGACTGATAATTAAATATATAACTGCATATGAGTGTCATATCGTAGTAAATTGGTATAGATGTATTGGATTTAGGCATACACTGAACGTTTTCATTAACTTAGACACATAATTAAATAACTATGCCGATAGCAGAAGTCAATAATTACTGGGGCTATTGATTAATTTAAGCATATTAGTATACATATGGACACATTGAACGTTTTATGTAACTTTCAAATCCAATATTAGAGAATGTTGTCAATAGAAGAAGCCATAGATGGCCGCCAGATATAAATTACCTAGCAATGACAATCATAATGTGTAATGATTTAAATATGAAATGTCACGTTGACCTATTTCCAAGAAAATGCACATATGTATGTCAATCTTGTGTTCTTTTGTAACCTTGTTATGTAATTAGACACGTATTCCAATAGCAGAAGTCCAAGACGGCTGCCAAATATAAATTATAGCAATCATCGATTAATAATTAAGTTATATAATTAAGTTCATTCCAGCTCCATAGGGAGCACACATAATTAAGTTCATTCCAGCTCCAACACATTTATAGCAATAGTTTACAAATGTATGTCAATGACGATCGCATAATAATGACATGATTATTAAAATAGAGAACACAGTAGAAAAGTGAGACCCATAAGAAACCAACGCAATTAATACTTCCTAATAAACAAATGACATGCGGTGGTCGCAGAACCTTCAACGCGGCACAAACATGCATTCCACGATCAGCGGTGTACAGTCCCTAAACGAAAGCAACAGTGCATGCACTACATAAACAATATAACGAATGCAGAGCAAGCACAACAACAACTATTCCCCAATGAACTACTGGTAAAGTAACATGAAAATAAAATCCCAATGAAGGACAGTACATGGACACATGACAAGAAGGATGCCACCTTGGACAGGACAGTGCCTAAACAGAACACGTGGATGGTTGAACCTGAACCGCCCGCTTACCTCGACATCATGCTTCAAAAGTACATCAACATACAAGGCAATCAAAAACGAATCATATATCATACGGTAATGACAAACTAATTACAACGAAATACACAGTAAACATGAAATGAAAGTTAATATTGTAGATATGACTATAAGAAAAGAAGAAGATATGATGGAACAAACACTCTAGCCGTAAGGGATGACAGTCACGTTGTTTAGCATTGTCATATTAGTATATTACATTTAGTGATTACTGCATTCCTTATATCCATTGCATCGTACCTTGAATGCTGTCATGTTGTATATATTGGTGTGTACTATGTGTATTCTAGTCTGCAATGACCATGACAGTTAGTGTTACCGTGAGTTAGTAGTGGCTCAACTGGAATGACTGTCGTATATAGCATTCCAATGTGTATTAGTTGTGTCCACACTATTATATTTACTCTACATTATCTCAGTGTTTTTATCAGAATTATTGAATTTGTGATTAAATTTGTTCAACATTTACGTATGTTAACATGTCATATGCATGCACTAGCTCCATATTGAGTTGTATGTAATAAAATAAACTGCACATACATTTCAGACGTTGAATTCCGACTTGTCATTGAAAACAAGAATGTTATGGAAATATTGCATTACATCATCATACAAATATAAGTTGCTCTACATAATCAATACAAATCTGAATATATATCAATTGCTTGCAGTTTACCAAATGATAAGTGATATTAAAAGGTTGTACAGAAATCACCATTTACATGCCGCCCTTTAGACATGTTAGAGGAAAGTATGTACATTTCGCAGAAAAAATGACTTGCCATAATGTAATGTCAGTGGGAGTTCTTAGTTGCTATGGGAATAACGCTAATGGGACCGCGGTAATATATAGATGTGTTCTCCATTTGTACTAGCCAGGTTAGCCAATTCGCGTGATGTCACTGTGAACTTGTTCAGTATTGAAGCGTTTGGAACCAATGGTATGAAAGAAAACCTCTTGTATTCATTCAAATTAGGAAGTCATTAAAGTTTACTGTCAGGTCCCACACTACATCTTCTTGCCAACGCCCATTATATAAGTTATAATTACATAATTTGGTAGCCATACTGGATTTGGTGTCAGAATAACGTCGGCATGATTGTTGATGTGGAATGGCAATACAAGAAGGCTTTCCAAAGTATCCTGAATAAGCCGACGTATATAACCAAGTGTACTATTTATAAGTATATGCTTTTATTACTTGTAGAATGTTCTATATTATTATCCAGCGCCAATTTTAGACTTCTGTTATTGAACGTGGTCTAATGGTGTATATTACGTTCAGAAAACAAATGATCATCTTGACTTAATACCAGTATTTGGTATAATTACATACTTAGATGTGACATATGAGTGTAATTATATAAGCTAATAGCTACAATAATATTAAAATAGTTGGCGGCCATCTTGGACTAATGCTGTTGAAACAATGATCCAATTGCGTACCTAAGGTACTAAAATCATTGTGTATCTAAATACAATATTCGTATGCACATTTGCTCTGGTATAAGGTCTAAGTGCAATTATATATGTTTTCTTATGTAGAGATACGATTGCACGTATAATGTAATATATTTATAATTGGCGGCCATTTTTGGAGTTCTGCTATTTGGAATATTATTCAATTTCACAGCAAAGTTACAAAAATAAACATTCATTGTTTCAATAAACCCAAGATTATAAAAAGCATACGATTTGTTGTGACGAACTAGTGAAATTACGTCAAATTGTCACATTTGGCGGCAATCTTGGATTTTTCCCATAGTGCAGTTAAGGAATTGAATTTTAACGTTGTCAATTTTCATCACTATGTCAAATACACCCAGTTTACGCTCTTAAATTGCTGAATTTCCTCATGTTAATGCAACTATTTGACAGCCATCTTGAATTTGTGTCAACAGGGTGACAGCTTGTCATCAGTTGGATTTCAAAACTAGAACGTCTGGACATGCAAAGTCAGTAATAAAAAAAACATGTTATTCAAAACAAGGTAAAGCCCCAAATCGGCCTTTGGCTGCCGGATTATATTCAACCATGGCTGAAAGAAAAAATGGCGGTAATTATACTGCATTTTCAATGGCTACCTATGTCGTGGGAACGAGATGCTATGTCGTGGTAACGAGATGCTATCTCGTGGGAACGACATAGCTCACTCGTGGTAACGAGATCCTATCTCGTGGGAACGAGATACTATGTCATGGTAACGAAATGCTATGTCGTAGTAACGAGATGCTATCTCGTGGGAACGACATAGCTAACTCGTGGTAACGAGATGCTATCTCGTGGGAACGAGATGCTATCTCGAGGGAACGAGATGCTATGTCGTGCGACATAGATAAGTCGTGGTAACGAGATGCTATCTCGTGGGAACGAGATGCTATGTCCCACGACATAGAAAAATAATTGTGCATGTTCCTTTTAAGCTGCCGTAGTTTAGTATATTGTTAGTTACACGCGTTTTAGCTACCAACGTAACAGAGAAATTTCTCTGTCCGAAAGAATTCCACACACACATCGCCACGTGATTGGCTGTATTATTTGTAATGTTCAGTTTAGTTTTCCCGTGACGTATGAACAAGTAATATAATATATAGTGCAACCAATCCATGTTTAACACGATGAGGTCAACAAGGCTCAGGAAACGGGATGGGCGAGGCTCCGCGTATCCCGTCAACACTTACAAATGGCTGTAAAATGCAAAAATAGTATTGACTGGATATCAAAAATGTTTCACGGCACCGTGTTTCACGGCACATATGCACTGTGTTGACGGGATAATTACCTTTATCTCACAAGTTCAAGTCAAATAGTGTCCAAACGAGATAGGTACTATCCAAATGGAATGTCGACTAATGTGCGCGGCACTGTACCTAACCTTCACTGATATTCCATTGCATGCCAATGCCAGAACCGCGTACACTAGAAAATAAATTTAGAAATATGTTTCAGTATAAGCTATAATCAATCAACACAATGTCGTAACACATGTCGAATGCTGTACCATTAACACACGGGAATTATGTTATAGACCAGTGTTAGTTAAATACAGTTGACGACCGTACATGTATTAAGCGGAAATATACACATGTATAGCACAACTGGCGTCGCATAATTGAGTTGATTACGTTCACATTGTATATAATAGAGAATAGTAGGTTAGTGCCGTGAATGGGAAAAAATATCCGACAAGGCTCAATAATTTCTTTATTTCTCATCAGAAGTATATGTTGTGACCACTCATTTGAACCGTCTGGCAAGGCTCAGGAAACGGGATGGGCGAGGCTCTGCCGAGCACATCCCGTTTCCGTGCCGCGCCAGATATTTTTTCCCATTCACGGCACTAACCTACTATTCTATTTATCCCGTTAACACCTACAAATGGCTGTAAAATGCAAAAATATTATTGACTGGATATCAAAAATGTTTCACGGCACCGTGTTTCACGGCACATACGCACTGTGTTGACGGGATAAATGAGGATAGTTGATGCATCGTAGAATGCTCGAGGTATGTGTTAATACGTTTAATTATTATACAGTCATTCGATTGTGAAGAAGTATCTATGTCGTGCAAATGACGCATCGATCGGTTCAAACATAGAACAGGACTAAGCCGGGAGCCATGGGATTGTTTGTCTTTTCAAAAAGGGATATTAAAGCTAGTTCTTGTCTTCACCCACGATAGTGGAAAATGCGACATAGTGGTCACAATTTCGGTGGCGTCGTCGTCGTCGTCAACAGTTTGGGACGTAAATTTGGGACGTAAATTTCGCACATCTCTATGTCCGTTAGTCGGATCATTACCAAACTTCATCAATAGCTTCATCACATTAATAGCTAGCCATACAGTGTAATTAGGGTGACATTGACCATCACCTTGGTCACCTTAACGTATGTGTAAATACTATTGGATGTACGTCTAAATGTTGAACACCTCCTGGGGTCCGTTTCACTAAACTCCGTACGACTAAAATGTTCGTAAGTGCCGATTTAGAATAGTCTGAAAGTTCAATTGATGTACATGTATTTACATTTATTGAGCATAAATTTAAATGCAATAATTGTTTACAAGAACACGTTGTTAAATGTATAGACTATCATAATTTTGCTCTTACGAACATTTTAGTCGTACGCAGTTTAGTGAAACGGCCCCCTGATCCGTAGGTCGGATCATTACAAAACATTATAAATAGCTTCGTAACCATGGTAACTGTGATGGCAGTCCAACCATTGTCATTCGAGTGACTGTGATCTTGGTGAGCTTGATCTTGGTGTCAACAAATTTGGACGAATTTCGCTTGATCCGTTAGTCGGACCACTACCTAACATCATCAATAGCTTCCTCACATTGATACCAGAAACTATGCCAAACAGGGGAGATCAATATTAGGTTAGTCACAGGCAGTTTCGCTACACACGGGCCAGTAATGACAATTTAAGAAATGAACCATACCTATTTAGAAAGAAGTGTCCATTAGAGACTCTGATTTAAGCAATATTAATAACGCAAATGAAATTAACTTTAAAGGAACATACTCATTCAGTAGGCACAAACTGTTCTTTATATCAGAGACATCATCTGAGACATTTTCTGGCAAAATAAACATTCATTCACCATTACCCCACGTATTGATTGGCATTATTATACATTTTATATCAGACACACTGATATCTGGGGCGATAACCGTGTTACATTAAAATGTTAACGGATTACTATTTAGTCTCCGTATTTATTTTTTGATGTGCAATGATCATACTTTTTAATCTGTCGAACATATTATTTATTTCTGGTGACGCATTCAATTAGCATAAATAATTAAAAAATATCATGCTTCATTTGCATATGAAAATAGCCTGATACCACCTCGAGTCACTATCAGTAAAATAAATATTATTAAGTTATTATATCTGTATAGGGGCACTCGTTTTTATAACTGGTAGAATAGTGACACAATTATACACTTATATAATTCATATAATGAATATTGTGTGACTACTGAGTGGGTGTGTACCTTTAAGTTATTAATTATCAATTGCAGAATTCACTTTTTTTAATAATTTTGTGATAAACCCATATTTCTCCTGGCGATTCATACGTGTACGACTTATTGCGTTCATAAATAGGGCCAATCGAATGTTTGGGAATTGTGTAAATTGTTTTGTGCTGGAATTATAATAGTTTATTCTGTTGAATTTTCCATTTTGTAGTATTTAATGAATTGCGTCATTGGCATTTTTGAATCAGGATTTTTTATTTTGGCACCAAACATGTAATATTAAAATAATTAAATGTATAGAACTGGAACTTTTAGAGCACATATATGATTGCATAACTCGATAGTATAATAACTTATATTGAGATACTGTACATAGTACGTGAGATATTGGGGTCAATTTTATTTTGTTAATTCTTGGGAATGAATTGTTCTATCGTGGGAACGAATTGTTAATTCCTGGGAACGAATAGCTAAATTGAGGCAACGAATTGTCATTTCGTGGGAACAAATTATTAATTCGAGGGAACGAATTGTTATATTGTGGGAACGAATTGTTAATTCGAGGGAACGAATTGTTATATCGTGGGAATTAATTGTTAAACAAAATCCATGTCCCAGGTGGGGCTCAGAATATATCACACACTATGTATAGTATTTCAATACAATTTATTATAGAATAAATCGATTCTTCGCAAAAATAACAGAAGTTTGGGCGAAAATACAAAGACCACAAAATGCATCTTAACAAGACGCGTTTGATGCGCCATATTTCATCAAAATCCGTTACGTAATAAGGACACTATAAAATAATACGTACTTTGAATCAGATGGATTCTGGAAATTTCAGTACTTGTTGTTGTTGTTAGTACCAATTGATCATACACCTTGATACTGCATATTCATGATAATGTCGGTGTTGCATGCTTAGCACACATGGGGCCCGTTTCACTAAACTTCGTTCGTAAGTGCAAATTTAGGATCGTCTGGAAATTTGTATTGATGTATTTACATTTGTTGAGCATATGCAGCCTATGCTCAATACATGTAAATTCAATAATTGTGTACAAGAACTCATTGTTAATGTGAAAGTTACAGACTATCATAATTTTGCGCTTACTAACATTTTAGTCGTACGAAGTTTAGTGAAACGGCCCCCTGCTTTACTAGTTGTGGGAAGTAACTCTGCATAATACTCCCGTATCACGATACGGGAGTATTCTGCAGAGTTACTTCCCACTGCTACTGTTTTATATATTACATTACAATATGGAATCTCATGTGACCTTTGTCCTCGACATTTTATCGGAAATCAACAGTACAACAACTCCAGCCGTGACTGGAGAAATGGGGCTGGTGTCATTTACGACTCCTCGCAGTCTGACAGTATTGGTCAATCAATCAGGAGTCCAAACACACTCCATGGTGCTAAAAAAAACTACCAGGTTGTACCTGTATGCTACATGTAGGATACTAGGATTCAGACTGGCCATAATAGCCATCAGACCCATTTCTCAACACAATCATATACGTGGTATACCAAGAACATAGCAAGTGACAGTGACCTAGCGTGCCCTGTGTCATGCCGGCCGTTATCTTGTTTCCTTCTTGGTATAGTTAAATATACAGTCATCCTGTTCGTTCGTAAACAGTGATACGCCAGGTGTACTTCTATTGTGCTATATGTGTCTTTATTTTAGTTATTAACATACTGCAAAACAGCCTGACCCTTTATGGTATAGTCTATTCCCGGACAGGTACATGAACATTACAAAATATCATACATACTTAATATGGAGCGAACTGAGGGAACAATATTGCCAAGGTGTTTTTCCTGCAACTTGACACATATGAGACACGCCATGTGATTGTGTACCTTCGGATATCTGCGTAATTTCATTAAATACGTTTATAAAATTTACATTTATTTTCTTAAATATAGTCAAAAGTTGACAACATTTTTTAGAGTAAATGCGGAATACATGTATGTACTCGGAAGATTTCCTCAACGTTTGACGCCAGTTACAGAAAATATTGCAAATTTTGTAACCATATTTAATGAAATTACGCAGATGTCAGAAGGTACACAATCACATGGCGTGTCTCATATATAGGATGATATCATGGATAGAGAACGGTTCCCAATTATTCCATATCAACCCATGCAAGGTTGCACACTATAGGCGTTATAATAGATGTACCGACACGTGCATATGACATCTTATTATACGTAATTTCATGTCCTATTGAAACACAATGTAACGGAAGGCGTTAATATTTTTCCATATTGACGTATCGTGAGTTCATATTGGTCAGTGCCGGAACTACGCTTCACCTCGCAAAATAATTCCTTCTAAATCACCACTAATGTATTTATTTTATTTACATTTTGTGTAGTTTTTAAGCGCATATACATTGCAAATGCTGTACGTGTGTAATTAAAAGGTTATTTGATTTGTAGGTGTATATATCCCACTCGTTCCGCCGTGCAAGGATTGAGCACTGCGGAATTCGCGCACATATCCACATACAAATCAAATAACCTATACTTACTTCACCGAATGAAGTTGGTATGTGCGCCTCACGTTGCTATCAGACTACATTTCGCAGTCCGTTATCGCGTTTAAGATTGTTATATTTGATAGTACGCCGAAAGTCGCATTTGATGGGTTACTGTATTAGGCCATGCCATTGTTTTTCTCTGTTAAGCGTCCACCTGGATAGCCAAAACATACATACGTATCCGGCAAAAACGGAACAAAAACAAGGCTTTGAAAAAAAAAACGAACGTAAATTTAAGTTAAAAACTTCCTCAACCCTTTGCAGTGTGCAAAGGGTTGATGAAGATTTTAACATAAATTTAAATTGCCGCTAAGTAATAAGAAAACACTCGCATTAAACTTACTAAGTGTAAATTCATGAACGGATTTAAAACTTAGACAAGTCCCGAATCAATTGTCATATTACACCACCACTACAGTAAATAGTGTAAAATAGCATACACAGTTTGTTTGTTTTTTCATAGAACCACTCTCAAAACCTGCCCGCACGCGGAAGCTTAACAAATGAAGAACCTGCTATGGCCTTAGTGTATTGATCATGTTGATAAGCTTCTATGGTTCGTATCTAGCGTGTGTCCTCTATCTCCATATATTACTTGGACAAGGAGGAAGTACCTGCCACAGTTAGGTTTACACTAGCTAAAGAGGCTAACAATGACATAGACATATGACCTCGTGATATTATTTGCCCTTGCCTATATATCTGAATGCATGTGTGACCCTCCGCAGCAAATATATACATTAATCCCGTCAACACAGTGCGTATGTGCCGTGAAACATTTTTGATATCCTGTCAATACGACCTAATCACTGCGTATAAATATGTGCGGTGGCTGGGGTTATATTTTTGCATTTTACAGCCATTTGTAGGTGTTGACGGGATAAATTTAATAGTAGGTTAGTGCCGTGAATGGGAAAAAATATCTGGCGCGGCACGGAAACGTGATGTGCTCGGCAGAGCTTCGCCCATCCCGTTTCCTGAGCCTTGCCATATATGTTTACCCATTCACGGCACTAACCTACTATTCTCTATTTATAGTTCGCCCTACATTCTAAGACAATCGATGGGCAGTATTCTCTATCACAGAGTCGCAGGTATGTAACTAACAATATAACGTTAATCGACCCATTTCCTGTCAGATACGTATACGGCACACGTTCCCGTGTCTCCAGAACATTGCACATTGCGATCGTTCAATCGGATCGACCCGACGGGACGACAGTATAGGTCCGCCAGTTTGGCTCGGTGTTATTGTAAATATCTTTGTGTAAATAGGCGTTTTGTATAGATCAACAGGTGTCGTAAGTCACACAGCGTTTGTTATTACCCAACTACCTGTATAAGTTGATATTCCATAGTTTTGAATATTTCCCTGTGTTTTGACGTGCCTGGGAAATAGTTCCGCGTGCCCGTGGAATGGTGAACATTATTTTCACCCCAGAAAATTATGACGTCATGACGTTTTGTCGAAAATTACGTCCTCAAATTCTACGCAATTGATATTGGTCCGTCGATGCGCTGCAGCACAAAATCAAGTTAATTGTATCACATACAGTATATTATTATATACATGTACCTTCATATTTGCCCCATTGACTTTTCATTGTTGCTACCCACCAATAAATTGCCGTATTGTACGCTGTCAAGCAGTCGTATTGTCGCCGAACTGCGTCGCGGGCCTGTGTCGTTAAGCTGAAAACAGCTGATCGCGAATAAGGAAATGTCCCAATCCAAGGCCCATAAAACTGACATCAGCATCAAAAGATGTCTGTTATGAAATATAGCCTGTATGGGATAATACGATAACGTTACATGCCAGATACACTTGTTGCCGACAAAAATAGTTTTAACTCCTAAATTAGGTTGATCCGATGAAGGTGATGTGGCCTCGTGCTTCATAGTTTTTCGGGACGATTTTGAACGTTTTGTTGAATTAACAATGCTCATTGATATGGTCGGCAAATAAAACATGTGTTAAATAAACTTACGTGTTTAACTTAACCTTTAAGTATGGCTTTTTATCCAAATGTAACGCCTTTTCCCCGGTTTTGTTGTGTCTGTAGTGATGTCAGCCATCTTGGTTTTCGTGTATTGTATCGATTCAGGTGCGCGAAATGACGTTTTCAAGTTAGTATTCCTACACGCTACAATTTGCATAAACTGAAGCCATCAGCTTCGCTCGTCGGTCCAGCCGAACGAACTCGTACGCCGAAATATATTTCCGTACAAATCCAATAACCTATAAATACTACAGGTTGAGTAATACAACAGTTATGTCATGGTCATTCAAGGAACATTCAAAACGTATTGCTCCTCGGGTGCTGTGGACGTGTCACGGTACGGATCTAGTAACTCAGGAGAGAGAATATGTATCTGTGCCCGGTTAGCTCAGTCGGTAGAGCGACCGCCTTGTAAGCGGGAGGTGCTGGGTTCGAGTCCTGGGTCGGGTGCATATTTTCTCTTCCAGTTACAAATGGCGCCCAACGACGTGTGGAGACCGACAATTAGGAATTTATCACGCGGGTGATTGGTAGTACGTACTCAGACTGGTGAATCCGAGCAGATAGACCTGATAGAGACAGGAGGCAGACACATACACACACAAACACACGCGCGCGTCACAACCAGCCTGCATGCGCACGCATTTGTGTTGTCCATGTACCTGCTTGTATTTGTGTTTGCTTTATAGTTGCTTGTAGTGCATGTTGCTCGTTTATTTTTGTGTATGTGCCTTGTATAGTAAACATGTGATGTGCTGTTGTTTTCACATGTTGTGATTATAAATTGTGCTGCTGTGATTATGTTTTTCTGCTTTCCATGTGCATGTACTTGTGCTTGATGTATTGTGATATTGTGTTTGTTTTACTTGTGCATGTGCCTTTGTAAACTGTAGCTTTCTGTGATATTTGTGAGTGGAGTATAAATCACGATAGGGTGGTGATATTTTGTGTGTTGTTGGATTTTCATATTTTTGGGATCATACTTGCCATATTTTTTCGGGGACATAAATGATGGAGCAATATAGCCCATCCATATAGCCTATAATATGATATAATATCCCAATATCTATATAGGAATATATAGCCCTGGTATAGACGTGACAGGTGACTGACTGACAATTACCGCTTATTAACTTTGCACATTTTGTTTTGTTAGCAATTGTCTAAAATTATAAACTTTAATTTATTCCATTGAATTTAGCATAAACGTACTTGCATCTTCTTGAATTTAATTTATTATTATTTAACATTTATTGCTGATTCATTAATTCCAGGTTGAACAGGTGACCACTCATTTGAACCGTCTTTGCCGAATTTCATTATTATTTGAAAATTTCCAGTTTTCTTCACAGTTTAACTTTGATTTAACTTAATATGTCTTAGGGTATTATTAGGTAATTACTTACTTGTATTTTGCATCAATTACTTGGTGATTTTCTTGTATTTCTTGGAAATATTGGTTACATTATGGCTTTTCATTGAATTATCTCCCTTTTGTTTACATCCGTTAGAAATTCTGTAAACATTTAACTTAGCGCATTCTTTTGTGTTTGCTAATTATTTCAGCCAGCATTTGCGAACTACTTTATGCATTGATAGTTACTTTTCATTTGTCAGGTAATTACTTGACGTAATTTACATAATTTACATTGGTGTAAATTGTCACATTTACACTTGCAACATTTTTGCACTTGCAATTATAGTGCTTAAACTTAGTTTAATTTCTATTGTCATTTGTTTCTAGTGTAGTCTCCCCTGAAATTGTTTTCAGTTTGATATTCCGACATGTATTAGCTCGAAAGTTTCTTTGTTTATTTTAGTATTATTGCTGAACACCAGTGGTAATAGAAATACTATCTGGTGAATAGTTTAATGTCCTTGAGGTGTAGTTAATTAACTGGTAAGTTTATAATATTTTTTTTTCTCCGAAACATCGGTTTTCTAGCATACAATTCGTGATACCGCGGTTATTCGTTTTCACGTTTACTTCTGTCCGTCATTTATTCGCTGCCGCAATTACTCGATCGTTTCTTTGTTGTAAAATTTAATTCCATACATCGTTGTTTTCCTGAATAGCTTCCTAACCAATTTGTGTCGCCGCAAATAGTTTACGTCCATCCGTCGTTTATTCGTTCCCGCATTTACGTCATTCCGTCGTTTCTTCGTTGTCGAGTTTACTTCCCTCCGTCTTTGTTTTCCCCGAATGACTTCTTAACCAATTCTTGTCGCTATTTCCATTAAGTTAAAATTACAAATTGCACCTTAGTTAATTTAGTCACAATACAGATCAGTCATGGAGTTCAGGGAATAGGAAGCAAAGAAGATGGTTGAGGCTTTTCAGTCTCTTGGTGTAAAACCAAAATGTGATACACCTGATGATCTGGCAAGTTGGTTGGACAACCACGGGGATAAGGATCCTTCTTTTACCTCACCACCGTTCGTCGCACCTTCACATGTGGCCTACTGCCCCAAGATATCCTTTTTCTCTGGCATTTCCAAAGATACTGCATATGATCTGTGGAGATATGAGGTGCAGGGGCTACAAACTGACCCTTTGTATACAGAGAGTCAAATATTGCAGGCAGTCAGGCGTTCTGTGAAGGGGGGAGCAGCACGCATTTTAATGCGGATGGGCCTCCACATCAGCGTCTTTAGAATTTTAGAGAAGTTCGACGCGTGCTTTGGACTTGTCCAGGAGGGACAGTCAGTGCTTGCGGAATTTTATAACTGCAAGCAGGCTGAAGGGGAGTCTGTAACTAATTTTGCGAACCGACTGGAAGATCTCCTGGGCAAGGCCATGCAGTTAGGCACAGTGGTGCCTTCAGCGATGAACGAGATGTTGGTTGCGGCACTCCGGTCGGGGATCTCGACCAATCTCAAAGTTTTAGCCGGTTTCAAATTCGAGTTTATAAAAGATTTTGATAAACTACGAATTGAACTGCGTAAAGTTGAAGACGAGATGGTTGGTAGAGATTCCGCGAGTGCTTGTAACCTCATCAATTCTTCTGCAACTCCCGCATCTACAACAGACAAGGACCCAATGAAACATTTAACCGGAATGGTTCAGCAGTTACAGAAGTAAGAGACTGGACCAACAACAGCAAGGTCAACAACAGGAGCAGTGTCAACAACAACAACAGCAGGATCGACAACACTATCAACAGCAACAGCAGAGTCCCCCAAGATGGAAGGGTAGAGGCAGAGGAAGGGGAAGCTACCAGTCACAGTGGGAACCCCAGACAATGGACGTCCTGATCATGCGCCAGCAGAGATAATCTGTTGGAATTGTGGTCAGGTGGGTCACATTGCTCTGGGATGCAGAGTCAACGTAGACCATCTTCGACGTCCACCACGCGGGAATTTAAACGGCAGACGTATTATGAGGAGGGGCCGACCATAAGACGGACAACCCACAACCAGAGGTCCCAGACGAACCAGCTGGTGGGCACGAACAATGAAGTTTCGGTAGAGGTGAATGGGATCGCGACCATCGCTCTTCTTGATACTGGAAGTACAGTTACCACCATCAGTAGAGATTTTTACGACAGCCATTTGTCGGATAAACTACCAATTTATCCGTTAGATGAGCTACTTTCGGTAGAATGTGCGGATGGCAATCCGTTGCCATATGATGGTTATGTCGAGTTGGACATAACTGTTTCTGGTCTTCCGACAGGACACACTCAGTCTTGTCTTGCTCTTGTGGTCCCGAAGAGTAGCTACAACACTCGTGTACCATTGCTTGTGGGAACAAATCTGCTGTCGGTTTACAACTTGAGACATGCAAGGAGCAATATTGTGAAAAGCTATTGCAGACTGCAGATTTGTTCACGCCATGGTATCTTTCTTTTCGTTGTATGCAACTTCGGGAAAAAGAACTTCTGCGACGGAAAGATGTATTGGGCTATGTTCATAGTTCCGAGAATCGTTGTATCGTGTTGCCACCAAACACATCTTGTACAATAGCTGGTGTTGTACAAAATGGGCTACATTATGAACCAACTTCAGCTGTTTTGCAAGAAGCAGAAGGTTCAGTCTTGACATCAGATGTCGATGTATGCCCATCCTTGATTTTCTATCAAGGTGATGGCAGAGGATTGGTTGACGTGATGGTCTCCAATGTGTCCACTAGAACAATTAACATTCCGCCCAAAGGCATGCTGTGTGAAATACAACCAGTTCGCCTTGATGACGGTTCTAGTGGAATCAGTACAGCCTCAGACACTCAAGGCCAGAGCTCATTCACAGATGAACTGGACATTGAGACTGAGGGGTGCACATTGGAGCAGCAGCGTCAACTAAGGGATCTCATTGGTAGATTTCCAGACGTTTTTTCTCAGAATGATAATGGCATTGGTCATTATGTCGGAGTTGAACACCGGATCAATCTAACCAATGAGATTCCCTTCAAACATCGCCATAGGAGGATCCCTCCTGGGATGTTGGATGAGGTGCGAGACCACCTCAAGCAGCTTGCGGCTGCTGGCATTATAAGACGTTCTCATTCCCCCTGGTCTTCCGGTGTGGTCTTAGCTCGCAAGAAGGACGGAAGCTGCGTATGTGCGTCGATTACCGAGCGCTTAATCTTCGTACTATCAAGGACTCTTACGCTTTGCCTCGCATAGACGAGGTCCTCGATGCACTTGCCGGAGCTAAGTACTACACCGTCTTGGACATGAAGAGCGGGTATTACCAGGTGGATGTGGCTGAGGAGCACAAGGAGAGGACTGCATTTAGCGTGGGTCCTCTCGGGTTTTGGGAGCATAACCGGTTACCTTTTGGTTTGTCGAATGCTCCTGCGACATATCAACGCCTGATGGAAGACTGTTTTGGTGAGCTGCACACCAAAATATGCTTCATCTACCTCAATGATGTCATTGTTTTCAGTGACAGCTACGAACAGCACATCGAGAGGCTTGAGCTTGTGCTTCTCAGATTACGCCAATGTGGCCTAAAATTGTCGCCCAAGAAGTGCTCCTTTCTTAAGAAGAAAGTGAAGAAGTACGTAGGTCACATTGTGTCGGGTGAGGGGATAGAAGCTGACCCAGCTAAAATCGAGAAGGTGGTGAATTGGCCGCGTCCGCAGAACGCTGAGTAAGTGCGCCAATTTCTCGGTTTTGCCGGATATTACCGTAGGTTCGTCGCAAAATTTGCGGCAGTAGCTCGTCCCCTAACTGACATTACGCCGACAACCGCAACAAAAAAGAGGCGGAAAGGCAAGCCATTGACACCACCTAGGCCTTGGCACTGGGGTCCGGAGCAGGAGGAATCTTTTTCCAATCTTAAAAAGATCTTGACGTCGCCTCCTGTTCTGGGTTTCCCCGATTTTACTACACCTTTCGAACTACATGTAGATGCCAGTCAGAAGGGTTTAGAGGGCTATTTATTTCGCCAGCCATGGACTGAGCAAGACGGAACGGAATTATCCGGCTCACAAGCTGGAGTTCCTTGCTTTAAAATGGGCAGTCACAGAGAAGTTTTCGGACTATCTGTATGGCCATAAGTTCACGGTTTTGACGGACAATAATCCTCTGACTTACGTCCTGACTAGCGCCAAGTTGGACGCTACAGGCCATAGATGGCTTGCCGCCCTGTCCAGTTTCGATTTTGACATCAAGTACAGGCCTGGAAAGGGAAATGTTGATGCGGACGCCATGTCCCGACATCCGTTGAACACCGAATCTGTTTCGGTGGACACTGTACAAGCTGTGTGTCATGGAATTCAGTACCAACCTTACATTGAAACTATTTCAATGTCCGAAGATGTTCTTGATAATCTTGGCACTGATGACAAGACACAGATGTCAGTCAGCGAGATTCGTCAGGCGCAGTACAGAGATGCTATTTTGAAGCCATGGATTCAGGCAGTAAGAAGCGGGAAAAAACCGGTCCCCCACTCTGGATCCAAGGATCATCTTTCATTTTCGCGCACTTTTGACAAGCTGAAGTTTGTACGCGGTGTTTTGTACAGAGAAGTCATCATACAGGACAAGTCAAGTCTTCAGTTGATTCTTCCTGCCGAGTGGATCAACAAAGTTATGGGAATGCTCCATAACGATGTTGGCCACCCTGGCAGAGACAGAACCCTGTCTTTGATTAGAGATAGATTCTTCTGGCCTGGAATGGCGAGTGATATAGAACACTGAGTTAAGAATTGTGGCCGCTGTGTCCGATTCAAGACCCAGGGTACCCACAGAGCTCCTTTGGTTAGCATCCAGACTACACAACCATTAGAATTGGTGTGTATGGATTTTGTACAGTTGGATGTTGCCAAAGGTGGAATCCAGTATGTTCTAGTCATTACGGACCATTTCACCAGATACGCACAGGCCATTCCTACAAAGAACATGACGGCGAAAACCACCGCTGATGCCTTCATCAACCATTTGTACGCCACTACGGGCTGCCGAAGGGGATACACTCACACCAAGGAGCCAACTTCGAGTCCAAGTTGATGAAGGAAGTGTGCTCGGTTACAAAGATTGCGAAGTCTAGGACGACCCCGTACCATCCCATGGGCAATGGTATGTGTGAACGGTTCAACCGGACTCTTATTGACATGCTTGGCACCTTGGATGTCTCTAAGAAGTCTGATTGGGTCGCTCACATAGGACCACTTGTCCATGCGTACAACTCACGAGACACGATACCACAGGACAGACTCCATTCCACTTGATGTTTGGGAGAGAACCTCGTCTTCCTGTGGAGCTTGCGTTCGGCTTAGACCAGAATGAAGTAACCCAGCCACTGGGAAATTATGCGTCAGATTTACGCGGACGATTCCAGCGGTCCTATGAGAAGGCCAGGGAAGTGATTGAGAAGACGCAAGGAAATCAAAAGAAGTTCTACGACACAAGGATTCGTGGAGCACACTTACAACCTGGTGACAGAGTTCTCGTAAAGATTTTGGCCTTCGAAGGTCGGCACAAACTTGAAGACAAGTGGTCTGAAGATGTTTATGTCATCCATAAACAGGTAAGTAGTGATGTGCCGGTCTTCGAAGTTTGTCGGGAAAATGGTACAGGTAAGTACAGGACTCTTCATAGGAACCTTCTTTTGCCGATTGGATCGTTCCATGAAGAAGAATCCGTTGAAGATACAGCACCACCACTTCCAGACGACAAGCCAAAACCTACACCGAGGCCTAGACCGAGAGCTGTTCCAAAACCCCGGACAAGACAGATACCAAAACCATGTACGAGACCAGTCCCCGCACCGAGAGAAATAGAAGCAGTAGAAGAAGAAGAAGAAGACGACGAAGTGAGTGACGCGGAGTCGGAAATTTATTTTTCCACTCCAGGCACAGAGCGCGACGTCAATACCGATGTTGTAGAAGGCTCTGGGGCCAGTACAGGTGAGTATATTCTTCCTGCACAGCCGGATGATGATCTTGGATCTGTGCAGGGAGACCCCGGGATGGAGCAGGGTGAGGACGCTCACACTTCTGAAGAGGAGGAAGCTGCAGAAGTTCCGGGGATAACCGCAGAGTTGGAAACTCCTTTGGAGGTTTCAGATGGGGAAGAGACTACGGAGGAGGTGCAACTTAGAAGATCGGGGAGAGAGAGAAAGAGACCGAATTGGATGTCATCTGGAGCATATCACATGTCCCAACAGCCTACAGAATCCCGCGTGCCATGGAATAAAGCTGCATTGCTGAAGACACTGCTTGAAGATTCTGCTTTTTCGGTGATGCCGGAAGATATTTCATCAGCAGTGTTTTCAGCAGTTATTAATTCTTAATATTTTAATTACAGATTCTTCCATGGAAATGTCGCGGAGGACATTTTTTCGAAGAAGGGGGACAGTGTGGCCTGATGAGATTTATGTGCTCTTTTATATTTTAACCACATTGTATTCATGCTCTTGTTATTTTAACATATGTTTTAGTGTTTGCAGATTAATGCAAAACGTATTGCGGATAGCGGCACGCTTCTAACTTGACATGACATGACAGAACGACATTATATTGACCGTCTCCTATATCCCGTTATATTAGCCAATATTGGTCCGAACTCTTTTGGGGGCGAAATTTCTCAACAGCCGTAGGTATAGCCAATATCATAATATAACCTAATTTTCTGATTGGTAGATATTTATTCTAACCGGCAGTTTGATTGGCTTATATAAAAATCGCTCACTAACACTTTGCATGAGCTGTCAAATTTTTCTTGCGCGGGTTTTTATTATATTTCGATCATTCGGTTCACGATAGTAGTTGGAAGACAACACATATATATATTTTCGATTAAGCTGGAGAAAGAGCAGGGAGCGGTAAATATACTGTGATATGGTGTCTTGTTTTAACATGGTTTTTTAGTTGTCTGTGTACGTTATGCATTGTTGAGTCCGCATGGACTGCAACACTGTTTACACAGGAAATGAGTCCTGTACAATATTTATTATTGTGGAAAAGCTTGGTTCATTTCAACCTAAATGGTTGATAATTTGGTTCCTTAATTTAAACTTATCGTGGCAACTTTGTATGTTCATAAATGTGCAGTAGTTAGAGCTGGATTTACTTTACACCTATCTGTTGCATGACCTAGTTTTACCAGGTGTAAACACTGTTATTTATCCTGATATTTGTTGCCACGATAATGCCCCATTCCCCCTGATATCTCTGTTGTGAGCTGGACTGGAGGTAGAGCGAATCCCGTAAAATGTTTCCGCACAGTGTCCCTCTGTATAAAATGTCTGTGGCTCTAGACACTGTCGGATTAAGGTTACGGGTTCGTTCTGGCTCTGGATTGGCAAATAACATGCTAAGGACTAAATAATTCAATCTATATTGTCGTATTTTTAACGTTAACTGTAATTCATGTGACCAATATGCAAAGTAGATTTGCGTCAACCATACTATTATTTTCTACTCAGATAAAGAGGTGAGAGGAAGCAGGGAGATATGTCAGGGCCAGGGCGTTTGCCCACAGCAGGTTGGTTATAATCTAGCCTTGTTAGTCGCAATCAGTTTGATCCTGATCTACCTGTGCATCGGCGCAGTTGGATCAGGTTCTACACTGTTTGTGAATTATTATTTTATATTTCTTTTAGTCAGTGCGACTTGAGACCAGCCTGTGCGAATGCACAGTCTGATCAGGGTCTACGCTGCTCCCAAGGGAATATATATGTCTACTTTAGTCCGGTGTTCTCAATCCGTGTGGGCTGGATCAGTTTGTGCATTAGCACAGTCTGATCTGGGTCGCAGGGTTTGCGAACATTGGAATATGATGCATACTTATTCACTCCGGATCTATGCTGTTAGGATTATAGTTAATTGACCTCAATATGTTCTTCAGAGTCCGTGCGACCAGTAATACCCCTTTGGTTAAACCCAAATCACTCCTTTATCACATTTATTACAGCCAAATTGCTGTTGGAACCAATTGATGGAAATTGTGTCTGTAATCCCATTAAGGGGAGATAATTCAACGGGCTATTAGAATAATAGCTAGTTATTTCATCTGCACCGGTAGATTTTTCCATCGGTTGGTTTGCATAATAAACTGAGCAATGAGTGATTTGGGAATAGCCTTTATCGAGCTCGAGCATTTACTCCAGTTCTACAAGCGAGTACATACTCACTTGTCTGCTTTTACCCTGCTTGCTTTATGTGCTTAATGTCAGCTTTGTGTGCTTTATGTTAAATGTTATTTGTGCTTGCATAAGTAGGTCAAGGTAACATAACATATTGTGATTGCACTTAGTGAACCGTTCTTCAATAAGTTGTCTTGAGATATTTGATAATGGGAAAGTAAGTACAATCACTTGCTTTAATTGTATTGTCTTGTATTGTTTGTAACCTTGCATGATTGTAATGTGTATGCTGTATTGTTGCAGGCGTCGGGCCTAACTCGCATAAAGTGCTACAATCAATTGTCGTTATCTTCATGAACCACCCCCCTCCAATGGTATTCCCTTACCGGGCTAGGGAAGTCCTCTTACAGACGACCACAGCACCGAGGGGCAATATGTTTTGACTGTTCCACGAATGACCATGAAATAACTGAGTACTGTTGTCATAATACAGGCATGAGCTACTTGAGTGCATACAAGTAATGTACACGACATGTAAACGTAGTATCCACTGGGATAATGGGTACGCTTGCTGACTATGAAACAACGGGTCAGGAGCCGACTCATCTGGGTCCCATCCATCTACGGTGTATATTGGCTTTATGGTCGGCAAGGTTGAAATGACTCTAATGAATAAAATAAACCTGAACCAAGTATGAGTTGAAGCATGTTCATGTTCATGGAAATGTGCACACTGTACACAAGCTACAACTGGACGTGGTAGTTGCACCAGTTTAACTTTGTAATCAGACGGCCCGGATCAAGATTATTGAGGATATAATAGTTCGCCGACTAATTCCCGCCTTAAAGCCACACACGATGTCCGCGGACTGTAAGACGGGAATATGTCCACACGAGCCAATATATCCGCGGACACAGGCGTGTGGCTGTAGCATGAGAATATGTTCGTACGAACGAATATGTCTGCGTACACAAGCGTGTGGCTGTTCGGCGGGAATATGCCTTTACGAACGAATATGTCTTCTATTGCTTCTGTAACGAAATGAGATGCTATTATTTGAAAATGTTATATTCTGATCATGAATGTATTAATCTGAGCATCACAAAGCGAAATTTGATGTGTTCAACTATTTTGAAACGTCCTCGGAGCGGCTACAATTGATAGATGTTTTAGGAAAACACACACTTGATCGACACAAAAGTTATACCTGATATATAATGTATACGGTTATGTAGATTTGCATTCATTTTGCTACATTCTTGTAACCAATGTGTTCTGTTATCTTTAGAACACGAAGAACAAAACTGGTGTTTGTTCCATTTTTTATATATAATTCCTTCGGCCGCCATATTGGATTTCAAAATGGCCGCCCTGAAATGCTATATTAATTATATATTCTAATACAGGTAGAATATTGATTAGATTTTTGGTGGTACTCATCTTTTGACCACAAAGAACAACACCAGTGTTATATTCAATATTAACAACCCCCATGGCGGCCATCTTAGATTTAAAAATGGCCGCCCTGAAATCGCATACAACATATTGTAATATTCATATCTACATTTAGAATGCAGATGGAATGGGTTTTTTCTAGGCTTTGCTATCTACATATGTCAAATAATAAAACTGGGGTTGGTTACACTTTTTCTGATAACTGGTATGGCGGACGTTTGGTTTTCAAAATGGCCTCTATGTAAATAATATTTCTTATGTCTTCACTACGTACTGTCTTCAGTAAAGTGTATTTATAGTTAAATTGTGTTGATTGCTTTTTTACGTTCTCGGAACAGACGTTCTTTGTATCACCAATGAAAACACGAGTTGTTCCTATTGTATTAAAAATGGCTGCCGTGAAAATCACATAATTATTATAATAATGCACAAACCATTTGGACTGATTTCCCCCAGACTATATTCATTATTGCAAGTAAATTATATGACTAAAGTCAATTTCAAGTCACTGTTTATGACAAAAATGTTCGATTTCAAAATGGCCCCTGTGTGTATGCAAAATTTCTTAATTATGGATACAGTGCTTTGAATCAGGTTCATCACCATCTGCATTAGAGTCTCCATCTTCTTGGTGTTCCCGAAAGGCAGTGCTGGCACAATCACACTCAAAATGCGGCCAAAGGTGTTGCTTACATAAAATATATACCCTATGCAAACTTGTATGCAGGAAAGTGCAGAAGAACTGTCGAAAAGGCAGTAGTTGTGTGAATAAATGACTTTCGGCATTAAACCATGTGCACATGTTCAGTATGTGTAGACGACGTGTGTACAAGCTCAGACTGATTGCCATAACACTGTTGGATAGGTTGAATACACTCTATACATAATACAGAATTGTATGCAGGAAACTTTATAAAAAAAAGGGCCGCGTCGAAAATGCAGTATTGTTCCATGGTCATTGTCATTATTTACGATTATCATATGGTCTTAAGAGATCACAACTCCTGTGTCAATATAAAAGTGATCAGTGCCTTGACGGTCCAAATTTATTTACACTTGTTGAAACTTTCACATTAAAAACTTGACAAAACCTGAGACACTGCATTATGGTGTGCCGCAAAGGCATGCCAAAGGCTAATTCTTCCATATCAATGATTATCACAGAAAAACTAATATGCTCATGATTGAACATGAATAATGAGGCATGTTATTTGGCCAGAAACGGTTTCGTTATGTGTACTGACTGACTGTAAAAATGGAGTAAGATCACTTGCCTCTTGTATCTCGCATCTCGTATCTCCTATCCAAGAAATAAATACTCTGTTCATGTCGTAACAGATTATACGATATTTTACTCCTGCTGAAGCAACATGGCCTGTCCATGAAACAAGTTTCTGGCAAAAACATATTAGTTACTTAATATACGCTATCCCACGAGTCAGTAACACACATATAGTCGAACTGTATTAAGGGTATGAGTTCACATGTACATGTAGTATTTGCGACCTTACCTGTCAGTGATCACGAGTTGCAAGAAATTGCAAACTTTAGTGAGATGCACAATTGATTCTGCGTGAAAAAACGAGTCTAAAGGGATAACTGAATTCAGAACGCAATGTCCGCAGACAATAGTGACGTTATGGGATGAAATAGATAAACTGAAAGGATCTAAACACATAATTATGACTCCTTTCGAGTCAACACTTATTACAAGCGGCCATTTTGAAGATAATGGCGTCTGGTACCACATTACTAGTTAGCAATAATCTCAACAGTTTGTGTTCATTGTATTATGAGTATAAGCTGAAGAATAAAATAATGTAGCCGCCATTTTAAAATATACTGCAATAAGTATGCCAAGATGTCTTATCCATGATAAATAATAATAAAAACACATATAACGTTGACGTTAAATATAAATTGATTTCAATGGCGGCCATTTTGAAATTCAAAATGGCGACCATGCGGCTCTTAGAAAAATGGAACCAACTTCAGTTGTGCTATATGTTGTATATAAATATGTTTTCAAGCAGACACACACGTTCCAATCACAATACAATTTGAAAGAACATAACTACAGAAATACTAGAATGTGTAACAAATATTTGATGTGGCGATGTACATAACACACTTAGCTTAAGTGGCCATTTTGAAGATAAAGAGTACTCGTAGCACAAAACCAGTTGGCAATAATCTCAGCAGACTGTGTTCAAAGAAATACGAGCATAACCTGAAGGAAACAAACAAATATTACCACAACATTCAAAAATGTAAAACAAATTTTGAAATGGCGGCCATTTTGAAAACCAAAATGGCTAGTATCATAAAAATATTTTAAAAACCAAATAATTACAAAAAATTAATGTGGTTCTGATACATGTAACGATCTTTATCAAATGAAATCCTTGTTATTGCATGTTTTAACCCATGTCATAATGTGCTATGACACACGTGTAATAACACCTGGGGCGCATTTGATTGGCTGGCCGCCTCACTCTAATTACGTATTCGTATTATACGCCAACGGTATGTCAGATGTATAAAATAGAGACGTTCCAAATGACGTCCGTTATTACAATTACTACAATTGTCAGAATGAGCTGCCGTTTGGTAGTATGAAGTGTTTTATGGCATCTTTATAATAATTTTATTGCTAGGATTAAAACTATTTTTCTAAGTGGAGATTTTCAAATATATGCGAAAATAGTCAATGGCGTCTGCTCACTGAAATGTATTGACTATCTCCAATTTTGGATGCTGAAGTGATGTGATAGATAGAATCTCAAACTCGTTTCCCGTTGATATGATATTTATGCAACTCATCCGCTATTTTATGCACCTAGCCAGAGGCTCGGTGCATAAATTATGCGTGGCTCGTTTCTTGAATATTATATCAAATGGAAACTCATTTGAGATCCTCTAATATTGCCTGTTACAATGTAGGCCATGAGTTTAAAGCAAAATAAAACCAGTTTTCTTGCACACAACAGGTTGTTTTTATTTTATATATGGCGGAAAACGGCCACGACTTCAAGTAAAATACAATGTAACAAATCAATGCAATGCAAGATAACAAATTGAAGGCGCTGGGAAACAGATACCTTCACTCTGGTACCCGACATGTAAGCTTCTCAAAATAGCAGTTTCACATAACAAGTACTGGTGGCAGCTTCAAAACACGCCCGCTTCAATCTCGAAATGTCCTTCGACATATACGACTGTAGACCCCGGGATGTCGTCGTGTTTAACCACTGTATGGAAGCTGCCTTGGTGAAGCCGTGACAAAGTGAAGAATATATCCTGTGGCCTTCCTCTACGACACAACTGAAACAGATTAGTAGCGCACAGACAACCATACCCACGCATCTGCAAATTTCCTACCAAATTAATATTGGCTAGTATGGCAATCAGCCGGTTATACAAAATGATGCCATTTATTGTGGTGCAAGCCCGAAAAGAAATTGTAATCAAAAATATATATATATTTATTATTTTTTTAGGAGTTTCAGGGTGTGGAGGGTGGGTCAAATATTTGTTATCTGTTGTCCATTATTTAATTTTAAATACCACAAGTTTACTGACAACAAATTTGCCCTCGTGTGTTCCACGCTGGTGTGTTATTGAAAAGAAAGAACGACTCCAAAATCCGTGACAATAAAATAGTTGGCCTGCATGAAAAAACCGAACGACTAAAAATACTTACAATATAATGATCCCATTGTAACAGACTTTAACCTAAAAAGCTTAAAGTGTTATTACAATGTAGGCCATGAGTTTAAAGGAAAATAAAGGTGGCAGCTTCAAAGCACGCCACATGTCGGCGTGCGTGTGGGCATAATAACCCCCGCAGGCACGCCGACACCACCAACAGTACAATCAAACAAGCCATGGTCCGCTTTCCCCAATAGTGGGCGACATAAACGCTTTTGGTGTCAGCAGAATTGTTTGAAAGGCCGGTTGTAAAGTTCTCCTGGATTTTGGGGTAATGTATGTAAAACCCGCCATGCCGGATTACATCTGATGTGACACAACTATTTATCTGTTTTCTCACATTCTCTATTGCTGAGTGAGTGACCTCGTTTCTCCATTGCAAACGAGACAGGATCTGAGACCAAATGAATCGCGTCTCAGGCAAAAGCTGACGAAGTGAAGCCAAATCAAGTAAAATAGCTGATCTCAGCTTGGCTGATGGAACTTGCCCAATTTAATTGCCCCCTCCGTGGAAAACAATCAGATCAGGTTTGTCCTCGACGGTCAGTAAAAATTTGATTGTTCGACCCATTTGGACCCACCGCATTGCCTCCTTACCTGTCACCAGAAACGCGGCCCTGTGCCTGCCAAGAAACAGGCGGGAACCCTCAGCACCTGCTCTCGCATGGACAAAAGCCCTTCTCATTATTGAAGATCCATTAAACCAGATGCTGATGTCTCTTGCAGCAACTAAAATCTTAACTGACTTGTTAGTTGCATACAGTGGAAAAACCATTATGATAATATGCATGTATGAATATAGAATAAAATAAAATCATGTAACCTCCCAAAGAAAACCATGTATCCGCACTATACGAATCCCCAAACAAATGTAGAACTCCAACAATTATAGCAAACAAGAATCACCATATTGACTCAAAAGATATGGATGGTATCCTAATGTAAGATTTGAATGCCCCGGACTCCCAGCGTCCAAACGACTTAATGTCACTGTCCGAAAAGCCTTTTTTCGAAGCAGTTGTCGCAGCCCCAATGCGAAACGATATTTTTTTTCAATTGCCGGGTATTTTAAACTATCGATTGGGTACCTTGCAACCGTTACCCCATTGTGTAAAATTGAATAGGGTATTTTCCAATTCTGCTATCAAAATGTGCAATAAACATGGCTACACAAAACATTGAATACGTACATGTGACATCGTTTAAGTGTTAGTTAAAACTAATTAGAAATTATGTTTAATTGGGGTCTTTGCTGCGTGTTTTTTTACCACGTGTTGTTGAAGACATATTTACCGCGGTCTGTCATATCTTAAACAGTAACATCCGAAGTATATCCGAATGAAAAAAAACTTAGTCTATTTGCACGAACTCGGACGTTTCGCATCACAAACGTTTCGGACCAGGGTCGAGTGGGCCATATCCTTATTTTTTTCACATCTCAAAGCAATTACATATGCGTCGTCACCTGCGAACAATATACGTATTAAATCATAAATGGCGAATTAAAAAAAAAAAGGAATCGCCATTATCAATCGTAATCGACCGACCGGAAATTCATATGAAGTGCTTTTCACCAATACCGTCACCGTGTAATCTGCTAAAAAACAGTGACCGTGCGTATCCTATTTACAAAACATCCATAGACACTTATTATATGTATAGTTGAGTCATAGATATAGACGTTTATTGTAACCAAATACGGCAGATAGGCTAGCGGTGATTTTGTGGCTGATTTTCCCATCGATTTCTTTGGCATTTTTCAATAATTTTATTGAAAACTTGTCTTTGTAAAATTATCAGTACGCATATATTTTCAAGCCAATTGATTACTCGATGTTTTAATTGGGTATTGGTACGTATGGATTTAAATTTTAATTGGGTTTTCAGATTTTTTGGTTGCGTATTTACGCAAATACGTAGCTTATCAAGGCCTCTGGAAAGTGACCCAATCAAGGGAGACAATATGACAATTGTTATTGGGATCCTATTATCTAACCTTTTGTGTAGACGCCCCATCCCCGTTAACAGTTTTCGAACAATACAATTCGGAGTCGTATCGGGAACATTGAGCATCTTGCAACGAAATGAAAGATACATATAGCCATGCTGTATACCTCGCAATGACAAACTTGCTATAAAATCTGAAACCTGTTGTAATGGCGGAGGCCACAAACCCGGACAATTGTATGTGCTCCTAAATACTTCAAACATTCACACCCCATTATTATAAGCCTCTCTTGTACTTTCTGACAATGCCCCCGCTAGGAAACGGTCAGATTCACTGATGGTGAGTTCGCCCCACTCATGTAAAGTAACCACAATTCCTGGTCAACTGTACCCCACTGCAGTATAGGATCCCTGGATTTCCTAATCTGAAATTGCTCAACATAGACTTTCCAACCTAGCCCAGTTACCCTACATGCACCCAGTCTGATATTAAACATGTATTTTAACAAACATCTGTGTATACACTTGTAAAAATGATGAAAACATCCGACCACTGCTTTATTGGTGATACAGATTTTGCCATATTTTTGCTTTTTAATACCAATTGCCCTTGTGCGAAAGACACATATTTTTCATCTATGCGCCCAGCCGCAGGAGCAAAAACAAGCATAGCCAAATCTACATAGTCCCCATTAATAATTGTTTGCCTGATGTCCAAGCGTATCGTGGTAGCTTGGAATTGAGGGAATAATATTACCACATTCATCATTCGTTAAACCGCACAAATTGGCTTCAATTGGAGAGCCCACCAATTCAGCCATATCTGGCGTCATCACTTGCCGAGCCACCCGAGTGGCTATCGCTTCTACATCCTGCATCGACAGTGACGACGAACTGGCCGGCCGAGCTTCCACCTCCTCTGTTGCCACTGTCCCATCAGTCTTGTCGCTGGCCCGCTCATGTGCCTCGTGTTACGCTTAGTCTTAGGCATCCTGCTAAACACAGTACAATAAAACTTTACACCATATATATACATAGTAAAAGGTGTGCCCAAATTGTCAACACCAATAGCAGGATTTCCCAATTGCAACAATAATTAATTTACGAATTAATATCCACAAATGCCAAATTAACATAAATTGTATAAACTATAGAAGCCACAAAATTATATTAAATTATGTATGAAACAACCACAATCAAGACTAATGTTCGATACAACCATATAACAACACAATCAATTTCACATCCCCATTAACGATATTAAAAAAAATGATCCTCTAGCAGTCAAAAAGTAGGCTACCAACCAAATTCAATTAATTTGGTTATGAGCAACCACAAACAACACAATGCAACAAGAAGCCACACAATTGTATAAATTATAAATGAAACAACCACAATCAAGACTAATGACACAATCAATTTCACTTCCCCAATAACGATATTAAAAAATTGACTGTAATGATACTCTAGCAGTCAAAAAATAGGTTACCAACCAAATTCAATTAATTTGGTTATGGGCAACCACAAACAACACAATGCAACAATTTTTCAATAACAACAAACCAATCAAAAAACAATGTACAATATGAAATGCAAAACAACCAATAATAAAAACTATATTTTTTGGCTCGTCTCAGGCAAAAGGTGGGTTAGATGGTAAATCCGTGTTCTACTTCAAACTGTAATGATCCTCTAGCAGTCAAAAAATAGGCTACCAACCAAATTCAATTAATTTGGTTATGGGCAACCACAAACAACACAATGCAATAACTTTTCAGTAACAACAAACCAATC
Source organism: Conchocele bisecta (assembly GCA_029237695.1). Classification (NCBI taxonomy): domain Eukaryota; kingdom Metazoa; phylum Mollusca; class Bivalvia; order Lucinida; family Thyasiridae; genus Conchocele; species Conchocele bisecta. Next base: position 49,500,891 of record CM055280.1, on the reverse strand, counting down.
AAAAAACAATGTACAATATGAAACGCAAAGCAACCAATAATAAAAACTGAATTGTTTGGCTCGTCTCAGGCAAAAGGTGGGTTAGATGGTAAATCCGTGTTTGGTTAATTTGGTTATGGGCAACCACAAACAACACAATGCAACAAGAAGCCACACAATTGTACAAATTATAAATGAAACAACCACAATCAAGACTAATGACACAAACCAAAACAATAACAATTGCCTCCTACAACAATATGCCAAAAATAGACATTTTTTATTTCAAATAATTGGTTAAGTGCAAACAAAAACAAAAAACCATTGCCTCCTTCAGCAATATGCCAAAAATTAGTTGTTTTTTATATTCTAACAACACCCACAAACACTTACATTTATATTCTCAGACTAGCACATAAAATAAAAATTACCCATCATGCCTATTAACTCAATTGCAGCAGGCAAAGACAAGTATAAACTGCATTTGCTAACACTGTTGATTAGTGTAATAGGTCACATAAATAGTCTGGTTCATACGTTTTCCCTGTTAAGATGGGCCCCTAAAAAAGGTATTAATAAATAAACCATTATGAGATTCAACCTCAACCTAAATACTTACGGAAACTATCGACGAAAAGAAAAATCTCACAAATACCTGGCGACGAATGTCCGCTAGATCTTTCGGATGAACTAAAATATGCACAAACAGAACATGTATTTATTTTATAGGTGCTGGTGACCTACAAGGGACCCCACCACCAGCACCCCTCTGATGAGTGCTCAAACAAACCAAACGCCATGAAAATATTACCGAGGGGCGCCAGTGGGGGGGGGGGGTGGGGGGGGGGTTCCCCCAAAAAGACACCATCACCATTTTATAAGCTATGTATGTATACACAAATACTTGCAATTATTTCCATAACTTTAGGCGCAAACACAGTTTTCCAAAACAAAATCAGCGGCTGCTTCGCCAGTGAAAGACAATAGTACAACAACAACAAAAATCTGCCTCCCAAATTTACGTCACATATCCCCTGAAGTAACGGAACATTTGCAAACTTCCCAAAAATATAAACAACACAATAGCAGTAGCAAACATTCATAGTGATAAATATCAAATATTTGTTATGTTAACTGTTGTCCATTATTTAATTTTAAATACCACAAGTTTACTGACAACAAAATTGCCCTCGTGTGTTCCACGCTGGTGTGTTATTGAAAAGAAAGAACGACTCCAAAATCCGTGACAATAAAATAGTGGCCCATTGTAACAGACTTTAACCTAAAAAGCTTAAAGTGTTATTAGAATCATGATGGAACATAATGTTTCATTGATGGAACGACGAACTGTGCAGATACTGATCAGAATGTGCGAATGCACAGGCTGATCTGGATCTACACTTGTCGCAAAATACATAAACCCCATTTCTCCAGTCACAACCACAAATACTGGCGAAGTTCCAACTGACTACGATAGTGGTTGTCTGCATGTAAACGTACAGCAAACACGTCCGTGAACTAAAGTAAATGTGGCTTTAATATGCTATTTATTAAACTTGTTGACTAATTGCAACAAATAACACCTACTTTAATTAAACGTGAGTTATTTGATATGACATGCGCTAGATTCCTTGACCGACTTGACAAAGAAACAAGGCATAGATTCGTTTCTCATGAAATCAGTTAACTACCAAAACCTAAATCGCTATATATTGTTATTTTAGTATGCGCTCGTGATGTTTCTATAACAAGCAATTTAGATCGTTATCAGGCTTCAGGAGTTTGCTATTTGACCTGGATCTACACTGGTCACAAATCTCACTAGTCCCATTTCCCCAGTCACAATCACATATTAGAAACGTGAACAATACAATTGGATTAATGTTGTGAAAGTAGATGATAGGTACAATTGAATTAATTGTGGTATCTATTTCATGAAAAAAACATGGGCGCTCACTGTAGTACGAAAATGCTCATCGCAAACCTTAAACATGTCAATCGTTTTTCATACTACAATAAACTCAACCGCCGCCCTTGTCTTTATTACGTATTGCTCTGTTCTGGGAGTTAACGGTCAATAACAAGGTCGTCAATCAAACTTTAATGAATCAACAAAGTCGCGCGACATCACACGGGCCTAATGTAATTTATTGTTTACCCTAGTTTCTCGACCAATGAAAGAACAGTATTTTGTCTCTATCAATCGCATATTGAGACACGTTCACCAATATCTATTAAATTAATCATTAAATGTTCAGGCGCTATATTTAGAACTGATGTTGCGCCTTGTGTCATCAGTTCACGAGAAGCAAAGCATATTAACGACCACACACGCGCTCACTTCGACTAACACCGACAATCACATGCTCGTTTAACGATTCAAGTTTAGGGGCGGAGCTTCGCGACTGGGCTGGTAAACAATAACTACGTTTACTTATAGTTCACATATTGGATTTTCAATAAATTAATTTCGTAGCGAGCGCTACTATAAACTATGAACTATAACTAATACATATTGGTCGTTTCCATTATGAATATATGGAAGGTGTAAATATTGTAAGCATAGCAAAAGTTTTGATAGTGAACGTAAATAGAAGTTCGCATATATAGAATCAGAATGACAATAGGCAGCCTGCATAAAATCAAGCAGTGGAACGTTACAAGAAAATGCGAGAGACGCCGAAATCGCTCTAACCTAAGTGTCTTAATCTTCATAAAGATATGCTCCTATCGGTTAGCCCCTGATATGATCTAGAGATGATATCCTTGGAAATGTCGTTCTCACATACAGACGGTATGTACAGGCGTTCACCCCAACCCTTCTTATTTTGTCTTTGACATCGGATAGAAACGAGAATCTCTAACTGGGCAAAACAACCTCTCCACTTCCTGGGTCTCACTATGTTTGTGAGACTCGGTATGTGGATAGGGGATGGAGACGAAATTGGAAACTGTTTTAGCCAGGAAGCCAGGTTGTGGAAGAAGGGCAACTGAACCATCGCTATGACTAAAGCGTATATGACCCTCTTCCACCGACAAGGCATGAATATCGCTAACACTTCAAACAGTAGCCATGGCTACTAGAAACGCTTTCATGATAGCGTTTCTAGTAGCCATGGCTACTGTTTCAAGTGTTTGAAAAAGATTCCCATGTTAAATCCCCATAGACATCTTCACATGCGGATTTAATATGGGTAAAACAATCGCATTGAAATCAATATTTGACCAAATTTCACGAAATAAAATTGAAGATCATTCTTAAATTTTGCTTTAATTTAATATTATCCAAAAAAATAGTTTTTGAATTGTTTATATGGCCGTAAAATTTGGGCAGCTTCCGTGAAACAGACGGTAGTATAAACTATTCCCTCTCTGATTGAATCCCTGACAACATCCAGCCGTGCAGGTGAAATATGCCGGGATTGCTATGCAACAGGATGTGCTGAGTTTGCAGCCTGTGTATACGTGGCCAATACGGGGCTATCAGAATGAGTCGAGCATTTGATGCCCTGACTTGGCGGAGAATCTGATGTACCAAACGTGATGGGAAATGGCGTGCATGAAATGGTTCCCCCAATCCATCAAGAACGCATCATTTGCTTGTTCAATTATCTATTTGTTATTATTAAAGGCATTCCGGCATTTTCGTGTTTTGGTGATGCTTTTTTATTATTGTATGGTCACAAAGATTATGTTACAACTATAGAAGTGAAACTTGTTGATGTCAGAGTCACTTGTATATAGTGTTAGTTCGAGCAATTATTCTGAACTGTTAAACAATGTTTGTTATATATGGTCCTTATTTATACCCAATTATGTTCTTTAACTCTGCTATAAATTAGATGCTGTATCTATATTAGAAACGTCAACAATGACCATTGATTATTCTTACAATGGGCGAAGAAAGACAATCTTTAATGTATTGTGTCCATAGTTATCAAGTTTGTATTTACAATATAGTAGACATTGTAACTCAAACAGACTACTGTCTGTTCCACGTTTTCCTGGCTATTAAACACATTACATTTAAAAAATATGTAAGTACTTTTTCACCAATAACAAAAAAAAGTCACCCTCCCCAATTTGTTTTCCATGAAATATTGATTTTAATGCGAAAATATTTATTTTCTATGACAATTTAACATGGGGGCGGGAAAAGGAGGCGAATGAGCAAGGGGAGGAGTCAAAAAGCTAAAAAAAAAATGGAAAATTGACTCCGATTCCTGGTTAGATAGCTTGGAAAATCGGTCCACAAATATTTTGTTTTAAATCTCTTTGTAGCCCCCATGTTAAATTCCCATAGGAAAATCGTTTTTTCGCAATAAACTCAATATTTGATGGAAATGCATCAAATAGTTTTTTTGGAGGAGGGTGACTTTTTGTTATTGATGAAAAAGTACGTACAATTAAATAGTTTACATATTTAATAATGTGTAATAGCCAAAAGATCGTCGGCAGCAAAACGTGGAACAGACAGTATAGTGTACATTATACGCAATATACTCGACAGTGAAATTAAAAAGCCAGTAAGCGAATTTATGCTCTCGGCTTTCACGAAACCTGCATGAATAAAAACAAGGCTCATTCTTAAATGTTGATAAAATTTAATATTATCGAAAAGAAATAGTGGACCGGTTTAAAAATATAACGTTTGTCTTCTTATTTAGATCAATTCCAAGCAATCTAGCTAGGTGTCAGAGTAAATTATCTTTTTTTTTTCTTCGTTTCTTGACTCCTACACCAGCTCATTAACTTCCTTTTGCCCCATGTTAAATTCCAATAGAGAAACTCAATTTTTGTAATAAAATCGGTATTTGACAAAATTGCACGAAACAAAAAGAAGGCTCATTCTTAAATTTTGCTATTATTTAATATTATCGAAACAAATATTGTTTTTGCATTGTTTATGATTATAGCCGTAACATGTGGGTAGGTTTCGTGAAACAGACAGTAATAGTTTATAACCATCACTCAAGTAAGGGGCTCAGTATGCTACGGATTCTTTTAAATATTCCGTAGCATATTGAGAAACTTACTCAAGTGATGGTTATAGCTATTTAAACTCGTTTAATACTTTCATAGGAAATGTGTGTGTCCATGCCGAATCCTTATGAAAGCAGTCAACGAGTTTAATAAATATCGTAGCAACTAAATACATATGTTTCACTATATTTAGTCTTAAAGTGTACTATTCCAGTACAGACATACGTGCTACAATATATACTTAGTATAGTATAGTAATGTCCTCAATTGTGGTTGTATCTGTCTGGAGAAATGGTGAATATAAGTTTCGACCATGCCCATCCGTGGGTAAACGTTTGCCGTGGCACGAGGGAACTGTTTGAACCCCAAGTCCGTAGGCCGCGGGTTTAAGCAGTTCCCGAGTGCCACGGTAAACATTTACCCACGGCTGGAAATGGTCGAACGTTATTGTTACACTTCCGTCGAAAATATCGCGTAATTTGAGCATATATACAGTACTTTCTGTACTTTGATAATCTGCTCAAACAGCTGATTTACACATACATGTTCCGGGGCCGCAGTGTACGTCGCGTGATGCAGCCGCATCAAATTCAAAATTTTAGTGCGACCGTTGTGAACATCTGGTGACGTCGTGAGACACATGCATTACGTAGGTGTTGTCTTGGTCCCGGAATGAATATTGTGAGTACAGCCATGGTCAAACAGCACTCGCTGTATGTTTGAACACGGCTGTAAGCGGTATCAAACAGCGGCAGTCATATAACAAAATTCATATGCGGACTGTCTGTGTCTTCGCCTGCTAACTCACTCTTATAGTCCTGTAGGGATTTATTACACTCTTGCGAATTATTTGCACGGGTTTCGGTGTGAGAGAAAACCCGTAATCAACCCAATACACATAAAACACAGCGAAGAGAACACCCGTAACTGCGCGCGTGTTTTCTTGGAAACCACGAGCTACCATGCAACATGTTTAATTTGTATTACAGTCAAAATATAGTTATTTGAAATCTTGAAGAGGGTCTCGAATAATCTACAATGCTAATGTGAGTGAACACATTCCAAACATGCACTCAATTATACCTAGTTCATATAAACACCTGCGTAATTTGGATTTCAAACAGTTTACAAATAATCTCTCAAATAGACTAAATGTGCATTTGTACCCATCGTGGAAGTGTAATAAATAGGATATTCCATTGTACATGCTTGAGTAGCTTGAAATAATACTCTCGTATACCTCGGCATCCGCGTAAACAAATCGTTCGCTTCGCTTACACGTTTTTTACGCGGAAGCCGACGTACACTCGTGTATTATTTCCCGTTATTCTAAATGTACGATGGAATATCCTCTATATATTATGTTTCTATGAAGCATATTTCACTGACTGGGTGTTAGCAGTACATACCCTGACCAGACTGCAATGATTAGAGGTTATACTGCACTAGTCGCGAATGCCCATACGTTCCATTTCTCCAGAAACGGACATTAGTTATATGTTTGGCCGAGTGACTGGAGCAATGGGGCGTATGTGATATGTGACCAGTATAGCTCCTGATCAACTAACACAGTATCCGAATGGCGAACAGTGCAGACAGTAAACAGATTATGTGGATACACAGACTGATTTGGATCTACACTGATCACAAACCCCATAAGCCCCATTTCACCATTCACATCAATATTCATAATCAGTTTTATAGATGTTTAGGAATGTGACAGTATCGTTAATCAGGGCTTCAGATAAGGAATTAGTAATTGAGTATTGTCGCTCCATCATTTCTGAAACAATTGGGTATTTCAAAATTTTAATTGGGTAAAATAAAATCACACTGATGTTTATTTATTTACTTAAATGTCCCATTACCAAATATCACTTATTTCCTTCAAAACGCTGGTTGAAATCGTCGGCGAGGACTATCTGTGCGGCAGTCGGTTGTAATTAAAACACACAGCCATAATCATAAATACATGATGAATTACATGTTAATTGGTATTTTGTTACAGCCTGTCTTGTTTTGATACAGAATGTCTCCGACATTTCGTAGATTGATTGTGCAATGTATTGCAGATATGTGTCAGTTAAGCATACTTGCGGTTTGACAATTTCGAGATGAAATTAATTCTTTATTTTGAGCTGCCATAATCAGTGACTCGAGTGTATAGCTACGTTCAAACGGATGAAGCCGGATGTCATTAATTACCCGGCATAGCAAACAACTTATCCGCTGATTTTACCTCGGTGAAATAGAGTAGTGGATTTTGGGACAGGTGTATTCTGAAATCAACGAAGCCACACCCATTTACTGCTGATTGGTTGAATGCATTTTGTATCAGTGTTAATCAGTGACAAACGTGAG
>CM055280.1:49445328-49493068 GCA_029237695.1 Conchocele bisecta | reverse complement strand
TGGGGAATGCATAAATCTGCACGACTGTTCATACGTCTATCCATGCCTGTATGCCTTAAATCATTCTAAAGTGCTATCAAAGCATGTTTTTGATGAGAAAAAATGGAAAATAAAAAATAAACAGCAGCACAACGAAATTTAATACAGCAGTGTGAGAGTTAACAATTGTATTCTAGCAATATTTCTTCGAATATATGATAATTTCTATTTGTTTACATCAATACATTTATTGCTATTATTCTGCTTTGGACTGTTTGAAAACTATGATAACCGTGATCACATTTTATACTCGGATGTGTTTGCATACAATATATTTTCTAAAATCGTGTCAACCCTTTAAGTTTATTAGGGATTATGTTCACTGTCCCTGTATTGTTATTACATGCACTTGTAAAATAAACCCCGTCCACCAATATAGTTTTAATCACAATATGTAGTAGGTGAATACTTGATTGATCCAGTACTACATGTGTAGATAGGAAATTTAGAGTAATTTCAGCGCAGAACCGAATTGATTCAGAAAGTATACATCGAATGTATTAAATACTGCTCCTAAAGATTAGTCATAAACAGTTACATCCATCACAAAAGCATAATCATTTGTAAACGTAGTACTTTTAATTAGTTCGTCATTGATAACGGTTGCATTTGTCAGGCCACGTTTTCTCACACTGTCGGAAAAGTATGTCAACATTAAGCATGCAGATATTTGGCAACTGTTTGTTACTTATCTACATCATCTATACAACTGTCGGTTACTCCTCTACCTGATCTATATACAACTGTATGTTACTCCTCTACCTGATTTATACAACTTTCTGTTACTCCTCTACCTGATAATACAACTGTCTGTTACTCCTCTACCTGATCTATACAACTTTTTGTTACTCCTCTACCTGATATATACAACTGTCTGTTACTCCTCTACCTGATTTATACAACTTTCTGTTACTCCTCTACCTGATATATACAACTGTATGTTACTCCTCTACCTGATTTATACAACTTTCTGTTACTCCTCTACCTGATATATACAACTGGTCTGTTACTCCTCTACCTGATTTATACAACTTTCTGTTACTCCTCTACCTGTATATACAACTGTATGTTACTCCTCTACCTGATTTATACAACTGTCTGTTACTCCTCTACCTGATCTATACAACTGTATGTTACTCTTCTACCTGATATATACAACTGTCTGTTACTCCTCTACCTGATCTATACAATTGTATGTTACTCCTCTACCTGATATATACAACTGTCTGTTACTCCTCTACCTGATATATACAATTGTATGTTACTCCTCTACCTGATATATACAACTGTCTGTTACTCCTCTACCTGATCTATACAACTGTATGTTACTCTTCTACCTGATATATACAACTGTCTGTCACTCGCCTACATGAACTATGCAACTGTATGTTACTCCCCTACCTGATATATACAACTGTCTGTTACTCCCCTACCTGATATATACAACTGTATGTTACTGCTCTTCCTGATATATACAACTGTCGGTTACTCCTCTACATGATCTATACAACTATATATTACTCCTCTACTTGATATATACAATTGTATGTTACACCTCTACCTGAGCTATACGACTGTCTGGTACTCCCCTACCTGATCTATACAACTGTATGTTACTCCTCTACCAGGTCTATACAACTGTCTGTTACTCCTATACCTGATCTATGCAACTGTCTGTTGCTCCTCTACCTGATATATACAACTGTCTGTTACTCCTCTACCTGATTTATATACCTATTTGTTACTCCCCTACCTGATCTATACAGTTGTATGTTACTCCTCGACTTGATCTATGCAACTGTCCGTTACTCCTCTACCTGATATATACAACTGTCTATTACTCCTCTACCTGATCTATTCAATTGTATGTTACTCCCCTACATGATCTAGACAACTGTATGTTACTCCTCTATCTGATATATACAACTGTCTGTTACTCCTCTACCTGATATATACAACTGTCTATTACTCCTCTACCTGATCTATTCAATTGTATGTTACTCCCCTACATGATCTAGACAACTGTATGTTACTCCTCTATCTGTATATACAACTGTCCGTTACTCCTCTACCTGATATATACAACTGTCCGTTACTCCTCTACCTGATATATACAACTGTCTATTACTCCTCTACCTGATCTATTCAATTGTATGTTACTCCCCTACATGATCTAGACAACTGTATGTTACTCCTCTATCTGATATACAACTGTCCGTTACTCCTCTACCTGATATATACAACTGTCTATTACTCCTCTATCTGATCTATTCAATTGTATGTTACTCCCCTACATGATCTAGACAACTGTATGTTACTCCTCTATCTGATATATACAACTGTCCGTTACTCCTCTACCTGATATACAACTGTCTATTACTCCTCTACCTGATCTATTCAATTGTATGTTACTCCCCTACATGATCTAGACAACTGTATGTTACTCCTCTATCTGATATATACAACTGTCTGTTACTCCTCTACCTGATATATACAACTGTCTATTACTCCTCTACCTGATCTATTCAATTGTATGTTACTCCCCTACATGATCTAGACAACTGTAAGTTACTCCTCTATCTGATATATACAACTGTCCGTTACTCCTCTACCTGATATATACAACTGTCCGTTACTCCTCTACCTGATATATACAACTGTCTATTACTCCTCTACCTGATCTATTCAATTGTATGTTACTCCCCTACATGATCTAGACAACTGTATGTTACTCCTCTATCTGATATATACAACTGTCCGTCACTCCTCTACCTGATATATACAACTGTCTATTACTCTCTACCTGATATACAACTGTCCGTTACTCCTCTACCTGATATATCACAACTGTATGTTACTCCTCTACCTGATATATACAACTGTCTATTACTCCTCTACCTGATATATACAACTGTCCGTTACTCCTCTACCTGATATATACAACTGTCTACTACCTCTACCTGATCTATACAACTGTCTATTACTCCTCTACCTGATCTATACAACTGTCCGTTACTCCTCTACCTTATATATACAACTGTCCGTTACTCCTCTACCTGATATATACAACTGTCGTTACTACCTCTACCTGATATATACAACTGTCCGTTACTCCTCTACCTGATATATAACAACTGTCCGTTACTCCTCTACCTGATATATACAACTGTCCGTTACTCCTCTACCTGATATATACAACTGTCCGTTACTCCTCTACCTGATATATACAACTGTCCGTTACTCCTCTAACCTGATATATACAACTGTCTGTTACTCTCTACCTGATATATACAACTGTCCGTTACTCTCTCCTGATATATACAACTGTCCGTTACTCCTCTACCTGATATACAACTGTCTATTACTCCTCTACCTGATATATACAACTATCCGTTACTCCTCCACCTGATATATACAACTGTCCGTTACTCCTCTACCTGATATATACAACTGTCTATTACTCCTCTACCTGATATATACAACTGTCTATTACTCCTCTACCTGATATACAACTGTCCGTTACTCCTCTACCTGATATATACAACTGTCTATTACTCCTCTACCCTGATATATACAACTGTCCGTTACTCCTCTATCTGATATATACAACTGTCTATTACTCCTCTACTGATATATACAACTGTCCGTTACTCCTCTACCTGATATATACAACTGTCCGTTACTCCTCTACCTGATATATATAACTGTCCGTTACTCCTACTACCTGATATATACAACTGCTATTACTCCTCTACCTGATATATACAATGTCTATTACTCCTCTACCTGTATATACAACTGTCTATTACTCCTCTACCTGATATATACAACTGTCAGTTACTCCTCTACCTGATATATACAACTGTCCGTTACTCCTCTACCTGATATATACAACTGTCCGTTACTCCTCTACCTGATATATACAACTGTGCCGTTACTCCTCTACCTGATATACAACTGTCCGTTACTCCTCTACCTGATATATCAACTGTCCGTTACTCTCTACCTGATATATACAACTGCTATTACTCCTCTACCTGATCTATACAACTGTCTATTACTCCTCTACCTGATCTATACAACTGTCCGTTACTCCTCTACCTGATATATACAACTGTCTATTACTCCTCTACCTGATATATACAATTGTCTATTACTCCTCTACCTGATATATACAACTGTCTATTACTCCTCTACCTGATATATACAACTGTCCGTTACTCCTCTACCTGATATATACAACTGTCTATTACTCCTCTACCTGATATATACAACTGTCTATTACTCCTCTACCTGATATATACAACTGTCCGTTACTCCTCTACCTGATATATACAACTGTCTATTACTCCTCTACCTGATATATACAACTGTCTATTACTCCTCTACCTGATATATACAACTGTCTATTACTCCTCTACCTGATCTATACAACTGTCTATTACTCCTCTACCTGATCTATTCAACTGTCTATTACTCCTCTACCTGATCTATACAGTTGTGTGTTACTCCTTGACTTGATCTATGCATCTGTCCGCTACTCCTCTACCTGATATATACAACTGTCTATTACTCCTCTACCTGATCTATGCAGTTGTGTGTTACTCCTTGACTTGATCTATGCATCTGTCCGCTGCTCCTCTACCTGATATATACAACTGTCTATTACTCCTCTACCTTATCTATACAGTTGTGTGTTACTCCTTGACTTGATCTATGCATCTGTCCGCTACTCCTCTACCTGATATATACAACTGTCTATTACTCCTCTACCTGATCTATACAACTGTCCGTTACTCCTCTACCTGATCTATACAACTGTCTATTACTCCTATACCTGATATATACAACTGTCTATTACTCCTCTACCTGATATATACAACTGTCTATTAATCCTCTACCTGATCTATACAACTGTCCGTTACTTCTCTACCTGATATATACAACTGTCTATTACTCCTCTACCTGATCTATACAACTGTCCGTTACTCCTCTACCTGATATATACACCTGTCCGTTACTCCTCTACCTGATATATACACTGTCCGTTACTCCTCTACCTGATATACAACTGTCCGTTACTCCTCTACCTGATATATACAACTGTCCGTTACTCCTCTACCTGATATATACAACTGTCCGTTACTCCTCTACCTGATATATACAACTGTCCGTTACTCCTCTACCTGATCTATACAACTGTCCGTTACTCCTCTACCTGATCTATACAACTGTCTATTACTCCTCTACCTGATCTATTCAACTGTCTGTTACTCCCCTACATGATCTAGACAACTGTATGTTACTCCTCTACCTGATATATACAACTGTCTATTACTCCTCTACCTGATCTATACAACTGTCCGTTACTCTCTACCTGATATATCAACTGTCGTTACTCCTCTACCTGATATATACAACTGTCCGTTACTCCTCTACCTGATATATACAACTGTCCGTTACTCCTCTACCTGATATATACAACTGTCCGTTACTACTCTACCTGATATATACACTGTCTATTACTCCTCTACCTGATATATACAACTGTCTATTACTCCTCTACCTGATATATACAACTGTCCGTTACTCCTCTACCTGATATATACAACTGTCTATTACTCCTCTACCTGATCTATTCACTGTCTGTTACTCCCCTACATGATCTAGACAACTGTATGTTACTCCTCTACCTGATATATACAACTGTCCGTTACTCCTCTACCTGATATATACAACTGTCTATTACTCCTCTACCTGATCTATTCAACTGTCTGTTACTCCGCTACATGATCTAGACAACTGTATGTTACTCCTCTACCTGATATATACAACTGTCCGTTACTCCTCTACCTGATATATACAACTGTCCGTTACTCCTCTACCTGATCTATACAACTGTCTATTACTCCTCTACCTGATCTATTCAACTGTCTGTTACTCCCCTACATGAATCTAGACAGCTGTATGTTACTCCCCTCTACCTGATCTATTCAACTGTCCGTTACTCTCTACCTGATATATACAACTGTCCGTTACTCCTCTACCTGATATATACAACTGTCCGTTACTCTACCTGATATATACAACTGTCTATTACTCCTCTACCTGATATATACAACTGTCTATTACTCCTCTACCTGATATATACAACTGTCCGTTACTCCTCTACCTGATATACAACTGTCTATTATCCTCTACCTGATTTATACAACTGTCCGTTACTCCTCTATCTGATATATACAACTGTCTATTACTCCTCTACCTGATATATACAACTGTCCGTTACTCCTCTACCTGATATATACAACTGTCCGTTACTCCTCTACCTGATATATACAACTGTCCGTTACTCCTCTACCTGATATATACAACTGTCTATTACTCCTCTACCTGATATATACAACTGTCTATTACTCCTCTACCTGATATATACAACTGTCTATTACTCCTCTACCTGATATATACAACTGTCCGTTACTCCTCTACCTGATATATACAACTGTCTATTACTCCTCTACCTGATATATACAACTGTCTATTACTTCTCTACCTGATATATACAACTGTCCGTTACTCCTCTACCTGATATATACAACTGTCCGTTACTCCTCTACCTGATATATACAACTGTTCGTTACTCCTCTACCTGATATATACAACTGTCCGTTACTCCTCTACCTGATATATACAACTGTCCGTTACTCCTCTACCTGATATATACAACTGTCCGTTACTCCTCTACCTGATATATACAACTGTCTATTACTCCTCTACCTGATCTATACAACTGTCTATTACTCCTCTACCTGATCTATACAACTGTCCATTACTCCTCTACTGATATATACAAACTGTCTATTATTTACTCTACCTGATATATACAACTGTCTATTACTCCTCTACCTGATATACTAACTGTCCGTTACTCCTCTACCTGATATATACAACTGTCTATTACTCCTCTACCTGATATATACAACTGTCTATTACTCCTCTACCTGATATATACAACTGTCCGTTACTCCTCTACCTGATATATACAACTGTCTATTACTCCTCTACCTGATATAATACAACTGTCTATTACTCCTCTACCTGATTATACAACTGTCTATTACTCCTCTACCTGATCTATACAACTGTCCGTTACTCCTCTACCTGATCTATTCAACTGTCTATTACTCCTCTACCTGATCTATACAGTTGTGTGTTACTCCTTGACTTGATCTATGCATCTGTCCGCTACTCCTCTACCTGATATATACAACTGTCTATTACTCCTATACCTGATCTATACAGTTGTGTGTTACTCCTTGACTTGATCTATGCATCTGTCCGCTACTCCTCTACCTGATCTATACAACTGTCTATTACTCCTCTACCTTATCTATACAGTTGTGTGTTATTCCTTGACTTGATCTATGCATCTGTCCGCTACTCCTCTACCTGATATATACAACTGTCTATTACTCCTCTACCTGATCTATACAACTGTCTATTACTCCTCTACCTGATCTATACAACTGTCCGTTACTCCTCTACCTGATCTATACAACTGTATATTACTCCTCTACCTGATATATACAACTGTCTATTACTCCTCTACCTGATATATACAACTGTCTATTACTCCTCTACCTGATCTATACAAATGTCCGTTACTTCTCTACCTGATATATACAACTGTCTATTACTCCTCTACCTGATCTATACAACTGTCCGTTACTCCTCTACCTGATATATACAACTGTCCGTTACTCCTCTACCTGATATACAACTGTCCGTTACTCCTCCTCTATGATATATACAACTGTCCGTTACTCCTCTACCTGATATATCAACTGTCCGTTACTCCTCTACCTGATATATACAACTGTCCGTTACTCCTCTACCTGATATATACAACTGTCCGTTACTCCTCTACCTGATATATGCAACTGTCCGTTACTCCTCTACCTGATATATACAACTGTCCGTTACTCCTATACCTGATATATACAACTGTCCGTTACTCCTCTACCTGATCTATACAACTGTCTATTACTCCTCTACCTGATCTATTCAACTGTCTGTTACTCCCCTACATGATCTAGACAACTGTATGTTACTCCTCTACCTGATATATACAACTGTCTATTACTCCTCTACCTGATCTATACAACTGTCCGTTACTCCTCTACCTGATATATACAACTGTCCGTTACTCCTCTACCTGATATATACAACTGTCCGTTACTCCTCTACCTGATATATACAACTGTCCGTTACTCTCTACCTGATATATACAACTGTCCGTTACTCCTCTACCTGATATATACAACTGTCCGTTACTCCTCTACCTGATATATACAACTGTCTATTACTCCTCTACCTGATATATACAACTGTCTATTACTCCTCTACCTGATATATATACAACTGTCCGTTACTCCTCTACCTGATATATACAACTGTCTATTACTCCTCTACCTGATCTATTCAACTGTCTGTTACTCCCCTACATGATCTAGACAACTGTATGTTACTCCTCTACCTGATATATACAACTGTCTGTTACTCCTCTACCTGATATATACAACTGTCTATTACTCCTCTACCTGATCTATTCAACTGTCTGTTACTCCCCTACATGATCTAGACAACTGTATGTTACTCCTCTATCTGATATATACAACTGTCTGTTACTCCTCTACCTGATATATACAACTGTCTGTTACACCTCTATCTGATATATACAACTGTCCGTTACTCCTCTACCTGATATATACAACTGTCCGTTACTCCTCTACCTGATCTATACAACTGTCCGTTACTCCTCGACCTGATCTATACAACTGTCTATTACTCCTCTACCTGATCTATTCAACTGTCTGTTACTCCCCTACATGATCTAGACAACTGTATGTTACTCCTCTACCTGATATATTCAACTGTCTATTACTCCTCTACCTGATCTATACAACTGTCCGTTACTCCTCTACCTGATATATACAACTGTCCGTTACTCCTCTACCTGATATATCAACTGTCCGTTATTTCTCCTCTACCTGTATATACAACTGTCCGTTACTCCTCTACCTGATATATACAACTGTCCGTTACTCCTCTACCTGATATATACAACTGTCCGTTACTCCTCTACCTGATATATACAACTGTCTATTACTCCTCTACCTGATATATACAACTGTCCGTTACTCCATCTACCTGATATATACAACTGTCTAATACTCCTCTACCTGATCTATTCAACTGTCTGTTACTCCCCTACATGATCTAGACAACTGTATGTTACTCCTCTACCTGATATACAATCTGTCCGTTACTCCTCTACCTGATATATACAACTGTCTATTACTCCTCTACCTGATCTATTTCAACTGTCTGTACTCCCCTACATGATCTAGACAACTGTATGTTACTCCTCTACCTGATATATACAACTGTCCGTTACTCCTCTACCTGATATATACAACTGTCCGTTACTCCTCTACCTGATATATACAACTGTCTATTACTCCTCTACCTGATCTATTCAACTGTCTGTTACTCCCCTACATGATCTAGACAACTGTATGTTACTCCTCTACCTGATCTATTCAACTGTCCGTTACTCCTCTACCTGATATATACAACTGTCCGTTACTCCTCTACCTGATCTATACAACTGTCTATTACTCCTCTACCTTATCTATTCAACTCTCTGTTACTCCCCTACATGATCTAGACAACTGTATGTTACTCCTCTACCTGATCTATTCAACTGTCCCGTTACTCCTCTACCTGATATATACAACTGTCCGTTACTCCTCTACCTGATCTATACAACTGTCTATTACTCCTCTACCTGATCTATTCAACTGTATGTTACTCCCCTACCTGATCTAGACAACTGTCCGTTTCTCCTCTACCTGATATATACAACTGTCCGTTACTCCTCTACCTGATATATACAACTGTCTATTACTCCTCTACCTGATCTATTCAATTGTATGTTACTCCTCTACATGATCTAGACAACTGTATGTTACTCCTCTATCTGATATATACAACTGTCAGTTACTCCTCTACCTGATATATACAACTGTCTATTACTCCTCTACCTGATCTATTCAATTGTATGTTGCTCCCCTACATGATCTAGACAACTGTATGTTACTCCTCTATCTGATATATACAACTGTCTGTTACTCCTCTACCTGATATATACAACTGTCTGTTACACCTCTATCTGATATATACAACTGTTTGTTGCTCCTCTACCTGATATATACAACTGTCTGTTACTCCTCTACCTGATTTATATACCTATTTGTTACTCCCCTACCTGATCTATACAGTTGTATGTTACTCCTCGACTTGATCTATGCAACTGTCCGTTACTCCTCTACCTGATATATACAACTGTCTATTACTCCTCTACCTGATTTATTCAATTGTATGTTACTCCCCTACCTGATCTAGACAACTGTATGTTACTCCTCTATCTGATATATACAACTGTCTGTTACTCCTCTACCTAATCTATAAAACTGTCTGTTACTCCTCTACCTAATCTATACAACTGTCTGTTAATGCTCTACCTGATATATACAACTGTCTCTTACTCCTCTACCTGATCTATACAACTGTATGTTACTCTTCTACCTGATATATACAACTGTCTGTCACTCGCCTACCTGAACTATGCAACTGTATGTTACTCCCCTACCTGATATATACAACTGTCTGTTACTCCCCTACCTGATATATACAACTGTATGTTACTGCTCTTCCTGATCTATACAACTGTCGGTTACTCCTCTACATGATCTATACAACTATATATTACTCCTCTACCTGATATATACAATTGTATGTTACTCCTCTACCTGAGCTATACGACTGTCTGGTACTCCCCTACCTGATCTATACAACTGTATGTTACTCCTCTACCAGGTCTATACAACTGTCTGTTACTCCTATACCTGATCTATGCAACTGTCTGTTGCTCCTCTACCTGATATATACAACTGTCTGTTACTCCTGTACCTGATTTATATACCTATTTGTTACTCCCCTACCTGATCTATTCAGTTGTATGTTACTCCTCGACTTGATCTATACAACTGTCTGTTACTCCTCTACCTGATATATACAACTGTCTGTTACTCCTCTACCTGATATATACAACTGTCTGTTACTCCTATACCTGATCTATATACCTATTTGTTACTCCTCTACCTAATCTATACAACTGTCTGTTACTGCTCTACCTGATATATACAGCTGTCTGTTACTCATCTACCTGATCTATGCAACTGTATGTTACTCCTCTACCTGATCTATAAAATTGTCTGTTACTGCTCTACCTGATTTTTACAACTGTCTGTTACTTCTCTACATGATCTATACAACTGTCTGTTAATGCTCTTCCTGATCTATACATCTGTCGGTTATTCCTCTACCTGATATATGCAACTATATGTTAATGTTCTACCTGATGTATACAATTGTTAGTTACTCCTCTACCTGATCTATGCAACAGTCTGTTACTCCTTTACCTGATCTATACACCTGTCTGTTACTCCTCTACCTGTTCTATACAACTGTTTGTTACTCCTCTACCTGATATATGCAACAATATGTTACTCTTCTACCTGATCTATACAATTGTATGTTACTACTCTACCTGATCTATACAACAGTCTGTTACTCCTCTACCTGATCTATACAACTATCTGTTACTCCTCTATCTGATCTATACAACTGTCTGTTACTCCTCTACCTGAGCTATACAACTGACTGTTACTCCTCTACCTGATCTATACAACTGACTGTTACTCCTCTACCTGATATATACACCTATCTGTTACTCCTCTACCTCATCTATACAGTTGTATGTTACTCCTCGACCTGATCTATGCAACTGTCCGTTGCTCCTCTAACTGATATATACAACTGTCTGTTAGTCCTCTACCTGATCTATACAACTGTATGTTACTCCTCTACCTGATCTATACAACTGTCTGTAACTCCTCTACCTGATCTATGCAACTATTTGTTACTCCTCTACCTGATATATGCAACTGTCCGTTACTCCTCTACCTGATCTATACAACTGTCTGTAACTCCTCTACCTGATCTATGCAACTATTTGTTACTCCTCTACCTGATATATACAACTGTCCGTTACTCCTCTACCTGATCTATGCAACTATTTGTTACTCCTCTACCTGATATATACAACTGTATGTTACTCCTCTACCTGATCTATACAACTGTCTGTAACTCCTCTACCTGATCTATGCAACTATTTGTTACTCCTCTACCTGATATATACAACTGTCCGTTACTCCTCTACCTGATGTATACAACTGTCTGTAACTCCTCTACCTGATCTATGCAACTATTTGTTACTCCTCTACCTGATATATGCAACTGTCCGTTACTCCTCTACCTGATATATACAACTGTCTGTAACTCCTCTACCTGATATATACAACTGTCTGTAACTCCTCTACCTGATCTATGCAACTATTTGTTACTCCTCTACCTGATATATGCAACTGTCCGTTACTCCTCTACCTGATATATGCAACTGTCCGTTACTCCTCTACCTGATATATGCAACTATTTGTTACTCCTCTACCTGATATATGCAACTATTTGTTACTCCTTTACCTGATATATGCAACTATTTGTTACCCCTCTACCTGATCTATGCAATTGTATGTTACTCCTCAACCTGATATATGCAACTGTCCGTTACTCCTCTACCTGATCTATACAACGGTATGTTACTCCTCTACCTGATACATAAAACAGTCTGTTACTCCTCTACCTGATGTATACAATTGTATGTTACTCCCCTACCTAATCTATACATCTGTATGTTACTCCTCTACCTGATCTATACAAATGTCCGTTGCTGCTGTCTGTTACTCCTCTACCTGATATATACAGCTGTATGTTACTCCTCTACCTGATCTTACAATTGTATGTTACTCCCATACCTGATATATACAACTGTCTGTTACTCCCCTACGTGATATATACAACTGCCTGTTACCCCTCTACATGATATATACAACTGTCTGTTACTCATGTACCTGATATATATAAACTGTATGTTACCCCCCAACCAGATATATACAACTGTTTGTTACTCATCTACCTGATCTATGCAACTGTCTGTTACTCCTCTACCTGATCTATGCAACTGTCTGTTACTCCTCTACCAGATATATACAACTGTCTGTTACACCTCTACCTGATATATGCAAATGTATGTTACTACTCTACCTGATCTATATACAACTGTCTGTTACACCTCTACCTGATCTATAAAACTATTTGTTACTCCCATACCTGATATATACAACTGTCTGTTATTCCTCTATAAATGACAGACGATAATAAGTTGCTTGAGGTCAATCGATGAGTCCAAATATAGGTAGACCAGGTGTATTATCATATCATAGCCTCGTTTTCGTGATTAATAACTACAAGCTAAAGTACACGTGCATGCATGTCAATATAATAGTGTATCTTGGTGCCCGAAACAGACATGTAGTGTGGCTCAGTGGTATCGAAGCTGGAGAATATCCATACGTTTGCAGAACTTTTGTTCATTTTATCTGGTCGAGAGTTCGAACCTCACAAAACGCATTACTTTTCTCGATATAATTCTGTTCTTTTTATGACTGCTTGCTGGAGAAAGGAAAACGTGAAACGGCGAGGCTTATCACTATAAACTTACTGTTATGACCTCAATGTGACATGATCGGCGAGAACATAATTCAGATTCTTCATGTACACACATATGAAATGTGTATTTAGTTATTAGTTTTCTTCAAAGTGAGACTAACGTTCTACATGTAATCTATCTCATGCTTAGTTAATGTAATTTGTAAGAGCAACACACATAAAAAACAAATGTATAATAAAATATAAACAAATAAATCAAAATATATGTGTATATATATATAAAAAACTAAGATTCGAACTCACTATCTACGGCATTGATATCCGTCACTCTAACCCCTCGACTACATACGACTTGATGACAAATATCAAAATCAATATTGAAAAGGAATACTGGCACGGGTATATTTACCTGTCTCACCTGTTCTGTGTTTTGTTTATGACCGGTTTGTTTGTAAACAAGTAGCAAGTTATCGTCTGCGGACTATACATGATCTATACAACTAGCTGTTACTCCTCTACCTAATCTATACAACTGTCTGATACTCCTCCACCTGATCTATACAACTGTCTGTTATTCATCTACCTGATCTATACAGCTGTCTGTTACTCTTTTACCTGATATATACAACTGTCTGTTACATCTCAACCTGATATATACAAATATATGTTACTCCTCTACCTGAGTATACAACTGTATGTTACTCCCCTACCTGATATATACAACTGTCCGTTACTCCTCGACCTGATGCATACAACTGTATGTTACTCCTCAACCTGATATATACAACGGTCTTTGACTCATCTACCTAAGCTATACAACTGTCTGTTACTCATCTATCTGAACAATACACAGGTTACTCCTCTACCTGTGTATACAACTGTCAGTTACACCTCTACCTGATATATACAACTGTCCGTTACTCCTCGAACTGATGCATACAACTGTATGTTACTCCTCTACCTGATCTATACAACTGTCTGTTACACGTCTACCTGATCTATACAACTGTCTGTGACTCATCTACCTGCTCTATGCGACTGTATGTTACACCTCTACCTGATCTATACAACTGTCTGTTACACGTCTAACTGATATATACAACTGTATGTTGCTCCTCTACCTGATCTATAAAATTGTCTGTTACTGCTCTACCTGATTTATACAACTGTCTGTTACTTCTCTACAGGATCTATACAACTGTCTGTTAATGCTCTTCCTGATCTATACATCTGTCGGTTATTCCTCTACCTGATATATGCAACTATATGTTAATCTTCTACCTGATGTATACAATTGTATGTTACTCCTCTACCTGATCTATTCAACAGTCTGTTACTCCTTTACCTGATCTATACACCTGTCTGTTACTCCTCTACCTGTTCTATACAACTGTTTGTTACTCCTCTACCTGATATATGCAACAATATGTTACTCTTCTACCTGATCTATACAATTGTATGTTACTACTCTACCTGATCTATACAACAGTCTGTTACTCCTCTACCTGATCTATACAACTATCTGTTACTCCTCTACCTCATCTATACAGTTGTATGTTACTCCTCGACCTGATCTATGCAACTGTCCGTTGCTCCTCTAACTGATATATACAACTGTCTGTTAGTCCTCTACCTGATCTATACAAGTGTCTGTTATTCCCCTACCTGATCTATACAACTGTATTTTACTCCTCTACCCGATATATACAACTGTCTGTTACTCCTCGACCTAATCTATACAAATGTCTGTTACTCCTCTACATGATCTACACAACTGTCTGTTACTCCTCTACCTGATCTATGCAATTTTATGTAACTCCTATACCTGATCTATACAACTGTCTGTTACTCCTATACCTAAGCTATACAACTGTCTGTTACTCATCTATCTGAACAATACACATATATGTTACTCCTCTACCTGAGCTATGCAGTTGTATCTTAATCCTCGACCTGATATATGCAACTGTCCGTTACTCCTCTATCTGATCTATACAACTGACTGTTATTCCTCTACCTGATATATACACCTATATGTTACTCCTCTACCTCATCTATACTGTTATATGTTACTCCTCGACCTGATCTGTGCAACTGTCTGTTACTCCTCTAACTGATATATACAACTGTCTGTTAGTCCTCTACCTGATCTATACAAGTGTATGTTACTCCCCTACCTGATATATACAACTGTCTTTTACTCTTCTATCCGATATATACAACTGTCTGTTACTCCTCGACCTAATCTATACAACTGTCTGTTACTCCTCTACATGATCTACACAACTGTCTGTTACTCCTCTACCTCATCTATGCAATTGTATGTAACTCCTCTACCTGATCTATGCAACTGTCTGTTAGTCCTCTACCTAAGCTATACAACTGTCTGTTACTCATCTATCTGAACAATACACCTATCTGTTACTCCTCTACCTGAGCTATACAGTTGTATGTTACTCCTCGACCTGATATATGCCACTCTCCGTTACTCCTCTATTTGATATATACACCTGTCTGTTAGTCCTCTACCTGGTCTATGCAACAGTCTGTTACTCCTCTACCTGATATATATACCTGTCTGTTAATGCTCTACCTGATCTATACTCTGTCTGTTACTCCTGTACCTGATAAATACAACTGTCTGTTACTCCTCTACCTGATCTATACAACTGTATATTACTGTTCTACCTGATCTATACAACTGTCTGTTACTCCTCTATCTGATCTATATAACTGTCTGTCAATGCTCTACGTGATCCATACATCTATCTGTCACTCCTCTACTTGATATATACAACTGTATGTTACTCCTCTACCTGATCTATACAACTGTCTGTTACTCCTCTACCTAATATATACAACTGTCTGTAACTGCTCTTCCTGATCTATACAACTGTCGGTTACTACTCTACCTGATCCATACAACTATATGTTACTACCCTACCTGATATATACAACTGTCTGTTACTCCCCTACCTGATATATACAACTGTATGTTACTGCTCTTCCTGATCTATACAACTGTCGGTTACTCCTCTACCTGATCTATACAACTATATATTACTCCCCTACCTGATATATACAATTGTATGTTACTCCTCTACCTGATCTATACGACTGTCTGGTACTCCCCTACCTGATCTATACAACTGTATGTTACTCCTCTACCATGTCTATACAACTGTCTGTTAATCCTATACCCGATCTATGGAACTGTCTGTTGCTCCTCTACCTGATATATACAACTGTCTGTTACTCCTCTACCTGATCTATATACCTATGTGTTACTCCTCTACCTGATCTATACAGTTGTATGTAACTCCTCGACTTGATCTATGCATCTGTCCGCTACTCCTCTACCTGATATATACAACTGTCTATTACTCCTCTACCTGATCTATTCAATTGTATGTTACTCCCCTACCTGATCTAGACAACTGTATGTTACTCATCTACCTGATTTATACAACTCTCTGTTACTCCTCTACCTGATATATACAAATGTGTGTTACTCCTCTACCTGATATATACAACTCTCTGTTACTCCTCTACCTGATCTAGACAACTGTATGTTACTCCTCTACCTGATTTATACAACTCTCTGTTACTCCTCTACCTGATATATACAAATGTGTGTTACTCCTCTACCTGATATATACAAATGTATGTTACTCCCCAACCTGATCTAGACAACTGTATGTTACTCCTCTACCTGATTTATACAACTCTCTGTTACTCCTCTACCTGATTTATACAACTCTCTGTTACTCCTCTACCTGATATATACAAATGTGTGTTAATCCTCTACCTGATATATACAAATGTATGTTACTCCCCTACCTGATCTAGACAACTGTATGTTACTCCTCTACCTGATTTATACAACTCTCTGTTACTCCTCTACCTGATATATACAAATGTATGTTACTCCCCTACCTGATCTAGACAACTGTATGTTACTCCTCTACCTGATTTATACAACTCTCTGTTACTCCTCTACCTGATCTATACAAATGTGTGTTACTCCTCTACCTGATATATACAACTGTCTGTTACTCCTCTACCTAAGCTGTACAATTGTCTGTTACTCCTCTACCTGAACAATACACCTATCTGTTACTCTTCCACCTGAGCTATACAGTTGTATGTTACTCCTCGACATGATATGTGCAACTGTCAGTTACTCCTCTATCTGATATATACACATGTCTGTTAGTCCTCTACCTAATCTATGCAACAGTCTGTTACTTCTCTACCTGATCTATATAACTGTCTGTTAATGCTCTACCTGATCAATACATCTGTCTGTTACTCCTGTACCTGATATATACAACTATCTGTTACTCCTCTACCTGATCTATACAACTGTCTATTACTGTTTTACCTGATCTATACAACTGTATGTTACTCCTCTACCTGATCTATTCAATTGTATGTTACACCCCTACCTGATCTAGACAACTGTATGTTACTCCTCTACCCGATTTATACAACTGTCTGTTACTCCTCTACCTAACTGTTACTCCTCTACCTGATCTATACAACTGTATATTACTGTTCTACCTGATCAATACAACTGTCTGTTACTCCTCTATCTGATCTATATAACTGTCTGTCAATGCTCTACCTGATCTATACATTCTGTCTGTAACTCCTCTACTTGATATATACAACTGGTATGTTACTCTCCTACCTGATCTATACAAACTGTCTGTTTACTCCTCTACCTAATATATACAACTGTCGTCTGTTACTGCTCTTCCTGATCTATACAAACTGTCGGTTACTCCTCTACCTGATCCATATAACTATATGTTACTCCCCTACCTGATATATACAACTGTCTGTTTACTCCCTACCTGATATATACAACTGTATGTTACTGCTCTTCCTGATCTATACAACTGTCGGTTACTCCTCTACCTGATCTATACAACTATATATTACTCCTCTACCTGATATATACAATTGTATGTTACTCCTCTACCTGATCTATACAACTGTATGTTACTCCTCTGCCTGATCTATACAACTGTCTGTTACTGCTCTACCTGATCTATACAGCTGTCTGTTACTCATCTACCTGATCTATACAACTGTCTGTTACTCCTCTACCTGATCTATGCAATTGTATGTTACTCCTCAACCTGATATATGCAACTGTCCTCTACTGCTCTACCTGATCTATACAACGGTCTGTTACTCCTCTACCTGATGCATGCAATTGTCTGTTACTCCCCTAACTAATCTATGCAAATGTATCTTACTCCTCTACCTGATCTATACAACTGTCTGTTGCTGCTGTCTGTTACTCGTCTACCTGATATATACAACTGTATGTTACTCCTCTACCTGATCTATACAGTTGTATGTTACTCCTCTACCTGATATATACAACCAACTGTCTGTTACTCCTCTACCTAAGCTATACAACTGTCTGCTACTCCTCTGCTTGATATATACTACTCTCTGTTAATCCTCCACCTGATCTATACAACTGTCTCTTACTCCTCTACCTGATCTATACATACAATAGTATGTTACTCCTCTATTTGATCTTTACAACTGTCTGCTACTCCCCTACCTGATCTATATACCAGTCTGTTACTCCCCTACCTGATATATACAACTGTCTGTTTCTCCTCTACCTGATATATACAACTGTGTGTTAATACTCTACCTGATTGATACAACTGTGTGTTACTCCTCATGTCTACCTGATCTATACAACTGTCTATTACTCCTCTACCTAATCTATACAACTGTCTGTTAATCACCTTCCTGATCTATACAACTGTGTGTTACTCCCATACCTTATCTGTACAACTGTATGTTACTCCTCGCCCTGATCTATACAACTTTATGTTATTCCTCTATCTGATCTAAACAACTATATGTTACTCCTCTACCTGATCTATACAATTGCATGTTACTCCTCTACCTGATCTATGCATGTATATGTTACTCCCCTACCTGATATATACAAGTGTCTGTTTCTCCTCTACCAGATCTATACAACTGTCTGTTACTCCTCTACCTGATCTATACAAATGTGTGTTACTTCTCTACCTGATCTATACATAAAATAGTATGTTACTCCTCTATTTGATCTTTACAAGTGTCTGTAACACCATTAACTGATCTATATACCTGTCTGTTACTCCCCTAAATGGTCTATACAACTGTCTGTTACTCCTCTACCTGATATATACAACTGTTTGTTAGTACTCTACCTGATCTATACAACTGTGTGTTACTCCTCTACCTGATATATTCAACAGTCTGTTACTGCTCTATCTGATCAATACAACGGTCTGTTACTCTTCTACCTGATCTATACAACTGTCTACTCCCCTACTTGATCTATACAATTGTCTGTTACTACTTTCCATGATATATACAAATGTATTTTACTCCTCTATCTGATCTACGCAACTGTCTATTACTCCTCTACCTGATCTATACAACTGTCTGATACTCCCCTACCTGATCTATACAACTGTCTGTTACTCCTCTACCTGATCTATACAACTGTCTGTTACTCACCTTCCTGATATATACAACTGTCTGTTACTCCCCTACCTGATATATACAACTGTATGTTACTGCTCTTCCTGATCTATACAACTGTCGGTTACTCCTCTACCTGATATATACAACTATATATTACTTCTCTACCTGATATTTACAGTTGTATGTTACTCCTCTACCTGATCTATACGACTGTCTGGTACTCCCCTACCTGGTCTATTCAACCGTATGTTACTCCTCTACCATGTCTATACAACTGTCTGTTACTCCTATACCTGATATATGCAACTGTATGTTGCTCCTCTACCTGATATATACAACTGTCTGTTACTCCTCTACCTGATCTATATACCTATGTGTTACTCCTCTACCTGATCTATGCAGTTGTATGTTACTCCTCTACCTGAACTATGCAGTTGTATGTTACTCCTCTACCTGATCTATGCAGTTGTATGTTACTCCTCTACCTGAACTATGCAGTTGTATGTTACTCCTCTACCTGATCTATGCAGTTGTATGTTACTCCTCTACCTGATCTATGCAGTTGTATGTTACTCCTCTACCTGAACTATGCATCTGTCCGCTACTCCTCTACCTGATATATACAACTGTCTATTACTCCTCTACCTTATCTATTCAATTGTATGTTACTCCCCTACATGATCTAGATAACTGTATGTTACTCCTCTATCTGATATATACAACTGTCTGTTACTCCTCTACCTAATATATAAAACTGTCTGTTACTCCTCTACATGATCTAGACAACTGTATGTTACTCCTCTACCCGATTTATACAACTGTCTGTTACTCCTCTACCTGATATATACAAATGTGTGTTACTCCTCTACCTGATCTATACAGATGTCTGTTACTCATCTACCTGATCTATACAACTGTCTATAGCTCCTCTACCTGATCTATACAGCTGTCTGTTACACATCTACCTGATCTATACAACTGTATGTTACTCCTCTACCTGATCTATACAACTGTCTGTAACTCCTCTACCTGATCTATGCAACTATTTGTTACTCCTCAACCTGATATATGCAACTATCCGCTACTGCTCTACATGATCTATACAACGGTATATTACTCCTCTACCTGATCTATACAATTGTCTGTTACTCCTCTACGTGATCTATGCAAATGTCTGTTACTCTTCTACCTCATATATACAACTATCTGTTACGTATCTACATGATATATAAAATTGCATGTTACTCCTCTACCTGATATATGCAACTGTCTATTACTCCCCTACCTGATGTATGCTGTCTGTTACTCCTATACCCGATATATACTACTGTCTGTTACTCCTCTACTTGATCTATACCAATGTTTGTTACTCATCTACCTGATATATACAACTGTATGTTACTCCTCTATCTGATATATACAACTGTCTGTTACTCCACTACTTGATCTACACAACTGTCTGTTACTCCTCTACAGGATCTATACAACTGTCTGTTACTCCTCTACTTCATCTATACAACTGTAAATGTTACTGCTCTACCAGATCTATGCAACTGTATGTTACTCCTATACCTGATCTATACAACTATAGGTTACTCCTCTACCTGATATATACAATTGTATGTTACTCCTATACCTGACATATGCAACTGTCCGTTACTCCTCTGCCTGATATATACAACGGTCTGTTACTCCTCTACCTGATCTATACAACTATAGGTTACTCCTCTACCTGATATATACAATTGTATGTTACTCCTCTACCTGATATATACAATTGTATGTTACTCCTCTACCTGATATATACAATTGTATGTTACTCCTCTACCTGATATATACAATTGTATGTTACTCCTCTACAGGTTTATACAACTGTCTGTTACTCCTCTACTTGATCTATACAACTGTAAATGTTACTGCTCTACCAGATCTATGCAACTGTATGTTACTCCTCTACCTGATCTATACAACTATAGGTTACTCCTCTACCTGATATATACAATTGTATGTTACTCCAATACCTGACATATGCAACTGTCCGTTACTCCTCTGCCTGATATATACAACGGTCTGTTACTCCTCTACCTGATCTATACAATTGTCTGTTACTTCCCTACCTAATATGTATAACTGTCTGTTACTCATCTACCTGATCTATAAAACTGTATGTTACTCCTCTACCTGATATATACAACTGTCTATTACTGCTCTTCCTGATCTATGCAACTGTCTGTTACTCCTCTACCTGGTATCTATGCAACTGCCTGTTACTCCCCTACCTGATATATACAACTGTCTGTTACTCTACCACCTGATCTATACAACTGTCTGTTACTCCTCTACCTGGTCTATCGAATTGTCTTTTACTCCTCTACCTTATCTATACAACTGTTTGTTACTCCTCTACCTGATCTATACAACTGTCTTTTAATGCTCTACCTGATCTATACAACTGCCTTTTATTCCTCTACCTGATCTATGCAACTGTATGATGCTGCTCTACCTAATCTATACAACTGTCTGGTACTCCTCTACTTGATATTGATATATACTACTGTCTGTCACTCTTCCACCTGATATATACAACTGTCTGTTACTTCTCTACCTGATCTATACAACTGTTTGTTACTCCTCTACCTGATCTATACAACTGTTTGTTACTTCTCTACCTGATCTATACAACTGTTTGTTACTCCTCTACCTGATCTATGCAACTGTATGTTACTGCTCTACCTAATCTATACAACTGTCTGGTACTCCTCTACTTGATATTGATATATACTACTGTCTGTCACTCTTCCACCTGATATATACAACTGTCTGTTACTCCTCTACCTGATCTATACAACTGTCTTTTAATGCTCTATCTGATCTATACAACTGCCTTTTATTCCTCTACCTGATCTATGCAACTGTATGTTACTGCTCTACCTAATCTATACAACTGTCTGGTACTCCTCTACTTGATATTGATATATACTACTGTCTGTCACTCTTCCACCTGATATATACAACTGTCTGTTACTCCTCTACCTGATCTATACAACTGTTTGTTACTCCTCTACCTGATCTATACAACTGTCTTTTAATGCTCTACCTGATCTATACAACTGCCTTTTATTCCTCTACCTGATCTATGCAACTGTATGTTACTGCTCTACCTAATCTATACAACTGTCTGGTACTCCTCTACTTGATATTGATATATACTACTGTCTGTTACTCTTCCACCTGATATATACAACTGTCTGTTACTCTTCTACATGATCTATCCAAAAGAATGTTACTCCTAAACCTGATCTATACATTCAATAGTATGTTACTCCTCTACCTGATCTTTAAAACAGTCTGTTACTCCCCTACCTGATCTGCACAACTGTCTGTTACTTCTCTACTTGATCTATACAATTGTATATAACTCCTCTACCTGATCTATACAACTGTCTGTTACTCGTCTAACTGATCTATGAAACTGTCTGTTACTGCTCTACCTGTCTGGTACTCCTCTACTTGTTATATACTACTGTCTGTCACTCTTCCACCTGATATATACAACTGTCTGTTACTCTTCTACATGATCTATCCAAAAGTATGTTACTCCTAAACCTGATCTATACATTCAATAGTATGTTACTCCTCTACCTGATCTTTAAAACAGTCTGTTACTCCCCTACCTGATCTGCACAACTGTCTGTTACTTCTCTACTTGATCTATACAATTGTATATAACTCCTCTACCTGATCTATACAACTGTCTGTTACTCGTCTAACTGATCTATGAAACTGTCTGTTACTGCTCTACCTGTCTGGTACTCCTCTACTTGATATATACTACTGTCTGTTACTCTTCCACCTGGTATATACAACTGTCTCTTACTCTTCTACATGATCTATCCAAAAATATGTTACTCCTATACCTGATCTATACATTCAATAGTATGTTACTCCTCTACCTGATCTTTAAAACTGTTTGTTACTCCCCTACCTGATCTACACAACTGTCTGTTACTCCTCTACCTGATCTATACAATTGTATATAACTCCTTTACCTGATCTATACAACTGTCTGTTACTCCTCTAACTGATCTATGAAACTGTCTGTTACTGCTCTACCTGATATATGCAACTGTCTCCTCTACATGAACAATACATATATATGTTACTCCATCCGAGCTATACAGTTGTATGTTACTCCTCGACCTGATATATGCAACTGTCCGTTACTCCTCTATCTGATATATAAAACTGTCTGTTACTCTAGTTAATATAATCTATACTACCTGATCTATGCAACTGTCTGTTACTGCTCTACCTGATATATGCAACTGTCTGTTACTGCTCTACCTGATCTATACAACTGTATGTTACTGCTCTACATGATCTATGTAACTGTCTGTTACTCCTGTACCTGATCTATACAACTATCTGTTACTCCTCTATCTGATCTATACAATTGCATGTTACTACTCTACCTGATATATGTCAATGGCCGTTACTCCTCTACCTGATCCATACAACTGTCTGTTACTGCTCTATCTGATCTATGTAACTGTCTGTTACTCCTCTACCTGATCTATACAACTATCTGTTACTCCTCTACCTGATCTATACAACTATCTGTTACTCCTCTACCTGATCTATACAACTATCTGTTACTCCTCTACCTGATCTATACAATTGTATGTTACTCCTCTACCTGATCTATACAACTATCTGTTACTCCTCTACCTGATCTATACAATTGTATGTTACTCCTCTACCTGATATATACAACTGTTTGTTTCTCCTCCACCTGATATATGCAACTGTCTGTTACTCCTCTACCTGATCTATACAATTGTATGTTACTCCTCTACCTGATATATACAACTGTTTGTTTCTCCTCTACCTGATATATGCAACTGTCTGTTACTCCTCTACCTGATCTATACAATTGTATGTTACTCCTCTACCTGATATATACAACTGTTTTTTCTCCTCCACCTGATCTATACAATTGTATGTTACTCCTCTACCTCATATATACAACTGTTTGTTTCTCCTCTACCTTATCTATACAACTGTCTGTTACTCCCCTACCTGATCTACACAACTGTCTGTTACTCCTCTACCTGATCTATACAATTGTATATAACTCCTTTACCTGATCTATACAACTGTCTGTTACTCCTCTAACTGATCTATGAAACTGTCTGTTACTGCTCTACCTGATATATGCAACTGTCTCCTCTACATGAACAATACATATATATGTTACTCCTCCACCCGAGCTATACAGTTGTATGTTACTCCTCGACCTGATATATGCAACTGTCCGTTACTCCTCTATCTGATATATAAAACTGTCTGTTACTCTAGTTAATATAATCTATACTACCTGATCTATGCAACTGTCTGTTACTGCTCTACCTGATATATGCAACTGTCAGTTACTGCTCTACCTGATCTATACAATTGCATGTTACTACTCTACCTGATATATGTCAATGGCCGTTACTCCTCTACCTGATCCATACAACTGTCTGTTACTGCTCTATCTGATCTATGTAACTGTCTGTTACTCCTCTACCTGATCTATACAACTATCTGTTACTCCTCTACCTGATCTATACAACTATCTGTTACTCCTCTATCTGATCTATACAACTATCTGTTACTCCTCTACCTGATCTATACAATTGTATGTTACTCCTCTACCTGATCTATACAACTATCTGTTACTCCTCTACCTGATCTATACAATTGTATGTTACTCCTCTACCTGATATATACAACTGTTTGTTTCTCCTCCACCTGATATATGCAACTGTCTGTTACTCCTCTACCTGATCTATACAATTGTATGTTACTACCTCTACCTGTATATACAAACTGTTTGTTTCTCTCTACCTGTTATATGCAACTGTCTGTTACTCCTCTACCTGATCTATACAATTGTATGTTACTCCTCTACCTGATATATACAACTGTTTGTTTCTCTCCACCTGATCTATACAATTGTATGTTACTCCTCTACCTGATATATACAACTGTTTGTTTCTCCTCTACCTGATCTATACAACTGTCTGTTTCTCCTCTACCTGATATATACAACTGTTTGTTTCTCCTCCACCTGATCTATACAACTGTCTGTTTCTCCTCTACCTGATCTATACAACTGTTTGTTTCTCCTCCACCTGATCTATACAATTGTCTGTTTCTCCTCTACCTGATATATACAACTGTTTGTTTCTCCTCTACCTGATCTATACAACTGTCTGTTTCTCCTCTACCTGATATATACAACTGTTTGTTTCTCCTCTACCTGATATATACAAACTGTTTGTTTCTCCTCCACCTGATATACAATGTTTGTTTCTCCTCTACCTGATATATTACAAAACTCTTTGTTTTCTCCTCCACTGATATATACAACTGTTTGTTTCTCCTCTACCTGATATATACAACTGTTTGTTTCTCCTCTACCTGATATATACAACTGTTTGTTTCTCCTCCACCTGATATATACAACTGTTTGTTTCTCCTCTACCTGATATATACAACTGTTTGTTTCTCCTCCACCTGATATATACAACTGTTTGTTTCTCCTCCACCTGATATATACAACTGTTTGTTTCTCCTCTACCTGATCTATACAACTGTCTGTTTCTCCTCTACCTGATATATACAACTGTTTGTTTCTCCTCTACCTGATATATACAACTGTTTGTTTCTCCTCCACCTGATCTATACAATTGTATGTTACTCCTCTACCTGATATATACAACTGTTTGTTTCTCCTCTACCTGATATATGCAACTATCTGTTACTCCTCTACCTGATCTATACAATTGTATGTTACTCCTCTACCTGATATATACAACTGTTTGTTTCTCCTCTACCTGATCTATACAATTGTATGTTACTCCTCTACCTGATATATACAACTGTTTGTTTCTCCTCCACCTGATCTATACAATTGTATGTTTCTCCTCTACCTGATCTATACAATTGTATGTTACTCCTCTATATGATCTATACAATTGTCTGTTACTCCACTACCTAATATATACAACATTCTATTACTCCTCTACCTGATCTATGCAACTGTATGTTACTCCCCTACCTGATCTATACAACTTTCTGTTACTGCTCTACCTGATATATACAACTCAACTGTATGTTACTCCTCTACCTGATCTAGACAACTATCTGTTACTCATCTACCTGATCTGTACAACTGTCTGTTACTCCTCTACCTGATATCACTCCCTACAAACTGTCTGTTAGTTACTCATCTACCTGATATCAACTGTCTGTTCTCCTCTACCTGATCTATCTATACTGTCTGTTACTCCTCTACCTGAACTATACAACTGTCTGTTACCTCCACCTGATCTATCAACTATCTTTTAATCCTCTACCTGATCTATACAACTGTTGTTACTTACTCCCCTACCTGATATATACAAGTATGTTACTCCTCTACCGATATACAACGATCTTACTCCTCTACCTGATCTATACAACTGTATGTTACTCCTCTACTGATCTATACAACTGTCTGTTGCTCCTCTACCTGATCTACAACTGTAGTTACTCCTCTACCTGATCTATACAACATCTGTTTACTCCTCTACCTGATCTATACAACTCTATGTTATTCCACTACCTGTCTGTTACTCCATCTACACTGTCTGTTACTCCTCTACTGATATATACATCTTTCTATTACTCCTCTACCTGATCTATACAACTGTCTGTTACTCCTCTACCAGATATATACAACTGTCTGTTACTCCCCTACCTGATATATACAACTGTATGTTACTCCTCTACCTGATCTATACAACTGTCTGTTGCTCCTCTACCTGATCTATACAACTGTCTGTTACTCCCCTACCTGATATATACAACTGTATGTTACTCCTCTACCTGATCTATACAACTGTCTGTTGCTCCTCTACCTGAGCTATACAACTGTCTGTTGCTCCTCTACCTGATCTATACAACTGTCTGTTGCTCCTCTACCTGAGCTATACAACTGTCTGTTGCTCCTCTACCTGATCTATACAACTGTCTGTTACTCCCCTACCTGATATATACAACTGTATGTTACTCCTCTACCTGATCTATACAACTGTCTGTTGCTCTTCTACCTGATCTATACAACTGTCTGTTACTCCTCTACCTGATATATACAACTGAAAGATTGTATGCGAGACTTAAATCAGTAGCCGATTTCACCATATTGCAAAGTATACTTATCTAGCAAAATTTACTTTGAGGGAGAAATTTTCAATTTATGGGTTTACATTTATTGTGCATGTTTGTTTATTATAGTGTCACCACTATAAAAAATGGCCAGTCAGATTGACTACTGAGACACTTTAAGCTATGAACGCCAATACTTGAACATTCCTATCCTATATGCCAGGCATCAAATATGTAGGTAATCGGTACCATGTATTTATCTAGCTGGTGACTAACCAACCAGCCATATCAGACCGAGCGGAGGGTAGAAACTTCGACCGCCCAGTTGCGACGCGGATGCCTTATCCACTAGGCCACGCCAATTGGTGTCATTATTATATCATCGTACTTTAATTTCCCGGAGTGTATGTGGGATGTTATTGGGAAATGCTTATTTTTATTACCTAGATCCAGTAACACAATTTATCCCGTCAACAGTGCGTATGTGCCGTGAAACACGGTGCCGTGAAACATTTTTGATATCCTGTCAATACGACCTACTTACTTCGTATGAATATGTGCCGTTGTTGGGGTTATTTCTTCGCATTTTAAAGCTATTTGTAATGTTGACGGGATAAATAGAATAGTAGGTTAGTGCCATGAATGGGAAAAAATATCTGGCGCGGCACGGAAACGGGATGTGCTCGGCAGAGCCTCGCCCATCCCGTTTCCTGGCCTTGCCAGATATTTTTTCCCATTCACGGCACTAACCTACTATTCTCTATCTATTTTCATTATTTCTGAACCAAAATATATGTTCTGACCATTCATTTGAACCGTCTCGGCGAGACGGTTCAAATGAGTGGTCACAACATATACTTCTGATGAGAAATAAAGAAATTCTTCAGCCTTGCCGGATGTTTTTTCCCATTCACGGCACTAACCTACTATTCTCTATATCCAGTATTGTATATTTAGTTATATCTATTGTCAGATTGTTTACATTTGTAATACTATGTTACATTAGTTATTGCTGTTCATAGAGTGAAAATCAACATCAGATGAAAAGTATGTGATGTTGTCTGGAACGTAAATGTAAATGGCATAGAACATGTAGACAGGTAATTTTCATAGCAAATGTGGAATATTATTCCTGATTTGCTGTGAACATTTCTTCAACTGTCATCACAACATTCATATCGTACTTTTTGTAAGTAGTGTTCATGATATATCACACATCAGGTACAAACTCGCATGGATTGTCCCATTAGTTAATTTATTATGACATAATCTGAGACGCGTTGCATTGGCACATTTAGTTTTTTTATTAAGCATTAAGCATTTCATGAATCGGAGCTGACTTTGTTTCTAATTTAAAAGGACCTTCAATGTTATTGTTCGCACGTGACACCGTTTCTCAATTTGGTACATAGCGCCAGATAACGGAGCGAAGGAATGAAAAGGCACACTGTGTTTGTGGTTCACCGACCTCAATGTACTACTCGGGCCGACAACTGTTGTCCCGAACATTCTGGAGTTATCAAACATTCCACAGATGTGCCCGTATTCGACCTTCTGTACCACTCATGTTGCAAAAACTTTACGGTTATTGGTATGGCTTCTTGCTGCATGGCCTGCTTCTGTTCCGAGCTTTGCTGGGCGAAAAATGACTGTTGATTTGACGGCACGACCCCAGTCCCATCGAACATCGCCCAGCTACAAGACGCCGCTGAATGCGTGCCTGTAACTCATGAATTTGTTCATGGCCGGAGGGTGCCGTTGCACACGGAAACAACTACATGTACATATATGTGCATGATCAGCAAGTGCGTAGGTACGTGTTAATAGTCAGAAATATATCACCTTCACCTCTATATCGCATGATTGTGTTTAATCGTATATAATCTAGGTGTGATAAATTACATGTGGATACATTCAGTAAACGCCTTTAATAAAGAAATTATTAATACGATTACTATGAAGTTGAATTAAATCAAACACTGATTCGCTAATATTAGTGTCATACAAGAAAGTCGAGCACAAGCCAATTTGTATCATCGTGTCCTATAATACACAACCATTATATGTACTTCTATATCCTATGCTATACCATAATAAACTTAGTGTTACTTATCAGAGGTCAAAGCTGGTCTTTTTCGCATGCCATTTACTTTGCTGATAGGGAAGTACTCCAACAAAAACAGAATAAGCTTGATATGTTGTCGGAATACAAACTTATCGGCAAATACGTGTGGAAATAATGTATAAACATGAATTGCATGTACATGTGTATATTATGATCAACGTCAACGGTCATAACAACAACATTTACACAGCATATACATTTGATACGCTTGATAACCATCTATAGTTCTGACTTAATGAATATTCTGCTGATTCAAAAATGAGTGTGTCTTTATTGACGTGTTATATTTAGTTTAGAGTTTAGCCAAGTTGATAGTCCATTCAGTTTCTTGGAAATATACGAAGCCCCGTAGGGGACGTGTAATTCTGTTTTTATTAATTTGTTTCCACGAAATAACAATTCGTTCCCTCAATTTAACAATTCGTTTAAACGAATTAATAATTCGTTCCCACGAATTAACCATTCGTTCCCTCAATTTAATAACTGGTTCTCACGAAATAACAATTCTTTCCCATGGAATCGAACTGTTAATTCGTGGGAACGAATGTTATATCGTGGGAACGAATCGTTAATTCGATGGAAGGAATTGTTATATCGTGGAAACGAATTGCTAAATTGAGGGAAATAATTGTTGTTACGTGAATTAATAAAACAAACTCCATGTCCCCTGCGGGGCTCTGTAGAAATATGCCTAAAATGAGGAACTAACACGAAAATAGCAATATCGCTATAATACAAGTTCATAGTCTACTGTCTGTTTCACGTTTTTCTGCCGACGAACTTTTGGCTATTACACACATTAAATCTAAAAGTTATTTAAAGCTAAGTAGTTTTTCATCAATAACAAAAAAGTCACCCTTCCATTTCTTTTGTTTCATAAAATTTCATTAAATATCGATTTTATGGCGAAACAACGATTTTTCTATGGGAATTTAACTAGGGGGAAAACAGATGGAACCAGTGGGTTGAGGAGTCAACAAAACGAAAATAAATTGGCAATTGACTTCGATACTTGGCTAGATAGCTTTGAAATGATGTAAATAAGAAAAAAAAAGTTAGAATCGTTTTTTTTTTTCGCAATAAAATCAATATTCGATGGAATTTCTTCAAATAATCTTTTGTTTTTAAAAAACTACCATCAAATAATGTTGTTGTTTTTTTTAAACTACATACATTTATATATTTTTAAGATTAAATGTGTTTAATTGCCAAAAGTTGGTCGGCAGCAAAACGTGGAACAGACAGTAGTATAATCGATTACTGAATATGCAAGTGGTCTATCAAGAGAAAATGAAAAAGGGGCAATTTGAGTGGTGGCTGTTTAATATTGCAAGCCATAATGTTGCCTCTTTGTGTTGTTTTAAATAATATCATTTGGCACGTAGTCAGCATCAGTTGTAGACGTCGTTCTTTTATTGGTTTCTGTAATGCGCGTATTTTGAGCTGCTGTTAAGTATAATGGCTTACATGTACACAACACACAGAAAACGACAAAAGAAACTGCTGTACACTTAACCACTTTTATAATCGGTCAGACTACAAAGTGTCGTAATTTCGGTGTTTTGGCAAGTATAAGGATCAACCTTCGCATAGTATCATTTTATGCCGGTATCGACTTGCCCGATCCAGAATTTCAAATACATGTATACGTTAATCAAAACCACTCTTACGTTACGAATAGCGCGAAATATATTTATTTGCAAGTGCAAACGGTGTGTTGTAATTATTGTCTCAAATCGCATGTGTATATGAAGCAATACATTTGACAAGACTTAAAAACATAAAATATCAAAGATAAAGGGTATGTAGAAAAAGTCGTTAATTTGGAAACAAATCACTTGCAATCAGGTTTAAACTATTTATGCAATCAACCCAGGATACGTTGGTCAAATATGAATATCCTCGACACTGTAACTCCCATATCCACCCCATTTCTAATTACACAAAGATCTACTTAATTGTGGTTCAATGAAATATAAATGGTGTCCGCTATCATCAGAACATTGTACATCAGAAGATTGTGTCACATGTCGCCGCTCACCGGGGTATAAGTGTTGTACCAAATAACGCCCCGTGTCACGTCGCCCGAGAAACGATCAACATGTTCAACGACAATCGCATTCAACTGCTACCAAGGCGCGCACAATCACCAGATTGGAACCCGATATAACATGTTTGGGACTTGTTAGACACACGACTAAGACTGGGGCCACTACCTGGAAGTATGCAAGCCGTCATTGGCGCCCTACTTCGGGAGTGGACACATCTGACTCAGCGTGGTCTCCACAATTACATAAATTCGATGAGGAGCAGATGTCAAGAAGTCATTGCAGCACGTGGGGGCCATGCGCGTTACTGATATGTTTTAAACATCATTGCATGAATTGTGTGGATTTTAGAATCACGGGTGTCCTGCTTTGACATTAATTATAACGTAACCCCACATGCCATGCACATGAATTTTCGGCTGCGAATTGTAAAATGATTATGCATACATGTGACGTCCATACATTTGATCTGCATTATTTATGTACAGTGAAAAATAAAAATATGTTGCCTGGCCGATTATGCAAGTGGTTAAGTATATAGAATAATACTACTGTGAAGAGGTAATATATATAATAGCAACGAACATGTTTATGCAATAACCAAATTTACATTAACATCACATAAGCATGTCATATTACATCAGCATGTAATGGAAATATTAAATAAAAATGCTAGACAGTAATCCTGAAAATGTGCACGTATTCTACTGAATGTCGTAGATCAAACAACTTTATGCCGTCAGTTGTCTGATTTTAAAGCTATTTGTATGTGTGGACAGGATACGTAGAGTAGTAGGATAGAGCCGTGAATGGGCAAACATATCTGGCGCAGCACGGATACGGGATGGATTCGGCAGAGCCTTCCTCTTCCCATTTCCTGAGCATTGCCAGATATTGTTCCTCTTCACGGCACTAACCTACTATTTTCTATATCTCGAAGCTGTGCACAACCGCCATTTTGTACGGACTCATTGAACCAAAATTGTATTCGGGCCGGAAATGGTAAAACCATACTTGGCCAACTCACTTGTTAATATTCAATATCAATCGGCATAATATGTACGGTGTCGGCTCCCAATCGTAGATTTAATACTAAAAGATAATTATCATTGTGGATAAATATATAGTAGATGTTTAGCATACGCTAAATCTGGAATTTCATAATCGTCTCTTTTCCATCGAAGGGTTATTTTCCTTAATATTTTCAACAATTAAATCCACGCCATTCGTGCTCATTATTTAGCATACAACGTTACCTGGTATCTCGAATTCCATGTTTGTGCCTATTGACACCAAATATGTCAGACACGGCTCAGTATGTTAGGTATTGTTACGTGTTTCATAGCCTCACCTCATAAACTTGATTACATTTACTTCAACTTATAGGGCGACCAGAGAATGATCCACTGGCTGAGAAGTGCCTGTTGGCCCTGGAGTCCAGTATCTTGGATTTGGTTCCTTTATGGTCACCCAGCACTCATGAGCTGTACCGCAACCAGCACTGTGCCCTCTATTACAACGCTACCGATTATCAGTTTATGTCGTTTGATATCGGCGCACTCAATCCATACCTGGACACTGAAGAACACGTCAACTGTGATGTTCTAGGAAGCTTGTTCATTTATGCGAAAAATAACATGAGATCACACGATTTCGCAAAGCAGTCAACTATTCGCAGGCATGTACGTCCGAACGGAGCAGTTTGACATCATCTAACGTAACATAATCACTTAATAGCATGGTTTTCTTTGCTTTCGAAGCGCTGTCCGCTTTTATCACACAGGCGCCGTTTTGCTAAGTTGCTTTCTATTGTACTGTAACTTGTTTCATTATACATATTTTCAACTGAAGGCCACGGAATACCATATCATCAACAAGAAGACCAAATAAATCCTAACATTCAATACTATTTCTAGAAACCGGGGTGATGGTGAATTCGAAAACAAAGAACAGGAATTCCAGAAGTGGACACGAGTCACACAACGGAAGTCCACCCAGGACCAGATTCATACGATGTGGCACCGTGGGAGACACTTGCAAGACATCCGGGTTTACTGAGACGGGAAGCTGAATGTTATTGGTTGGGCAGCCCTTGCGCACACACACCGCAAAGGTGTGGCCACGGCGCCGGCCGACATAAAGAGCCACACCACCAAGCTATCGCAACTTATATAGTCAGTCTGTATAACTTGGACCGAGGAGCGGGGCTCATGTCGCGTGGTGGAATACGGGTGGTCATTCGGGAAAAATAGAAACAGTCAATATCCGGATTATGCCATCGCAGGAAACATGGTGGTTCTGCGAATGACGTTGTGCTCAGTAAACTCAAAGGGAAAAGCTACAGGTGACATCAGGGTGAACCTCATACTGAATGGAGCAGAAGAAAGATCTGGCGTTACCAAACATGCGAGGTACAGTCGAACCTCCCAGAACGGCCACCTCTCTATAACAACATCCTCTCTATAACAGCCGCTATTTTATATCCCAAATGGATGATTTCCTCTATATCTAACCCTTACACTGCTGAGCAAAAAAAGTGTCGCCTGCTGTTTCTTTTGCCGTATTTCTCAACAAAAACATGTTTTGACAGCATTTTAGAATCATTACCTTTGGAAATAA
This sequence comes from Conchocele bisecta, assembly GCA_029237695.1. NCBI lineage: Eukaryota > Metazoa > Mollusca > Bivalvia > Lucinida > Thyasiridae > Conchocele > Conchocele bisecta. The sequence goes on along the minus strand of CM055280.1, from coordinate 49,457,839 downwards.
TTCTAAAATGTTGACAAATCATGTTTTTGATAAGAATTATCAAAGAAAATTAATAAACAGCGGATGACAACATTTAATTCAGCATTAACCTCCCTACAATAGCCACCTCTTTACAACAGCCAGTTTTGCGTCTTCCCTGTGCTGTATAGGTCTGGCCACATAAAAGTTAACACCACCTCTACTAAAGTTCCAATCGAGCTATTGCAGCATCGTGGAATTTCTAATCGAACTATATTTATGATGGACGATGAAAAGCTCTATCTTACAAGACCAACATAGTCGGATGCAGCTTATCATGTGGTCAATCCGACCGCTGAACAAGATCGTTGAGACACAGAGTCTTCTCCTGCACGAATACGTATTCCCGTACTGGTCTCGCCAACAGGTATCGGAGGGCTGTACATGTGATTGACGCCATCGACCTCGGCTTCTGTAGTGAGTCCCTAGGGATCTACCGGCTTTGTCAATGTTAAGTATCTGCGCTTGATAATTGTGTGAACACGGACTGGGAGCCGTGACGAGGTCCACGGGTTGCTGAACCCGGGCCAGCCGACCCCGCGCCGCCCACCGATGATTCCGTAGATAATGGTCAGTGTTATCTCTGGTAGCCGTGGTGGCCGAGTCCCCTGCTTTCAGACTATTTACTGAACGGGACTGGAAGCCGTGTTGGACGTCCCCATGACCCCTACATACAACCTAAAAATTGGATGACTGGTCTAGGGACGATGTTTATACATTATACGCTATATACGTTGCTTGCCGATTTGATAACTAGTAGTATTTCCACACATCTGTAGGCTCATGTGTACTACCAGTGCTTTCTAGGCTCACTGTGATGAATCGAGACGCGATGCGTGGAAATGATTGTTCGACGACAGTTCGTTTATTTCTTAGGAATCGGGACCCTAATAATACATGGGTACCCGATGAGCCATAACATAGGTCCATGTCGAGGCAAAGGATTGTCATCAGAAATATACTACTACCTACTTGTCTTTACATAGGTTGCAATATCGTTATTCTATGATACGAATTATTACAACATATATTTTGCAGCAGATCTTATATACGATGAAATTGTACGTAATATATTTATGATTGCGTATACTATTTTTTTTCCATTTCCACATTTATTCATTTATAAATGTATTATTATATCACAAAGAACACGAAATAGACACGATATACATGGAAAAATGATAAACATGAATGGGTACTGTTGTCGGAAATATATATTAAAGAACATGCTTCGTATCGTCACATAATATCAACACAAATAAGAGTTTCTCGGTGCACTTGGATGATAAACTTAAAGTAGATCCTTTGTAACATTTCATCTACTGATTTAATTGTACAAAAGAAAATACTAGAAATATAATTTGCTATTTTAAAGTGATATGTCCGAACACAGTATTATATTACAAGACTAAAATAAATTATATCAAAATCTACACCAGTTTCATGATATAGTTCATGTGTCAATGATGTTTTGGGAATGTGATTCAATTGCAAGAAAAAACATAGCAGATAAATTGAGATAATGGATAATGGAGACAGATCTAGATAAATGGAGTGATCATAGTTGTAGGTAGAATATAGTGATGTTAATTACAAAGCCAGTATATTTTTCAAGCATGTCATAGTTGTACGATTAAATGTTTCTAAAAATTCCCGACTATCAGGGTAATTGCACCATTGTAACTTAAGTCTATGTTTCTTACAAAAAAGGTGTGTTTAATGCTTATGAAATAATGTACTGATAGTATTAGAGTTAATATATCATTCCATTTTTGGTTTTAATATATTCATTTTATTCTTCATAAAGGCAATTGTTTCAACTATTTTGATTGTGTTTGTGATATATAAGTTAAAAGATTGGCTTAGTGGTAGAGATGTGTTACATTTACATTTGAAAATAAAGTATTTTGCCAAAATAATTATGAACCCAATAATTGGTATTTTCTTCTGAAATGTGTCCCGAATAATACAGAAATGAAATGGTTTCATATGTTAATGTTCTTTCTGAAATGTGTCCCGAATAATACAGAATGAAATGGTTTCATATGTTAATGAAGTATTATACTGTATTGTTCGGTTTAGCAATTAGTTTATATCTGACGAGAAAGCTTGTATGTGTGTGCATTCCCAGAACATATGCTTGTTTGAATCAATAGACATATTGCAAAATTCACACAAATTGGATGGTTTTATTTTACATTTAAATAGAAATTCGTTGAATAATTCGCATTAAATATTTGCATTGAAACGCTCTCAGTCTTGTGATTATGGTTTATTTAAATGGCATGGTGAATATCTGTTCCCATTGTATATTTTGATTGCTAAACTCATTTTTCCATTTAACGAGAGGTTTAATAGTTGTTGTTTTATATTCTTCTATTTGCTTTTTGTATACTACTTTACTTTTTTTTCTCCTTTGATGTTATTATTTGAAAAAGGAAGTTCGATGTATTGTAATCTATTGTTTCAGACTTAATTTGAGTTTTCCAATCATGCTTAAAGCTTTCTAGTAGCGAATAATATTTTAGGAAATCACCGGTATTTAAATTGAACAATTGTTTTATTTCTTGAAAAGTGCAAAAGTTGTTTTTTCTGTAATCATATATATTTTTAATAAACATTATTCCTTTGCTAATCCAATCATTATAAAATATGGTATTTCCTTTTGAATTCTTTATATTTGAATTATTTCATATAAATTAATTTGATTTATGCGAATCTTCAGATAACATTTCAAAGTTGATTTTACTCCATGAAATAATTAGTTCATTTAAAAATTATATTTTCTACACATATTTTGTCTGGTTTTCCATCCCTTAAAAAATCGAACATTATGTTATTTATTTTGGATATTGTTTTGTCTGGTGGTTGTGTGAGAACTGTTAAAGAATATACAAGCTTTGGGAAAGCGAAAGTTTTAAGAACTGATATGTTTCCGATTAGTGTAAGGTTCCATTTTGTCCAGTTGTTTAACACATGTTGGAACGATTTTATGTTTGTATCTAAATTTAGTCCATGCAGTTCTGAGTTCGTGTTTGTAAAAATTATTCCTAAAGTGGAGGCTTGGTTTGATGTCCCTGTGTAGTGTTTACTGTTGCACCACACGTTTGCGTTATTTATAATGGATCCTATTTTTAGTATTGTGCATTTTTATTTATTTAGTCTTAGCCTGGATATAATTGCAAAAGAATCTAAGGTTTTTACTAATTCATTAAATGATTTTTCGGAACCTTTAAGTATAAAGCTGGCGTCATCTGCAAAAAGTATTTGTTTTATATGTCTATCACCAAGATTTCGTTCTTCGATCTTTCGAGATAGTATTTCTATACATAAAATAAAAATATATGATGAAATAGGACAGCCCTGTCTAACACCTCTTTTAATTTTGAAGAAATCTGAAAAATTGCCGTTATTTGAAATGCAACTTTTTGCGTCTTATATAGAAGAGATACCCATTGGATAAAAGAATCTCCGAAGTTGAAGTACGTTAGACATTTAATTGTAAATGTATGATCAATGCTGTCAAAAGCTTTTTTGAAAATCTGCGAAAAATATAAGACATGGTGTATTAATATTGTTAGCATCATCAATTATTTATAATAGAGTTCTTACATTTTCTCCGATATATCGACCTTTTAAAAAACAGTTTGATTTGGATTTATTAGAGAATATAATACTTTCTTCATTATATTTGCTAGTACTTTAGTTGCTATCTTATAATCTACATTTAAAAGTTAAATAGGTCTCCAATTGTTAATTGATAGCGTATATTTTTCTTTCTTTGATATAAGTGCCATAGTTTCTTGAGTTTGTAGTTCTGTTAGTGAGCCATGTTCGTACGAGTAGTTAATATATTTAATATACTATTATTTTGTTATTCCAGTATAATTTGTAAAATTCTGCAGTAAGTCCGTCTGAGCCCGGGTTTTTCATGTTTTTCATATCTTTTAACGCTGTTTTAATAATACCTTCGCATGATTCGTTGTCATTATTATTTAATAGGTTGTTAGCGATTTGAAAGAAGGAGTTATCATCATGATCTAGGTTAATATCTTCATTTTATGTGTGTTCGTAGTATTGTTTAGCGTATTTAAGGATATTGGTTTGATCCATTTCAATATTGTTTTCGATCATTAATTTTTGCATTGTACGTTCTTCGGATCGCTTTTTTCTAAAGTGGAGAAGTATTTTGTGTTTTTTTTTCCACCCCCTCAACCCATTCTGCTTTTGATCTAAGTATAATTCCTCTCGTTTTTTCTTCATTTATACCATCAAGTTGATTTTATTCGATGTTTAGCTGATCTACAAACTCTTAGTTCGTTGGGGTTTCTACTATCTTCTTTTCTAGATTTTTAATTTCCATTGTTATTTTATTTTCGTTGCTACGTTGTTCCTTTTTAATTTACTTGAATATCTTATTGATTCATTTATTATGGATCCTTTTATTAATTCCCACATAGTGTTTGGATTGCACCCTCTATCATCTTGAACTGTGTCTTTAATGGCCATCGTTATATTTGTTTTATATGAATCCTGCAGCAGAATACTTTTATTAATTGCATAGTGTCCCGGTCCCCTTATTGCATTGCTTAGGTTGAAATCGAGTGTAATTGCAGAATGATCTGTAAGAAACCTGGTATTATATTGCAGCTGGTTACTATGTTTAATAAATTCGAAGATATTAAAAAATAATCTAGTCTACAAAATATTGGTGGTCTGTGGTTTGAGTGCCAGGTAAATCGTTTAGACTCTGGGTATTTTATTATATATATATAGTACAGTTTATTTTTAGCTATTATATAATTTATTTTTTCGGAAATTTGTTTGTTTGGATCAGATATATATTGTGAATCTCCATTAAATGTGAAATTCATTAACTGGAGGAAATAAATATCACACACACACACACACACTATTATATTTACAAATCAGCAGTAATTACCTGCCTCTGAATAAGAGTCAGCTATGTTGTTAAAAACGGATATGTTTTACTTACTAATGGTGGACAGTGTGAATCCGACTAGATTGCGCACAATGTGCAGCAAGATCTGCTTCATGCTGCCCATGATGATAAGCCCCGTTTCCAAACACCGTCTCATGTAGTGCATGGCATTTTGTAGCAAATGTGTGTTTACTTGGTAAACAGTATGATATATGATAAATGAACAGTGTAGATCCTTAATCAGTCAACATAATAAATGAACAGTGTATATTAGTCAGCGTAATATGTATTCAGACACATTGATCAAGTGATATGGTGAGGAAGAATGTCTGTTAAGATGATGAATATATACAGAAGTACATCGTCTTGGTACGTGCCCACGTGTGTGTGCGTTCTCTTTTTTTTTAAAAAAAACATCATTACTGTATCAGGAGGACAAGCATCTTTGCTGGACGAACACTGTAGACCAGATTAGTCTGTATGTACATCAAATAGTGTATCAAAGATATTTGTACCGAGACGCACTTGTCTACGTAGCGTACATGTAAGCCGATTTGTGTTGCATTGGCATATTTACATTATATACATGTTCTTATAATTTTAAGCGATACGCTTTAATTTACACGACCATGAGGAGGAGCATCTCAAACTGTGTAGATCCAGATGAGTATGCGTGTGATAATTATGTAACTAATTGTTGTGTGATACATTAATTAATCGATGCTGTATAAGGTAGATCGGAATCAGGCGGTTTACATTCACGTTTGCCTATACTATTTTACAGTTATGTCATGGTCATTCGGGGAACAGTAAAAACTATTTCCGCGCGGTGTTGTGGACGACCCGAGGCACTGTTGCCCAGAGGCCGTAGGGCGAGGGAAATAGTGCATCGAGTCATCCACAGCACCGAGTGGCAATGTGTTTTGACTATTCCCCGAATGACCATGAAATAACTGTTTTATTACTCAACATGTAAACATTATTTGTGACACAGTGAGCGTAAATTAGGCAGGCTCGCCTCTGACTATTGACCGGCCATGTGCAATTATTGCACAGCCATGCGGAACTATTACCCAGGCACGTCGAAACGCAGGGGATTTGTCCAATCTGTGTAATATCAACTTATATAGGGAGGTGGGTAATGCTTTGATATATTGAAGCATGGTCACATGTCATAGGAAATCGCTAAAATCTTATATTTCTTTCCAGTGTAAATATCGACATCTGTGTTGATTTAGTATTATATCTATTATATCATTTTCCTGATATAAAAAGAAACTCGACACAGCCTCGGTTCTTAGGAAAGCAATCAACTCGTTGTCACATGTGTCTATTTTCAGAATAAATGTCGGCCATTGAAATGTCCGGAGACATCGCAACATTACCACTGTGACTGCTACTACACGCAAGGATACGACAGCCCGCGCACCGTGTCGTTTCGGATCACGTCAGATCCCGCTATATATTCCACCGATGTCACCAACAGAATGGCAGTCTCGCAACTGCTACAATGGAGCGTCAATGCGGAATCCGAGTTCGTTTGTAGCATCGAATCGAATATACCTTATCTGAGATAGCAGGTAGCCATGCGCAGGTTACGTGGCATATTAAGAGATAAATATGCACTGTGTTCATCTCACATGAGTTCTCCACACAGTCTGATCAAGACAATTAGGCAGTTACGTTACCGAAGGAAACCTACTGTTGTCAGGTAAAGCATTAGGCCATAACAATAAGTGCTTCTGAGCTATTTACGGAAAGTAAAGCGGGAGGGCGGCGTTTGTTTAGTATATATTTGTGTTCATCCATTTTGCTTTTTTGCTGAGAGATTCATAAATCTCAGCCGAACATTTCAAACAAAAATAATATGCTTAAATTAGAATATTTTCGTCAGATATGATTGGATTTAATATATCTTTGCATGTTAGTGTTTTTTTTATTAAATTAGATCATGTGGCGAATATATAGTACACTTTTATTTCTCTATGAAGACAAAATGTTCGACGCGCAGGGATTATTCAGACGCGACGAACCAAAGTACATTTGTATAGACTTACATTGGTGTAATTGTGAGAGCGTTGATGCATTGATAAGTTGATGCAGACTAGCATACATTGTCCATGTCGTCAGGTAATTCTTCGACAAAGGAGGTCCTGTATAAACGAACTTGTGTTATAATTCATCGGTGTATTTCGAGCATAATTCTATATAAATACAATTATATTTCAAAGTCATTAACTGCGCTATATCTCAGAGTGATTAAACTTATTTAAATGCAGATTTGTATGGTGTTTATGAATACAGATGCAAGCATAGGACGCTTTGTAAACAATGTGAATATAGTCTGTTTCACCAAATGTGCCCAATTGTTATGACCATATAAACAATTAAATAAAACAATAGGTTTTTCGATAATGTTAAATTTAACCAAACGTTAAGAATGCGCTATCTTTTATTTAGTCACCTGTGCTATTTACCTAATTTGCATAACTGTAATAAAAAAAAACGCCAACACAGGGCTATACCACAATGCAACTGTTACTTATCCAGCCACGCGAATCCAACATTTTCCGCAAAAATACTTTATATCGGCAATTATGTATTTTGACATAGGATGAACAGGTAATCTTGACATGTCTTAATCAACAGTAACATAATATTATCCTAAACATTCGCAATAGTTAGCGTAAAACTATGATTGTCATGGGTTTTCGTGCTTCGGAACTACGACAACAAATGTGTTTCTGGTTCGATAACAAATATAACTTGAAATGTCAGCCTCTATGAATTATTATGGATGGTAATAATATTATATGTAACATTCTCATAAGACGTTATGATATGAAAAGTTGATAAATAATGCAGAAAAAAATGTTATTCTGAAATAAATATCAATATTTCACCAACAAAATAGTCCCATAATCTCATCAACATCATAGTGCTACATTACCCCCCACCTTATCTTTTTGTGTCCTCACAAAATTTATGATCAATATAAATATGACAATCAATGTGAAGACTTCATGCTCGCGCAACAGTTTGATATTGAAACTATTGATACTTTGACCGTTAACCATATTGTAGTATGATGGACAAGCAAAATATCAACAGTAATAAACCATGCGGGAACCGGAAACCTTCACATGTATGTCCAATATGATATTACTATATACATTTTCTTTATCTACTATTTGTGCTCAGACATGGATTGACACTTCATTGCTTATGCTGCTATTGCCACTCAATCCGCTGATAGAATATAAGTTTTTCGAATTGCATCAATGATAACCAAAACAGTGTTGTATTGGTTGGCAAACTGAGCACCAATAGAAACACATGCAACTGAAACGTCGAACTGAGTTTAAATTCCTATACCTTATTTTAACTTAAAACCTAAACTCTGGCCTTCCGTATGGTTCATATCTGTCCCTTCTTCCATCGCTCCTACTTCTTTCTGCCTCCTCGTATCTCCTTCTGTCTCCGTCGTTCTCGCTCAATCGCTTTCTGTCATTCTCGTTTTCTTTCTCCCCTCTCCTCCTGTCGCTCATGCTGTCATTCTGCTGTCTCCTTTCCTCTCGCATTGTCGTCATCTCCTTTCTCATGCCGTTCACCTCCTCTAGTAAACTCTCCATTGCCGTCGCCATCGTCTGTGTTGCCTTTCTCAACTCGACCACATCTTTTTCCAACTTCTTTTCTCTTTTCATGGATGATGATGATGATTTTGAGTTAGAACTAGATGAAGAAGCTGATGATGAAGCCACTGATTTGTTCACGTGAGTATCAATCTTCTTCATCGGCGCCCACATATTCTATATTTTGTTCACTGCTATAGGTGTTGGTGACATTGTATTATCCCACAGCAGCTCCGGAAGGATATTTTCTGTGGCCACAGATGGTGATTTTAGAGATTTCTCGATGACTGGGATTTTTGCTGTCATCATGACTGTTCTCAGTATGTCATTGGTCTCTGATGCTGCTCCACTCTTTTGTTGTCCGCCTTTGAAAATCACGTTTGACTGTAATAAACTGTCGTTTTCGCTCACCACTTGTCCACTGGATAGCATGTGCTTTTACTGTGGCAGCATGTGTAGGATATACTGTAACGTCCATGTGTTTCTCGAGTTCCGTCTGTGTAGTGGCCACAAACTTGCATATATTACAGTAGAAAGGAACTCTATCCAAGGCCACATGTTTCCTGTAGATGTGTTTCACAACTTTACTTTTCTCGCCCTCGTATTTAGAACTTCCATCGCATCGCAAACACCTGTACACCCGCTCTCTGTTGTTTGATGGTTGTACGCCTTATCTTCTAATCGGGCGTGTGTTGCCATGTACCGATGACATTCTGTAAATACAGTGTGTAAGATATGTTTGAGTCACATGTAGTTTTATATCAAATTATGACCAATAATTTAGATTTTGACGGACGTTTTGTGTAGTGATATCATATAATTCCATTAATATCAGTGTAATCATTACACGCAGACTTGCATTATTCTTACTGTCAATTCTCAGATGTTTCCAATCACGCCAATCGCATTGAACAAAGTGTAGATGTTGATTATCAGTCGGTCAATAGAATATAGCTACATCAGTATACATATCATTGCAACTTCATTCCTCGACTTGTATGCATAATCATGGTATAGACTCGTTTACAGACTTTCATCACAGTGTAGTACATCATTCATCAACATTTATATTACATAGTACATATAAAATTTATATCAATAAAACAAATTATTATTTTTATTTAGGATATAACACAGCTGCAATTAGTTTAAAATTGACGCGGAATCGGGGGCATTTTTTAATTTCATAATCCATTTTGGAGGTGTAGTGCCTGTATACTTGTTCAATTTGTCATGGTGGACAACTTCTGATTTTCCATTTTTGCTGAACAGTACCCTGTAGTTTTGATTGTTCATTTTTTCTGTCAACAAAAATGGTCCAGCATATGGCATTTGTAATTTCGGGCATTTGTCGTCTTTCCGTGTGTTTTGTAAATACCATACGATGTCACCTTTCTCGTTATTTGTGAATGACTGTTTTGTATCTTACGCTTCTTTTTGTCGTTTCGCTTTACAGTTCATGTTGTCTACAAATCCTATGAGCTTTTTGCATCTTGCTCTTGAGTTTTGTTACATATTCCCCATATGTAGAAACAGTTTCTCTATTGCTTGTCCCACTACCAAATACAATTTCGGCTGGAAATCTAACCTCCCTACCTAACATTAGTAGATTTGGTGTTAGTTTTGTACTCTCATTATGTGTAGATCTATATGCAGCTGCTAAACATCCCAAATTCATGTCCCAATCTGTTTGTTCTGTTTTCAGGTATGCACGTATCATGCGGGTTAATGTCTTTATAAACCTTTCTACCTGTCCATTGCCCTTTGGATGTCTTGTTGTTGTCCTTGTTTTCCGTATTTCTAACATTCTGCATAACTCTGCAAATAGTTTGCTCTCATATTTCGCCCCTTTATCACTGTGGATGCTGAGTGGTGTTCCATAGCTTGCAATTACTTCGTTCAGCATTACTCTCGCTGTAGTTCCGCGCTTTGGTCAGGTACTGCAAATATCTCCACCCAGTTTGTAAAGTGATCTGTGACGACTAAGATGTATTTATTTTTCCGTGGTGTCATAGGAAATGGTCCTAACAAATCTGTACATAACTTGTCCAATGTCGCTCCACTTTTAATGTGACCTAGTGGTGCCTTTGGGTTTACTGCTGGTGTTTATTTGCACCACATTTCTCACATTGTAATATCCATAGATTTATGTCTTCCCTGACTCCAAACCAATAATATTTCTGGAGAACCTTCTCCCGTGTTTTCGTTTGACCAAGATGACCTGACAGTAAATTGTTATGCATCTGATGCATTACATCATCTCTTAAACTCATAGGTACTACCATCTGTACAAATGAACCTGTTCCATTTCTTTTGGCATATTTCCGGAACAGTATCCCCTGATCAATTACCAGTGCCTCCCAACACAGTGCATAATGTCTTACTGCCCTACTTGACGTATTTAACAACTCATTTGACGGCAAATTTCTTTCTGGTTTCAATTTGCATATCTTTCATATATCTTGATCTGACTGTTGCGCCATTGTATATTTAACTGTGCAAATATCCGCATATCTCCCACCAATATGCACCAGTGTTTCAAACACTGCATTTTCCACCATGTATCTTTTACCATAGCATCCTGCTATTAGACCCAGTGTCACAAACACTGCATAGTTTATCTTGTTCCAGTATCTACCATAGTATACTGCTACTGTACCAAGTAGTCTTACTACTTTTCCCTTTACTTTACAATGTATTGTGTTATGTTATATACTATTCCAAATAGTATTAGTATGCTGTCTATAATTATAGTGGTCTGCGTCTGAACTATAGTTACTGTACAGTATAACATAACAAGTAATAATGATATAATTATTGTCATTGTTCCCGTTTCATGTTTGTGTGTGTTTGGTTCCTGTACATGTACCGTCCTGGTTTGTATATTTTCTTTCTTTCGACCAACATGATCTGCATGTTTCTGATACATTATGGTTGACTCCATTCGTTCTGCTCTCTTCAGACATTTTTCGCATGTGACACATTTCAACGCTATTTCCTCTCCCGTATCATCACACTTGCAATCCTCTGAGTTTGGATACCTAGACATTCCGTCACTATTACCATGCTGCAATCTCTTTCTGTGCTCAATCATACTCTGACAGAAATTCAAGCCATCTAGCAGTTCTTCCTTTTGGTGCCTTGAAACTGAACATGAACTTCAATGCTAAGTGATCAGATGTTATGTGAAATTTCCTGCCAAGTAGATAATGTCTGAAGTACTCTGTGAAGTATCGTATTGCGAGTAGTTCTCTTTCGGTGACACAATAATTTATCTCGGCCTTATTCAGTGACCTACTTGCATACGCTATAACCTTCTCATGTCCATCGTGTATTTGATTGAGAACTGCACCGATTCCAAAATCACATGCATCAACATCCAGTACAAATTCACCCGTGTTGTTAGGAAGTGCCATTATGTCAGGACTTATTAGAGCCTCTTCCAGTCTAGTGAATGCTATCTGACATTGATCTGTCCATATTAAATTGCTGTCGTTCTTAGTCAAGTCATTTATAGGTTTTGCAATACTACTGAAATTTCTTACATATTTCCTGTAGTATGAACATAAATTTAAAAATTGTCTGTTGCATTTTTGGGGACGGGCCAATTCACGATTTTCGCAAGATTGTTTTGATCTGGTCGTACTCCCTTGGCGCTCACTCTGGATCCAAGAAACGTGACTTCCTCTTTTAACAATTCACATTTCTTCGGTTTCAATTTTAGACCTGCTTCGCGGAAACGTGTGAGTATTGTTTTGAGTTGTTCTATATGCTCGCTAAATGACCTGGCGAACACTATTATATCATCAATATATATAATGCAGATGTACCATTGAAGACCTTGTAACGCCATTTCCATTGTTCCATTTGGCAGAATTATCTAAAAAGTCAACTAAACTCGGCGAATCAAGATAACTAA
>CM055280.1:49402701-49444828 GCA_029237695.1 Conchocele bisecta | reverse complement strand
AATTATATGTGAAATATATATATGGCTGTGGGGTGTGTAACCAGAGCAGCTCCTGATCAAATAGCACACTCATGTAGCCTGATAATGATGTGTATTGCTTGTTTGAAGCATAACGGGTGTTTCATTGATCGAACGGCGAACAGTGCAGATCCTGATCAGACTGTACGGACGCACAGACTGATCTGGATCTACACTGGTCGCAAAACCCATAATACCCACTTCTCCAGTAACAGTCACATATTAGTTTCTATTTTCTACGTTGAATATGGACATAAAACATCATTCATTCAGTCTTCTTTTTATTAGTTTCCAATGGAATAGAGACAGGATACAATTATAGTAATATGAAACTTTGGAAAGAAAAAAATCCATATTTTATTTATTTCATCTCGAAAATATATGTTGTTACCACTTGTTTGAACCGTCTCATTTTTTCAACAAAAATTATCGCATCCTTAGACTGAAATGGGTTAGCACATCTAAGATGGCTGCCGTCTGTGGCAATTATAGCTACAAAGAAAAATGTATATATAGCAAAGATATACATGATGTAGTGATGCAATTAAATATACCACATGATTGTGTCAGTTGTATGTTATTCCCTTATAATAGCGTAACATGTAACCAGAAATACAGAGTACAATTTTACATAACCCATTACACGTAACCCAAACAAAAAACTATTCTGTGGTTTTGTTGATTTCTCACAGGCATTTGATTCCGTCTGGAAAATTGGATTATGGAAAACATTACTACATATCGGCATAAACGGTCAATTTTTTGTCGTCTGTTGTTTATTTTCCAGTTTTATCACCATGCTTTAACAGCACTTTAGAATAATTTACAACATGCAAAGTGCTGTCAAAACATGTTGTTACTGAGAAATAAGGCAAGATATAAAAGTAACAGCAGACGACAATTGTTGTGCGTAGCGGTCTAAGGGTTAAGATGGTCCAGACAAGAAAATGTCTTTAGACGTGACTGCTTGACCACGTCAAATTCATAATATTTACACTGTCCTTAAATTCATAATGGAAACGCCCATCCAACGTATATTGCGTTTATATCCCAGTACATTACATTAGCCCCAAGTGACGTCGCATCCGTGTTCTATGAACACATTTTCAAGTTTACTATTATTGTTATAAAGCTGACAGATAATCCTTGTCTTATGTTATCTCGCATGCAAATAGTCTAAGTAATTACTTACTACAAATTTGGCTGCAACTAAGATTTGTAAAAAGCATACGCCTAAAAATGATCGAAAATCAAACTATAGTTTCGCAGAAACTTTTTTGTTGTTGTTTCGCGGCACCAACATACTTGCAGTAAAACGCTTGCTCTCTTATGTCAGTCTCTGCATGATAAAAGGAACTGTCGCACGAACTTGGGGTGAAATTATTCACAAATTCTAGCTTGACATTGTCTCATATATATATATGAACAGTATAAATGACGATATGCACACAATTTCGTGCAATTATTGGAGGGGCCAAAACATACTCTGCCCCCTCCCCCCCCCCCCCCCACCCCATGCGCATACGCCTATGTTATAACAAGTCAGGTTTTTTTTTATCACGTATCTATGAAAAATAGTTACGATACTTTCCGTAAATGACGTCGAAAGTTGACGAAATGTTCAGAACAAATAACGTTCTATTCCGCATTTGCACTGAAGATCTCATCAATTTTCCACATCATTTACGGAACAAAATATTGCAGTTTTTGTCCAGTGGAAACTCTAAACCGAACAACCAGAAACATTTGTGATCATAATTTTGATGGGTTTCATGGTCATTTATCTCGGGCGATAATGCCTGTTCATGATAGCACACAACTATGACTCGGAATAATCAAATGCCTGATTTACAGTGAAACCTCGCTAAACCGGACACGGTGGGAGGTTTAGCGAGGTTTCAATGTACATATTTTTTATGCAAAATCGTACATCTTCGGCTTACTACATACTCACATGTATTGTTTCATTTTTTCAAGTTTACGTCGCTATTTTGTATATACATGTACATGTATTTGTTTATATGACGAGAAACTTGTATGAGTTTAAGTCAATAAATTATATTCTATTATTTCTAGCTATAACAAATGTACGATGGAATATCCTTCATTTATTTTCATTTCTATTGAACTCGTTTAAAGGTACATACCCACTCAGTAGCCACAAACTGTTCTTTATAGGAATTAAATAAGTGTATAATTGTGTCACTATTCCACCAGTTATAGAGATTACAAGTGGCCGTTATACAGGTATACTCATTTAGTAATAATTATCTTACTGATAATGACGCGCGTTGGTATCATGCTATTTTCGTATGCAAATGAGTCGTGGTATTTTTTAATTATTTATACTAATTAAATGCGTCACCTGAAAAAATACTATTTTCGACAAATTATAAAGTATAATACTTGCACATCAGAAAATAAATACAGATTATAAATATACTGAGCAACAGTATTCAGGGAAAGATTGCTGGAAATCTATAGGTTAGAAGACACCAAATGGTGGTGCGAAATTGCCCAGGGTGTATGCAAAAGTAGTCCGGTATAAAAAAATAGTGCGGGTGTTTTGAGGTCACAGACACCGTTTGCTTGTAAATCTTGATCCATTACTACCCAGTTTCACTTGAGGAACATTTTGGGGTGCCTTTAAACACCAGTTTTCAGCATATTTTGTACATTTAAAAGTTTAAAACACTGAACCTGTTGGTCACTTGATGTAAACGGAGTTTCCGTGGCCAAAAAATGTACACAATATTGGAGGATATGACAAGGCTAGATTTTTCTTTCTTATGAGTAAGTGAACCTATTGTTTAGTTCATGCAGAACCAGTACAGACTGGCTGCAGGTCATGAACAAGTGGGTCCCACAGCATCCATACGAATAGTGAAAGTAGGAGAGACTGGCCTTATTGTATTTCATTCGGTTAAATTATATAGTAAAACTATTTGGTGGTGTCTAACCTATAAGGATGGTGGTACTAAAACCTGTACAGAAAATGAAGTTTAATCACTTGTGAATCCATATCAGTTGACAAAATGTTGTTGCGATGAAAAGATTTCGAGTGACATCACGGCGAATTCGGGAGGGGTCAAAATCAAAAATCTGATTTTTTAATTTTTTTTTAAAAATGTTTAGGGCTTGATGATTTCTCTCTAAAAAAAACTTCCACTGTATTCTGTATGATTAATATCGTGTGTGGCCACCATTTGCATGAATACACGCCATAATTATACGGCGCATGGACGTGACGTAACGCAGAATTAGTGGGTTAGGTAGATTCCTCGATTCTTGTTGTAAAGCCCGTGTCAGATCTCGAATGTTGTCAATTTGGTGGTTAGCCCTCGCCTTACGACCCACCTCATCCCAGACGTGCTCGATTGGGTTGAGATCAGGGGAAACCGCAGGCCATGGAAGGACGTCGACGTTGTTACGAGCCAGGTATTGAGTTGTGATTCTGGCTGTGTGCGGGCGGGCTTTGTCTTGCTGCAATGTTATACCAGGGCCGTGGTGGCGAATGAAAGGCATTGCCATGAGGAGTTA
Source organism: Conchocele bisecta (assembly GCA_029237695.1). NCBI lineage: Eukaryota > Metazoa > Mollusca > Bivalvia > Lucinida > Thyasiridae > Conchocele > Conchocele bisecta. The sequence continues at coordinate 49,441,270 of CM055280.1, read as the reverse complement.
GCACCTCAGCAATGTACCGCTGTGCATTTAGATTGCCCTGTATGACCACGAGCTCAGTCTTACGGTTCCCCATGATCCCACCCCACACCATTACACTCCCTCCCCCGAACCTGTCCTTCTCAACTACACCGCAATCGGCGAATCTCGTTGTTGCGTCTGTATACGCGTAGCCTACCATCTGCATGGCTGAGTGTGAACCGAGATTCGTCAGTAAAGAGAACTCGGTTCCACTCAGCCCGCCGCCAATTCAAATGATGTCGCGACCACAATAACCTTGCACCACGGTGACGTCGCGTCATTATTTGACCGGTATATGGGCGTCGTGCTCTGATTGGCAGCGCGTTGCATCGCAAGCGCCTACGGATGGTCTGCGCTGACACACCGTATCTCCTCGCCGTTACGGTGGCTGGCAAACGACGCTGACGTAAGTGGGTTAACGTGATGTAGCGGACAGTCCTGGCGGTGGTAGCACGGGGGTGACCGGGGCGGGGACGATCGTCAACAGTCCCAGTCTGTTGATACCGGGTCACAAGCCTCTGTATGGTCTTCCGACAGCAGCCGAACCTGCGGGCCACGGCACTGGCCATCATTCCCGCGTCCAGCATTCCAATTGCCTGATTTCTTTCAACTTTAGACAAGCGTGGCATGATGAAAACAATGAAAAAGTAAAACGTTTTTCAATTTTCGGATTAGCCTGTGTCGCAAGTATCGTACGACGTTGGCTGAATTAATTTATCGAGTACAGGTATAGCGCGCACGTGCAATAAGTGGAAATAAACGTTCCGGTTTGTAACCGTTTTGAACCTCGTGTATTTGGTGGAAACTTAACACGGGTCTATTCACAAAATGACCAGTGTCTCGCATGTACATTCACATAATGTGTAACATAAACATATCCACAGATATATCGGTTCAAAAAGTGGGACGTTTCTAGTGTTGCTGAGTATAGTAATGTCCGTTAACATTTTAAGGAACCACGGTTATCGTCCCCTGATATCAGTGTGGAAAGTTACGTCTGACATAAAATGTATAATAATGCCAATCGATACGTGGAGTAATGGGGAATGAATGTTTAATTTGCCAGAAAATGTCTCAGATATAAATAACATTTTGTGCCTACTGAGCGGGCATGTACCTTTAACGAGCTACAAAATTACGTGACTAAAGTCAGGTGAGCGATAAAGAAATGTTACCGCATTGTGTCGTCATCACGTAAAGTCAGTTTGCGGTTGATATAACGAAAACTAACTATTCAAGTAATGGTCTTTTGTATAGTCAATTTCATACACGCAGTTTGGAATGTTAAATGTTAACAATTACAAATAAAGCAGAATATGACAAGTAAATTATTTTAAAATATGTATTGCTGTAGAAACGTTATACATTTTATGTAATAATTATAATAACATTTCAAAATTGCAATATTCGCAGATAACACAGGACACTATTGCGGCTTTTGTCACTTATAATACGCGAAATAATCCCACCCAAAGAAATTGATTTCCAAAGTCAGCACAAGAGGATAACGCGTATGTCTGAACATTTCGTCAACTCTCGACGTCATTTAAATAATTTTCATGAAATATCATACATAGTATGGTTATATAAGGTGTGCCTAGGCCCTATGTGAGGTATGTTTTTTTGTAGAATTTGAAGTTGGAAGTTTATGTTTCTTGTAGCTATGTCTCTGGGATCATAATTTAAAGTTACTGAGACAAGAGTAATCGAGCGGACTCCGCGATGCAACACATTTGTTCTTTTTGTATTGCAGACGGACAGTTATCAGCTTCAAAATCTTCTAAAATCTTGATTTCTCAGCTTTATTTGTCAAATATAATAGACCAGTGTATGTAAATTACCTGTAGGTGATTGGGCTTGGTATGTGACAGTAATATACACCAAAACAGTCATTATAGTGTGTTTTTCTCTCTTTTTTTCATTGATATTGGCTTCCTGATGGACAATTAAGAAGTTCAGGAAAGTGGCGCGACATCGCGACGCTGTTCAAAAATTTGCCAGAATCAGGCGCAAGTGTATTGTTTTCGCATATCGGTATAGTACCGATACACTAGTACTCAGAAAACATTGCTTTTCCTTTCCTCCTGTGTCATAAAGCAAATTTCTTGACTGACCGTTCCAAGCCAGTACCCTTTTGTCTGTCGACCATACCATTCAGAGTGGCATACATGTTGGTATAGTTTCAGTGATGAGTCTTTATATGTAGAATGGTTAGCTATAACTCTATTTAGGGTACTGTTATGTGATTTTATGGAGATTTGTGCTTTTAATTCATCATCTATTAAAATTGTCCATAGTTCTGTAGTAGCTCAATTTAAGGCAGAATGTGGACAGTCACATGGTGGAGTTACACAGCTGCTGTGTGACAACCATTTGAGATATTTGCTCCAAACTTGGTATTGTATCCAGGAATAGAAGCTAGTTTTGAATAGTGAATATTGTAGAATGATTTGTAGTGGGACTGGTACACTTATAGGTTAGAAGACACCAAATGGTGCGAAATTGCCCAGGGTGTATGCAAAAGTAGTCCGGTATAAAAAAAAGAGTGCGGGTGTTTTGAGGTCACAGACACCGTTTGCTTGCAAAACTTTATCCATTACTACCCAGTTTCACTTAAGGAACATTTTGGGGTGCCTTTAACACCAGTTTTCAGCATATTTGTAGCATTTAAAAGAAAACACTGAACCTGTTGGTCACTTGATGTAAACGGAGTTTCCATGGCCAAAAAATGTACACAATATTGGAGGATATGACAAGGTTGGATTTTTCTTTCTTAGGAGTAAGTGAACCTATTGTTTAGGTTCATGCAGAACCAGTACAGACTGGCTGCAGGTCATGTACAAGTGGGTCCCACAGCATCCATACGAATAGTGAAAGTAGGAGAGACTGGCCTTATTGGATGGCATTCGGTTAAATTATATAGTAAAACTATTTGGTGGTGTCTAACCTGTGAGCCTACATTAGACAGTCATGGCGTTCCATATAATGGTGTACTTTTTCTTAGTTTAGTTATATTTCGTAAAAAGGAGCAATGTAGATTTTCAAGTAATTTTATGTTTTCGTAACCCCATACTTCGCTACCGTATAGCAAAATAGGTAATATTGTATGATCAACAAGAGTGCCGTAAGTCACAAATTACGCCCGTCGAATATGAGCCAGACAGCGAAGATGCAGAAATGTGAAGCTGTCACCAAGGCAAGAAACATTAATGAGAATTTTAAACTCTATAGCATTATTTCTTCATCTCGTTGTGCTAAACATGTATGCTAATTTAGGCAGAGATGTGTAAAGTAGAAATGATATAGAATTGGATACAAAAATGTAGAAATGAACGGTTTTGGAGGAGTTGTGTACACAAACTCTGTACCCTATAAAGAATTGCATAGAAAAATGTAGAAAAAATGGCTAAGTTAAAAAGGTGATATGTTTGTTAAAAAATATTTGTTCATCATAAAACCACCAATGAGCACATGTTCAATATGTGTATAAGACGTGTGTATAGTTTCAGAACGATCGACTGCACGGTTTCGGAGGAGTTGTGTACACAAACTCTGTACCGTACACAGAATTGTATAGAAAAATGTAGAAAAAATGGCTACGTTAAAAATGTGATATTTTCGTTAAAAAAATATATTTTTCGGCATAAAAACACCAAGGTGCACATCTTCAATATGTGTAGAAGACGTGTGTATAGTTTCAGAACGATCGACTGAACAGTTTCGGATGAGCTGTGTACACAAACTCTGTACCGTATATATAATTGTATTGAAAAATGTAGAAAAAATGGCTAAGTTAAAAAGCGATATTTTTGTTAAAAAATATTGTTTCGGCATAAAAACACCAAGGTGCACATCTTCAAGATGTGTAGAAGACGTGTGTATAGTTTCAGATCGATCGACTGAACGGTTTCGGAGGAATTGTGTACACGAACTATGCATTTTTTATGTCAGCCACCCGCCCGCCCGCCGCGCGGTAAAACATAATACGTACAGTTTTTTAAAAACGGTCGTAGAAAAACTTGTAATTGTAAGTCAAGTGGTAATTCAAAATGTCTTATCCGCTTTCATAGCAAATGCATAGCTTTTATAGCTTTATAAAATGTTCTTGTTTGTGAAAAATGAATTCCTAAATACTTAAAATGATCAGTGATATCAATTGTAACACCTCCGATTTTAAAATGGAACTTATTTGTCTTCCGGGCCCCAAATATAACTACTTTGGTTTTAATATGATTTACATTTAGTTTCCAATCTGTGCAGTATTTATTGAACCAATTTATATTATTTTGCAGATCATTTTCATTTTCCGCTAAGATTACCGTATCATCAGCATATAATAAGACGAGCAATTTCAGATAGAAAGAAATATCCCACGTATTACAACCAATCTGGACACCATTACAATTATTCCACTCCATGTGTCCCTCTAGGTCATTCAAAAATAAAGAGAAAAGTACCGGAGACAAGTTTTCGCCTTGACGCAATCCAATGTCGCTTGTAACAAATATAGATTGTTCATTGCTGAATGAAACACATGATTTTATGTTTTGGTACATATTATAAATTACTCTACAAAAATCCATGTATGTTGTTTTTAAACAATTTCTGCCATAACCCAAATCTCCATACAGAGCCAAAGGCCTTGCTAAAGTCCACAAAGCAGCAGAATAATTTATTGTTGTTGATGTTTTAAACTTTCAATGAGGCAGTGTAGCAAAAATACGTGATCAATTGTCGAATAACCATACCATATGTTTTTTACAATGCATATTATACATTCTATAAGACACATATGATTAAATACAAGTGACATCGCAACATTTACCTTTCCTGTAAATTTCAATTCCTGCGTCAGTTCCCATACACAAAGTGGATTGTTAACCGTAACTATTTTATGCGTTGTATACCCGATATAGAGTGTATTTGTAATACTCATTTTTTCCGTATTGACGCATAAGTATGGCATTGACTGTGTAAAATCAGTGAACTGAATACGGGTGTTATTTCAAGCCACAATACATTATCGACCGAAAGACAAGTGAGTTTGTATATTCCTTACATATAAACAAGTCTTGTAATAGTCGTTACCTAGCTTGGAAGATTATTTTTTTTATGCTTATATTTAACGGCGGCACTGGCTCTAGTAGGACCTTGCATGCCGTCTCCCAAGAATGGGAGAAAGAACGGAGGTAGAGAATTTTTGAAAGGAGCCGGTAATTCGTATTTACAGAGCAACTACGAATTATCGGTACCCATTTACAGCTGGGTGAACTGGAGCAGTGTGGATAAAGTGTCTTGCTCAAGGACACAACGCAACGCCTCCGGTGAGGCTCGAACCCACGACCTTTAGATCAGCAGTCTGACGCTCTAACCACCAGGCCACTGCGCTCCACAGCTTGGAAGATCACGATTAACTTCCTTATATCTGGTTGTGCTTCTGTCGTATAGGTTGGATAATACTAAATGATGCGAAATTGGGGATTGCAAAAGTAGTCCGGTATAAACAAATAGTGCGTGAGTTTTGAGGTCACATGCACTTGGAATACACTTCGCTAGATAACAGCCTACCATAACGTATTAAAGAAATGTTCATATTTTCCCATTCTTAGATAATCAATAACTCGGGTTGATGGAATATGCATTCAGGAGCGGATCTGGAGGGGGGTTCCGGTATTCACCACCCCCCCCCCCCCCCCCCCCCGCACCCCCCCCCCCCCCCCCCCCCCCCCCCCCCCCCCCCCCCCCCCCCCCCCCCCCCCCCCCCCGTTCAGCTACGGAGTTTACATAGATCACAGTTTACCACCAGTTGGAGTCCTGGGGAGAGGTCATGCCCCCGGACCCCCTAGCATACTTGCTTCACTCCGTGGAGCTCGAAAATAAGACACCTCCACCCCGTTCCCCAAATGCTGGACCCGCCCCTGACAGTGATCATAGAATTAGGGATCGGCTATTTTATATTATATTATAATATATAATGTAATATTATATTAAATTGCATAGTATATTGTATTGAACACATGTGCAATATACCGCCTAGAATATATCAGTGAATGGGTGGTTTAACTTTTGAATGGCCATTTTTATGCTATCTCCCTTGAGATAACATATCATGGCACTGACATTCTATGAGGGTAGCCATTGTCGTGCTAATTATATCCTCAGTGTCTACTACTGTTCACGTCCGATACACTTGATGTTACTGTGTCCCACACCATACTCTACTGATCCATCACAATGCATATTTTCAACTCGAGTCTGGCAATTCAACGGTCACAGTTCTTAACGCGATCTGAAACCCTGCTTGTTCCGCTCATACTGGGATTTCTAGAGTAACCCTAAACGATGGGTGGAGCTCGGAGTGCAACAACATTACCAGAATATAGAGAATAGTAGGTTAGTGTCATGAATGGGAAAAACTATCTGGCAAGGCTTCGGAAACGGGATGGGCGAGGCTTAGCCGAGCACATCGATCCGTTTCCGTGTCGCGCCAGATATTTTTCCCATTCACGGCACTAACATACTATTCTATTTATCCCGTCAACACATACAAATAGCTTTAAAATGCAATAAACCGTAGCCATCGCATATATTCATAAGCGGCGATTAGGTCGTATTGACAGGATATCAAAAATGTTTCACGGCACCGTGTTTCACGGCACATACAAGCACCAAGTGTAGAGCATCCTGAGATTACGAAGCACAGATGTGACCAAAGCTAGCGGAAGAGTAGCAAAAGGATCAACAACAACAATAACATACGCACTGAGTTGACGGGATAAAACTCAATTCATCCAGGACATTAAGCATCTATACCAATACAACGAAAATCTGAACGTTGTATGACTAAATCGTATATCAACAAAACTGTGTGAATATACACCTACAAATGATTAATTCACTTAGCGTGATGGCTGCCAGTATCTTAATCTAATATAATCTATGTATCTATCTATCTATTGATACTGTACTCGCTCCGTTCGGAGAATTATGACAGGTGAATGGTGGCAAATTGCTTTGATCAAGTACAAATATAAAATAATTACAACAGATATATGATCCAAAGAAAAAGACCAAAGATAGACTTTGCCACTTAAAACTATTTACAAGAAGTAGGTGTCTGCTAAATGAGCACAATTAGCAGACTGGGTTAATTTAAATTTTGGATTTAAACCTCATAATTCCTGAGTGTTTAATAAGTTTTCAACACAATCAGCCTCCCCCTGTACTACCGTATAAACTACGAGAACTACAACATCGGTGCACTTGTGGAGAGGTGGCTCAATACAAAGACAAGAAAGTAACCCAGGAGATAAAATGGAACACGCCCAAACTGTCTACTGACTCGTTATCTCCCCTGACAATTGTTTTGGCCATTTGTTTTTTAATGTTTATATTTTCTGTTTTTCTGATAAATAGTCTGAACGCTTTGGTCTCCTAGTTTCCCTCACTAGCTTGACATAATAATCAAATAGACGTCTTAAAAACGAAAAGGAAGTAGCGTATGCCTCCTCACAACCTCAAATGTACGTTAGTTGCATTCCTGGTCAATTCGCTCTCATGACAGTTCGCTCTGAAGTCAATTCTTTCTCCTTTTTTGGTCAAGAAAAAATGAGAACAAATTGACCAATTTGAAAAACTCAATATGATCGAATTGACCAAAATGAGAACGATTGACTTGACAGCCAATTGACACAACTTCACAACGAATTGACCACTGATATCCGTTAGTTTTGCATAGGTACTGTGCAACTACATATTATGATTAAAAGGTGCAAAACATCAACTTGTGATGTGGTCTGACAATTGACGTGAAAATATATAACCTTACATGTTTCTGTTATTGTGACAAAAAAACGCACAATATGTGTCTCAGCTAGATCATGTAGACAGTTGCAAACGGTAACTTGCAATCTACTCCCGTACCGTCCATAGCCAAAGTTACGATTCCACTCATAGCATTCCTCTGCAGAATAGTGAATCAGATCTGATTCGCACTTTAGCAGTTAATTGTGAAATATTTGAGATATCATAAAAGTAATACAAACTAATTATTCTGAAATAATGTACAGAAAATGAACCCCCATCATGCCCATGTTGACTTTTATATGTTAAGATTTGCTCCCACTGACTGGGTCACTTGTTGATTCTAGCTTAAATTTACTTTATCAGTAGCCGATTTCACCAACATTGCAAAGTATGCTTATCTAGCAAAGTATACTTTGAGGGAGACATTTTCAATTTTAGGATCAATTTATTATACTGAATGTATTACATTATCACAGCCATTTTGGCTGTGATAATGTACTAAATTCAGTATAATAATTCTGCATACTTTTAATCATCAACTATATGCATTTGTTAGTTCTATATGAAATAATGCATTTCAGGAAAAATAAATGATTGCTCCCTCAAAGTATACTTTGCTAGATAAGTGTACTTTGCAATGTTGGTGAAATAGGCTACAGGTCATCTACATACATTGTATGTAAATTTATGTCATAATTACTTGAATATGTTATTTTCATAATATTAACATTCATTTCAGTTAAAAAATATAGAAAATCTTTTACAATTAATTGCTGAAGTGTGTATCAGATCTGATTCGCTATTCTGCAGGGGAAGACAATGAGTGGAATCGTAGCTGTAGCTACGGATGGTACGGGAGTAGATTGCAAGAGTTACGGTCGCAACTGTTCGAAAAGCTGAGATTATCTTAGCTAAGCCAATGGCTACTAGTTCCATTTGACTGACCCCTAGCAAATTCACTATTGTGTAAATAAATTACAAATACAAGTGACGTAACTTACATGGGCATGGCCATTGATGCAACTGGTCTGACACTCTTCGCCAATAATTACCAGGGCTCCAGATAAGCTTTGTGCCTGATTTCAAATTAATTTTATTTTTGCAAATGGATTATTGATTTTCTTCATTATTAAATAAGGAACAAATGATCAAAATATAAAACAAATTTAACCATTCACTTATTTGAGTGTACATGTACCTTTGTATTATTACTTATTCACTTATTGATATTGTAATACACTTAGTTGAACATTTATTTAGTTGACCTGCAAAAAGCAAACAGCGTTCGCTTTTTGCAGCTCAACTAAGTAAATTTTCAACTTTATCGCTGAATGAATGAATATTTTGTACTCGCACTTTTGATAATCAATGCGCATTCAGCTAAAATAAGTGTGTAAAATACGCCAATACACACCTTATCTGGAGCTCTGAATTACCAAGGGAAAAAACATTTTTACACCAATTTATGTGATTAGACCACAGCTATGATTTGTACAGAGTCTGTTAATAATAGCCTCGATCAATTATTTTCAGAACACCTAACGACATATACTTCCTTCATTCAGTGGAAGAGCAAATTTCCAACAAAACAAATCAATAAAGTAACAAAACGTTTTCCAATTATTCACATTTTTTTCTGACGCTCAATTTACTGACGTCGCCATCTTGTTATGTCACCCAGTTTAATGGTGCCAGACTTGATGCCGTCGAAATCATGCATTTTTTCCGACGCTCAATTTGCTGATGTCGCCATCTTGTTACGTCACCCAATCTAATGGGTTTCGGAACAATTTGGCTACTCGAGTATTACTCACTTGTGCCAGACTCGATGCCGTTGAAAACATGCATACTCTTATCATTATTCAGCATATCACTGAAATCGCCTTAAACATGCTAATGGGTGTACATGTATTTCACCCTTAGACCGCTACTCACAACAATTGTCGTCTGCTGTTTCTTTTATATATTTCCTTATTTCTCAATAAAAACATGGTTTGACAGCACTTCAGAATCATTTCCAATCAAAGCATGTTGTAAATTATTCTAAAGTGCTGTCAAAGAATGTTTTTGATGATAAAAATGAAAAATAAACAGCAGACGACAAAAAAATTAAGATAGCAGTCTAAGGGTTAAATATAACAATTTATTCGTAAAAATGTTTCTATAATTATTTACTTTGCTCATTACATTTGTGTCTGACTTTGTCATGATGGTGGGTTAATAAGACCTATAGATGTTCCTCTTTTCAGTTGCTGACTGTTTAACCCCCATGTACAAAAACAAAGGATAAGTGACATTTTGGATGGTGATCGACTTTCCACATTTTCTCTGTGGTGAATGAAGGTCTGTGTTTTTCAGAGATACCTCATCGAAAACTGCGGTACAGTTCATGAAATCAAGCGTACTACTGTCTGTTTCACGAATGCTGCCCAAATTTTATGGCCATTAAACAATTCAAAAACTATTTTTTTCGATAATATTAAATTAAAGGAAAATTTAAGAATGAGCCTTCTTTTTATTTTGTGAAACTTGGTCAAACATTGATTTTATTACGAAAAATTGATTTTTCTATGGGAATTTAACAAGGGGGGGGGGGGGAAGAGGTAGAGGAGTGTGGGAGGAGTCAAAAAACGAAAACTCTTGGAAATTGACTCTGAAATCTAGCTAGATAGTTTGGAAATGATCTAACTAAGAAAACAAACGTTAAATTTTAAAAATCGGTCCAGTATTTCTGAAATTATAAAAAAATTCCCCGATTTAACATGGGGAAATTGTTTTTTCGCAATAAAATCAATATTTGACCAAATTTCACGAAATAGAGAATACCAGGCTAGTTGGCAAGGCAAGTAAACGCGTAGGAATTCCGAGGCTTGCCGATGGTGTCGTTATCTATGGACAGAACGAGGACTTGTTTACGTTGCGTCATTACACTGACGTCATTCGGTGACGTCATCCGACCAACGGAACGTCAGTTTCCACTTATTTGTAACCCTGATGTTTGTATCAAGTCAATGCCTGATACAACCATATGTTATCAGTCAGTACGTATTCGGTCAATACAGGGCAGGTTACCTGATAAATCTGTATAGCGGGCACTCGTAACTGGTGGAATAGTGACACAATTATACACATATTTAATTCCTATAAAGAAAAGTCTGTGCCTTCTGAGTGGGCATGTACATGTACATTTAATCAAAAGACTAAACATCCTGAAATTCTTCGCAGCATGTGTTTGTGGATGACATTGACACATCGACTAATAATTAATCTAGAGAGGAAAGCATTTCGAAAAAAATAAGCACAGGAATTTCATAGCAGTAACAACGAGTTAAAAATAGACTTTTTGAAAAAACAAAATGATAAATAGATTTCTATTCTGAGACCTATTCTGAACCGAAATCAAAGATTGTATTCGTCCACCGAATGGAGTTACAAATCGCGAATAATCAAGTATGGCAGTTAATCGTCGCACCATTGGACTATGGAAACATGTGCAATAACATAGATTTAGCACAAAAAAGCAAACAAAACATTTATCACACTGCAAAGGCGATCAAGCTAAGTTCCACTGTTTGCTTAGAAAGAGAGAAACAACTATTCCTTATGGCGTATGACCCGTGTTTTTAAAAAGTTCAACCCGCAAAATATGTGCTGCGACCGACATACGCTCATTTGCACAAAAGCTGTAAGACCTCAAATTTCGATGTTGTTTGTATAATTCTTTGCTAGCGCTCGAATAAAAATCTTTAATAAAAAAAGTGTTATTCACCACAACCGAAAAGGATCTTGCATTGGTTTTATGCCTGCTGCCATAATCACTATCTTTGTTAACAAATGCAGATTTTAAAGTGGAAAGTGAACAAGTGGCATATATTTGAAATCAAAACAGTCACAAACATAAATCATTTTGACACCCGAGTGTACTGGCGATCAACAGCTGGTGAATTATCTGCAGGAACGTGCTGTTTTTATGCCCCCGTTCTCTGTAGAGCCATATAAGGTAGGCATATAGTGTCCGTCCATCCGTCCGTGGTTGTGGTTGTGACTGAACAGAGCTCCAGATTTGCTTAAATACCCAATTAAAATTGCAAAAAAAAAGGACTAAAATCAGAAGTAGTAGAGTGTCAAAAAGCAATACAAATTTTATGGTACCTTTTTCATGCTGCAGAAAACAATAAACGGACCACAAATATAGCATATTTCTCTTATTTTCCAAGAAAACACATCTTGGTATTTCATGAGAATTGTCTCCAAGGAGACAATTATAATGAAATGCCAAGACTTGTTTTCATTTCGAAGTAATATATTCAACAATTGCTGTCTATTGATGTGTAAACAGTAGTGTGATTTTATTTTACCCAATTAACATTTTGAAATACCCAAGTGCTTAAGACATGATGGAGTGACAATACCCAATTACTAATTCCTTATCTGGAGCCCTGTAGCCCATTTCACCAACATTGCAAAGTATACTTTTCTAGCAAAGTATACTTTGAGGGAGCAATCATTTATTTTTCCTGAAATGCATTATTTCATGTAGAACTAAGCACTGCATATATGTGATGATTAAAAGTATGCAGAATTATTATACTGAATTTATTACATTATCACAGCCAAAATGGCTGTGATAATGTAATAAATTCAGTATAATAAAAATTAATAAATTTATCCTTAAATTGAAAATTTCTCCCTCAAAGTATACTTTGCTAGATAAGTATACTTTTCAATGTTGATGAAATAGGCTACTGGACTGAAGACATGGTGCAAATGTCCAAACTTGTACATTACAGGATGGCAGGACAAGAAGTAATTGGAATGAATGGCAAGGAAGACGAAGAACAGATTGTGACGGTCAGTGAGGAACAACTCTCCAAGCACGGCTTTGTCTGTATCGGAGACAGCTACGAAATGTGGAAACTTGCCGAGTACATATTCGGCGACAAGGACACACCGTTCGCCTGGCACCTACTCGATATTCACAACCAGTACTGTGATATATGTAAGGGCAAGATGATTCAGATGTGAGTATATTAAAGGTACTGGGTTTCAAATATGCATAGAACGTGATGACAAAAACTTGTTTAATTGTAGATTTGTATCGTATTCATGGCTCCATATAAGGAATTAGTAATTGAGTATTGTCACTCCACCATTTCTTAAGCAATTGGGTATTTCAAAATTGTAATTGGGTAAATTAAAATCACACTACTGTTTGCACATCAACAGACAGCAATTATTGAATAGTTTGCTTCGAAACGAAAACAAGTATTGGCATTTCATTAGAATTGTCTCCTTGGAGACAATTCTAATAAAATACCAAGATGTATTTTCTTAGAAAATAAGAAAAATGTGTTATATTTCTGGTCTGTTTATTGTTTTCTGCAGCATGATAAAGGTACCATAAAATTGGTATAGCTTTTTGATACTCGCTACTTCTGATTTCAATTGGGTTTTTTGGCAATTTTAATTGGGTATTTACGCAAATACGCAGCTTATCTGGAGCTCGGTATTTCAACCCATTTGTAAGTCGCCTTGAAAAAATCAGGGATTGGTAAAAAAAAAAATAATACTGAAGGAAAACTTTTCAGCGCTATAAACATGTTTTACAGATGGCTACTAATTTCACTAGTGTCTCTATTGGAAATTTCTTTCTAACTGCAGAGCTCGAGATAAGCTGCGTATTTGCTTAAATACCCAATAAAAATTGCTAAAAACCCATTTCAAATCGGAAGTAGCGAGTATCAAAAAGCAATAAAAGTTTTGTGGTACCTTTATCATGCTGCAGAAAACAATAAACAGACCTCAAATATAGCATATTTTTCTTATTTTTCATGAAAACACATATTGGTACATACAGAAATGCCAAGACATGTTTTCATTTAGAAGCCAACTATTCAATAATAATTGCTGTCTGTTGATGTGTAAACAGTAGTGTGATTTTATTTTACCCAATTAAAATTTTGAAATACCCAATTGCTTCAGAAATGATGGAGTGACAATATTTAATTACTAATTCCTTATCTGGAGCACTGAACTGTAGTATATTATGGTCATTTCACAACAAAACATAAAACAAATATTTCACAATTGCTTTCCTTACTCGTACATGTATTTTGAAAATGCAAAATTATGACAAACTAAATTATCTCCCCTGTTTATCACAGTTGCTGATAGTTTGTACTTGAATATAACGCATGTTCTTGGGAAATTTAATCAAACAAAATTATGCGATTGATTGATATGTCGTTTACTGTGTATGAAGTGAAAGAACACATATAGAGAATACATGTAGCCTATTTCAACAAAATTGCAAAGTATACTTATCTTGCTATAAGTACACTTTGAGGGAGAAATTTTAAATTTAAGGATAAATTTATTATTTTTTATTATACTGAATTTATTACATTATCACAGCCATTTTGGCCGTGATAATGTAATAAATTCAGTATAATAATTCTGCATACTGTTAATCATCAAATATATGCGGTCGTTAGTTCTATATGTAATAATGCATTTCGGGAAATATAAATGAATTGATTACTCCCTCAAAGTATACATAGCTTGATAACTATGCTTAGCAATTTTGGTGAAATCGGCTACAGGCTAGTGTCGTTTGATATCACCTTTATCAGGCAAGGCTACATGTAGAAAACACGTAGGAATTCCGAGGCTTGCCGAGGAATTCCTACCGTTTTTGAGCAGATAATGTATTATAATGCCAATTAATACGTGTTATATAACAGTTTATCTATTGGATGACTGCATTTTATTAGCCAGGTTTTTTTAAAAAAAATCCAGGCTATTGGATTGGCGAAAGCCGGGCGGGCGGGCGGCGGGCGGGCGGCGTCCACAATCAATGTTAAGTTTTCGTGTTTGAGTCCATTTCTTTGTTACTGTACCACCTAGGACCACAAACTTTCACAGCTTCATAATCAAGGGGTGCCCACCACAATCACTCCAACATGTTACTTTTTTTTAACTTGACCCATTTTTTCCGCGCAGTCGACTTAGCCATTTTCATGTTAAGTTTTCGCGTTTTACAATGTTAAGTTTTCGTGTTTAAGTCCATTTCTTTGGTACTGTACCACCTAGGACCACCAAACTTTCACAGCTTCATAATCAAGGGGTGCCCACCACTATCTACCAACATGTTACTTTTTTTTTAACTTGACCCATTTTTTCCGCGCAGTCGACTTAGCCATTTTCAATGTTAAGTTTTCGCGTTTACAATGTTAAGTCGTGTTTAAGTTTAACCATTTCTTTGGTACTGTACCACCTAGGACCACCAAACTTTTCACAGCTTCATAATCAAGGGTGCCCACCACATATCACTATCCAACATGTTACTTTTTTTTTAACTTGACCCATTTTTTCCGCGCAGTCGACTTAGCCATTTTCAATGTTAAGTTTTCGCGTTTACAATGTTAAGTTTTCGTGTTTAAGTCCATTTCTTTGGTACTGTACCACCTAGGACCACCAAACTTTCACAGCTTCATAATCAAGGGGTGCCCACCACATATCCCTATCCAACATGTTACTTTTTTTTTAACTTGACCCATTTTTTCCGCGCAGTCGACTTAGCCATTTTCAATGTTAAGTTTCGCGTTTTCAATGTTAAGTTTTCGTGTTTAAGTCCATTTCTTTGGTACTGTACCACCTAGGACCACCAAACTTTCACAGCTTCATAATCAAGGGTTGCCACCACATATCCCTATCCAACATGTTGCTTTTTTTTTAACTTGACCCATTTTTTCCGCGCAGTCGACTTAGCCATTTTCAATGTTAAGTTTTCGCGTTTACAATGTTAAGTTTTCGTGTTTAAGTCCATTTCTTTGGTACTGTACCACCTAGGACCACCAAACTTTCACAGCTTCATAATCAAGGGGTGCCCACCACATATCCCTATCCAACATTTTACTTTTTTTTTTAACTTGACCCATTTTTTCCACGCAGTCAACTTAGCCATTTTCAATGTTAACTTTTCGCGTTTACAATGTTAAGTTTTCGTGTTTAAGTCCATTTCTTTGGTACTGTACCACCTAGGACCACCAAACTTTCACAGCTTCATAACCAAGGGGTGCCTACCACATACAACTATCCAACATGTGACCATTTTTTTTACCTTCACCTATTATTTCTACGTAATTGACTTAGCCATTTTCAACGTTAACTTTTTAACGTACGTCTGGTTAAAGTTGTTTGGATAAAAGTTTTTGGTTATACTATATCTCTGCAACTGCTTCGCCCATTACCTTGAAACTTCACATGAGTGTTTATCATCATCCATATTTTCATTCTACCCCACAACCATGCGGCCCCTATGCCCAATGTCAAGGTCAAATTACTTTGAATTTTTTTTTTAAAGTTTTTTCATGTACTATATCTCTTCAACTGCTTCACCCATTACCTTGATACTTCACATGGGTGTTTATCATCATTGTCAGCGCAATATCGTCGGCATTTTGGCATACGTCCGTCCGTACGTCCGTACGTCCGTGTGTCTGGTTAAAGTTTTTTTGTTAAAGTTTTTCCATCTACTGTATCTATTTTTTTAGTGTCCATGCCTTGCCCCAAGGCGCGACATGCAGGCCACGTCCATCTAGTCTACAAAAAGTGGGTATAATTATGTTATCCAAGTGTCTATGCTTGGAAAAAACCTGGCCATCGTGGCTTTGCCTCGTTTCTTGTTTATTTTTAGCCAGGTTTTTTGAAAAAAAATCCAGGCTATTGGATTGGCGAAAGCCGGGCGAGGGCGGGCGGGCGGGGGGCGGCGGGCGGTGGGCGGGCGGCGTCCACAATCAATGAAGTTTCTTGTTTGAGTCCTTTCTTTGGGTTCGTGACCACTAGGACCACCCCAAACTTTCACAGCTCAGTAATCAAGGGGTGCCCACCACATACACTACCAACAGTTGGGACTCTTGACCCATTTTTTCCGCGTAGTCGACTTAGCCAATCAATGTTAAGTTTTCGCGTTTTACAATGTAATTTTCGTTTGAGTCCATTTCTTTGGTACTGTACCACCTAGGACCACCAAACTTTCACAGCTTCATAATCAAGGGGTGCCCACCACATATCACTATCCAACATGTTACTTTTTTTTTAACTTGACCCATTTTTTCCGCGCAGTCGACTTAGCCATTTTCAATGTTAAGTTTTCGCGTTTACAATGTTAAGTTTTCGTGTTTGAGTCCATTTCTTTGGTACATCTGTACACCAAGGGTAGGACCACCAAACATTAACACAGCTTCATAATCAAGGGGTGTTTCCCAACCACATATCACTATTCCAACATGTTACTATTTAACTTGAACACCCATTTTTTCCGCGCAGTCGACTTAGCCATTTTCAATGTTAAGTTTTCGCGTTACAAATGTTTAAGTTTTCGTGTTTGTGTCCTTTCTTTGGTACTGTACCACCTAGGACCACCAAAACTTTCACAGCTTATAATCAAAGGGGGGTGCCACCCATCACTATCCAACATGACTTTTTTTTTAATCTTGACCCATTTTTTCGCGCAGTCGACTTAGCCATTATCAATGTTATGTTTTCGCGTTTACAATGTTAAGTTTTTCGTGTTTAAAGTCCATTTCTTTGGTACTGTACCACCTAGGACCACCAAACTTTCACAGCTTCATAACCAAGGGGTGCCTACCACATACAACTATCCAACATGTGACCATTTTTTTACCTTCACCTATTATTTCTACGTAATTGACTTAGCCATTTTCAACGTTAACTTTTTAACGTACGTCTCGTTAAATTTTTGGTTTTTTGGTTAAAACTTTTTCGTTTATACTATATCTCTGCAACTGCTTCGCCCATTACCTTGAAACTTCACATGGGTGTTTATCATCATCCATATTTTCATTCTAACCCCCAACCGTGCGGCTCCTGTGCACAATGTCAAGGTCAAATTACTTTGAATTTTTTTGTTAAAGTTTTTTAGTGTACTATATCTCTGCAACTGCTTCACCCATTACCTTGATACTTCACATGGGTGTTTATCATCATTGTCGCACCCGCTTGCGGAAAGCGCGATATCGTCGGCATTTTGGCATACGTCCGTCCTTCCGTCCGTACGTCTGTGTGTCCGGTTAAAGTTTTTTCGTTAAAGTTTTTCCATCTACTATATCTAAGGCCCCGTGCAGGCACCGGGGCGGGATCAACTGATCCTGAGAATAGTGCTGCAGTAGCCATTGCTTGTCGTAAAAGGCGACTAAACTGGCTTAACGATTGTGTTCATACTTTCCGGAACCCACTATACCGGATTTGGCCCTCATGTACATTTTTGGCTTTCTTGTATGTGAGAGTTGAGTCAGGCTATGCCCCATATATAAAAGTAAGATTAGCGCTAATCCTATTACTTTTAGGGGATGGGATAAATGATGCTGGTGTGGCGAGGGCCTGGCACCAGATCAGGTTGTTCTAATTTCAGGACTGAATATATATTTTGATTGTAAATATTGAGTTCTGAAGTTGGGATTTACCCCCCTCGGACAGGTGGATACGGGACTCGACCCCGTTGACCCGTCTTCGTGTAGACTCCCTGAGGCTTGTACCTCTATGTCAGAAAAGCGGACGTTAAACCCTATTCACTCACTCACTCACTACTATATCTATTTTTTTAGTGTCCATGCCTCGCCCCAAGGCGCGACATGCAGGCCACGGCCATATAGTCTACAAAAAGTGGGTATAATTATGTTATCCATGTGTCTATGCTTGGAAAAAACCTGGCCTTCGTGGCTTTGCCTCGTTTCTTGTTCTACATGTCTCAACAAGTATATTACACTATCCTATCAATATGCCGATCGCCTGTGCTTGAACCATCAACCAGTCAATCAATCTATTTTTATCAGACCAGGTAACATAGAACATGTAGAAACGCCCAAGGAAGTGGTTATCAATGAACACAGAGACCAAGCACAGAATGCAGAAACGGAATACACTCAGATAGCAGAAAGATCATTCGGTTAGTGTGTTTACTGCAGGGCTCCAGATAGGAATTAGTAATTGCGTATTGTCACTCCATCATTTCTGAAGCAATTGGGTATTTCAAAATTTTAATTGGGTAAAATAAAATCACTATTGTTTACACATCAACAGACAGAAATTATTGCTTCGAAATGAAAACATGTCTTGGCATTTCATTAGAATTGTCTCCTTGGAGACAATTCTAATGAAATACCAAGATGTGTTTTCATTGAAAATAAGAAAAATATGCCATATTTGTGGTCTGTTTATTGTTTTCTGCAGCATGATAAAGGTACCACACAATTTTTATACTCGCTACTTCTGATTTCAATTGGGTTTTTGGCAATTTGAATTGGGTATTTAAGCAAATACGCAGCTTATCTGGAGTTCTGTTACTGTCAATATGTCAATAGTTTATATTATTACCCAACTCCCTATACAAGTTGATATTCCATAGTTTTTATTAATTCCCTGGGTTTTGACATCCCTGTGCAATAGTTCCACGTGCCCGATCAATAGTTTTGTGTGCCGGTCAATAGTCAAAACACTGTTTGCTTTTTGCAGCTCAACTAAGTAAATTTTCAACTTTCTATTATAGTATTTTCGCTACTCTATTGAAAATAAATGTGTATTTTCACATTGCTGTGAGTATTGGTATAAACATATTTTAATAATTCCAGCACAAAAATATTTACACAATTCCCTAACATTTGATTGGCCAGTAGCAAGTCTCTGTCCAAAATTTATATCCCAGTAAACTCCCACGCCGAACTACTTTCTACAGGTGCGCTGTCAGTGCTGTCAATGTAAACAAATGGATGCCGTCTGTCAAAATAAACACATTTTCTTGATGAATTGATTTCAAATGCTGGAATTATAAGGAATGAATGGCCTTTTTGTTGAATTTATCGGGGATATAAACTTGGAAAAGTCGCGGGAATACTGGACGAGGCCTTCCGGCCTTCGTCCAGTATTCCCGCTACTTTTCCAAGTTTATACCCCGATAAATTCCACAAAAAGGCCATTCATTCCTATATTAAATCGTAATTTGCATCAGTGTTAGGCATACAAGCAGTGTAAAGAGGATTGGAACGAAAGATTGCTATCTTATAGAGTTCCTCTCCTTATTAATAATTACTGCTGTGAGTTATGTGTACTCCTACTTTTGATAATCAATGCGTATTCTGCTAAAATAAGCGCGTAAAATACACCAATACGCACGTTATCTGGAGCTCTGCTTGTGACAAGTGTTTATTAAATAATGAAGAGTAGATAGCGTTTGTGGCACCCAATCTGCAGAAAATGTCAACAAACACATAAATTTAAATTGCCGTCAGCAAACTTTAGGAAAAATAAGACGAAAATACACTGATCAAATTTATTAAGTTTGCCGTCAGCAAACTTTAGGAAAAATAAGACGAAAATACACTGATCAAATTTATTAAGTGTAAATTCATGAAGGGATTTAAATCTTGGACAAGTCCCAATAGTGTTCCTATAACTTCGCCAGTAAATAGTTTTAAATAGCAAAAAAAAAAAGAAGAAAAAAAAAAGAAGCAAACACGGCTGACACCAGATGTACCACTTCCAGTACATTTTGCATTTATGTTTGTTGGTGTGTTCGGTGTAATACAATAAATATTGCTTCCCAGCATGCTTGAAATTGGGTGTTGTTAACCCTAGGAAATACTGTCGACCTCAGTTATCGCCCGAGGTCGTCATTATTTCCGCTGGTTAACAATATCCACAGTCACCCTTGCTGGGATGCAATGATTACCAGTATGCATTATGTCATACTTTTCATTACCATAATTGTGACGCCATGCGATTTTGTACATTCGGACATCTGCGTAATTTCATTAAATATGTTTACAAAATTTACAACATTTTTCATAAATAGAGTCAAAAGTTGACGAAAGTTTCAGAGTACATGCGGAATATAATTCCGCATGCACTCTGAAAATTTTGTCAACTTTTGATGCAATTTACGGAAAATATTGTAAACGTATTTCATGAAATTACGCAGATGTCCGAAGGTACAAATTTGCATCAGGTGTCTCATATATACCATGTATACATTTGCTAATTGGGATGCACTATTTTATTTGGCCTTTCAGGGAATGAGCGGGAAATCACTATAGAGCTACTGGTACCCGAGTCACATCACATGGACTTCGGAACGTCCGACGTCAATGCGCCTGATAGCACTGGAGATCAACAGCCGTCTAACTCTGTCGAGGTACAGGTCTCGATAGCAGAACCTGTTGAAGCGGAATCGACCACCGGTGTGGTTGTTGCTGATGACACGAACCATGTGGAGAGAACAGTTGCCATGGGTGCTGCTGATGAAGCTGGTCAGGAGGAACTTAGCATCGACATGGAAACCGCGACAAATACTGTGTATGCAGAATCGTCCAACGCAACTGTTGATGTCGCTAATACAGATACATGTAGTGAACAAGATATTAAAAAGGAAATGCTCGCAGAATCAATCGATACTGGAACCCCTATTGCTGATATTGGTATAAAACATGATGGCACACTCCAACAGTCGACAGAGTTGACACAAAACGGTGGCATAGAATTCACAAAGCCTGAACCTGCTGCTACACCAGTGGAAGCCAAGAGAAGGTCTCAACGCCAGAAACAAAGAAAGAAGGAATCAGTGCATACATGTGGAGAGTGCGGATTGGCGTGCGGTAACGCGGGTTTGCTAGTAACACACATGCGCATACATACGGGAGAACGGCCATTCAAATGTGATCACTGCCCTACAGCGTTCAGCCGCAACAGCGAACTGACCATTCATAAACGTATACATACAGGAGACCGGCCATATCAATGTGATTTTTGCGGTAAGACGTTTCCTAAAAGCAGCGCCCTTACGGCACATAAGCGAACACATTCAGGGTCGCGCCCATACCGCTGTCGACATTGCGGCAAGACTTTCATGCAGCGCCAACACGCCAAATCGCATCAGCTGACACACTCGGGTTTGAAGAAATACCAATGCGAGGTTTGCGGGCGGTCATTTGGCGGTAATTCTGCACTCACGCGCCATAAATATATCCATACCGGGGATGTACGTTATCAGTGCACGGAATGTTCCAAGTCTTATTCGCGTAGACACGAACTTACGGCACACATAAAGCGTGTGCATGACATTAAGAATGAAGTAGATACTGAATGACTATGCAACTTGGGCTAACTGTAGAAGTGTCGCCAACTCTGCTATTAGCTGTCTTATTATATAGTTACGTACTTTCGTTTCCCATTGAAACACAATGCAACGCAAGACGTCAATATTTTTTTCGTATTGAAGTCTTGTGAGTTCATATCGGTCAGTGCCGGAACTTCGCAAAATAGTTCCTTCTAAATCACCACTAATTTGTTTATTTTATTAACATTTTCTATATTTTTTGAAGCCATATAAATTGCGAATGATGTACGTATATAATGAAAAGGTTATTTGATTTGTATGTGGATATATGCCACTCGTTCAGCCACGCAACGGTATTGCGCTAATATCGCACGCTGCGGAACTCGTGCATATATCCACATACAAGTCAAATAACCTGTAAATATTGAAGTCTCGTGAGTTCATATTGCTCTGTGCCGGATGCTTGATGCATTATTTTAACCAGCAATTGCATTAATATACATACTGACTGTACTACTGTTTGGTTCACGAAACCTGCCCAAATTTTACGGCCATATAAACAATGCATAAACATTTAATTGTTTTTAGATAATATTAACTTGTATCAAAATTTATCAATGAGCCTTCTTTTTATTTCGTAAAATTGGGTCAAATATTGATTTTCTTGCGAAAAATGGGAATTTAAAATGGGGAAAAAGAGGTGGAAAACCTGGAGTTGAAAAACGAAAAAATTTGGAAATTTATTCTAAAATCTAGCTAGGTAGCTTGGAAATTATCTAACTAAGAAAACAAGTTACATTTTGAAAATTGGACCACTATTTCTGAAATTAGAAATATTTCCCCATGAAGATGTCTATGGGGATGTAACATGGGGAAATTGTTGGGGTTTTTTTCGCAATAAAATCAATATTGGACCAAATTTCACGAAATACAAAGTAGGCTCATTTTTAGCTCGCCTGCATGAAGTGCAGAAGAGCTTATGGATTACCCCCGGCGTCCGGCGGCGTCGGCGGCGTCGGCGGCGTCGGCGGCGTCGGCATCCACAAACTTAACGTTGGGGTAAATGTCTTATAGCTTCGGTTTCCTTTCATGGAACACCTTGTTATTTCATACATGCATTCCTCAGATGACCCTCTATCATGCTGTAGCAAATCCATGACCCACCACCCAACCCTTACCCCAAGGTCAAGGTGACAAACTTAGCACATTCATAAACTTAATGTTGGGGTAAATGTCTTATACCATCTGTTTCCTTTCATGGAACACCTTGATATTTCATACATGCATTCCTCAGATGACCCTCTATCATGCTGTAGCAAATCCACGACCCACCACCCAACCCTTACCCCAAGGTCAAGGTCACAAACTTAGCATGTTCATTAACGTTGGGGTAAATGTTGTGTAACTTCTGTTTATTTACAGGGAATGCCGTAATATTTCATACATGCATTCATCTGATGACCCTCTATCATGCTGTAGCAAATCCACGATCCACCACCGAACCCTTACCCCAAGGTCAAGGTCGTCTTAGCATGTTCATAAACTTAACGTTGGGGTAAATGTTGTGTAACTTCTGTATATTTACAGGGAACGCCTTCATATTTCATACATGGATTCATCTGATGATACTCTATCATACTATAGCAAATCCATGAACCACCTCCCACCCCTTTCCCCAAGGTCAAGGTCACAAACTTAGCACATTCATAAACTTAACGTTGGAGTAAATGTCTTATAACATCTGTTTCCTTTAATGGAACGCCTTGATATTTCATACATGCATTCATCTGATGATCCTCTATTGTGCTACAGCAAATCCATGACCCACCCCCCCCCACCCCTTTCCCAAGATCAACATCATAAACTTAACGTTGGGGTAAATGTTGTGTAACTTATGTTTCTTTACAGGGAAGGCTTTGATATTTCATACATGCATTCATCTGATGATCCTCTATTGTGCTACAGCAATTCCATGACCTCCACCCCTTTCCCCAAGATCAACATCATAAACTTAACGTTGGAGTAAATGTCTTTTTATAACTTCTGTTTTTCTTTACAGGGAACGCCTTGATATTTCATACATGCATTCATCTGATGATACTCTATCGTGCTATAGCAAATATATGACCCACCCCCCACCCTTTTCCCCAAGGTCACAAACATAGCACGTTCATAAACTTAACGTTGGGGTAAATGTCTTATAACATCTGTTTCCTTTCATGGAACGCCTTGATATTTTATACATGCATTCATCTGATAATACTCTATCGTGCTATAGCAAATCCATGACCCACCACCCACCACTTACCCAGGGTCAAGGTCACAAACGTAGCACATTCATAAACTTAACGTTGGGGTAAATGTCTTATAACATCTGTTCCCTTTCATGGAACGCCTTGATATTTCATACATGCATTCCTCAGATGACCCTCTATCATGCTGTAGCAAATCCACAACCCACCACCCAACCCTTACCCCAAGGTCAAGGTCACAAACTTAGCATGTTCATAAACTTAGCTTTGGTGTAATTGTTGTGTAACTTCTGTTTCTTTACAGGGAACGCTTTGATATTTCATACATGCATTCATCTGATGATCCTCTATTGTGCTACAGCAAATCCATGACCCACCCCCCCACCCCTTTCCTCAAGGTCAAGGTCACAAACTTAGCACATTCATACATGCATTCCTCATGTGAATTGCTATCATGCTGTAGAAAATAACCAACTTAGTGCGTTCATAAACTTAATGTTGGGTTAAATTTTGTTTTACTTCTGTTTTCAGAGAGCGCATTGATATTTCATACATGCATTCATCTTAATATGCTATATTATGCTATAGCAAACCCACGACCCACCTTGCACCACTGACCCCAATGTCAATGTCCACCGCACGCCCCTTAACCCAAGGTTAAGTTATATAATATTCATGTTGTTTTTGCAACTGTGCCAAGTTTGAGTGAAGGCTGCCAACAGGCGAGCTTCGTTGTCTTCTGACAACTCTTGTTAAATTTTGCTATAATTTAATATTATCAAAAAAATATATTGTTTTTGCATTATTTATATAATTTGGGCCGGTTTCGTGAAACAGACAGTAGTATATATTTGTCCTGGCTCTTTGCTGTGCATTCATTGGGTAAGTGGTCCAGAGCTCCAAATAAGCTGCGTATTTGCTTAAATACCCAATTAAAATGGGCAAAATTGAAATCAGAAGTAGCGAGTATCAAAAAGCAATATCATGCTGCAGAAAACAATAAACAGGCCAAAAATATAGCATATTTTTCGTATTTTCATGAAAACACATCTTGGTATTTCATAATTCTCATGAAATGCCAAGACAAGTTTTCATTTCGAAGCAAACTATTCAATAATTGCTGTCTGTTGATGTGTAAACAGTAGTGATTTTATTTTACCCAATTAAAATGTTGAAATACCCAATTGCTTCAGAAATGATGGAGTGACAATACTCGATTACTAATTCCTTATCTGGAACCCTGGTGGTAATGGCAAACAGTGAACTTGATGAATCAGTTTACAAATGGCATCAATTTCAGAATCAAAATAGTTTACTACTTACGTGTACGCCATTCATCTCTCAGACCTCCAGATAAGCTTTGTGTCTAAAGCGTACTATACCCCCTGATTTCAAAATCATTGCATATTTTACCTTTACAAATGGATTATTGATTTTCTTCATTACTACATACGGAACAAATGATAAAAAAATATAACACTTAAACATTCACTTATTTGAGCTGCAAAAAGCAAACACTTTTTGCAGCTCCACTAAGTGAATTTTCAACTATATGACAGTATTTTCACTACTCAATTTGAAAACCAATGCGTATTTTCACATTGCTGTGCGTATTTTGTACTCCCACTTTTGATAATCAATGCGTATTCAGCTAAAATAATTGCGTAAAATACGCCAATACGCACCTTATCTGGAGCTCTGATCTCTATGTCATAGATCAGTAGCCGATTTAATCAAATTTGCAAAGTATACTTTTCTAGCAAAGTATACTTTGAGGGAGAAATTTTCAATTTAAGGATAAATTTATTATTTTTTATTATACTGAATTTATTACATTATCACAGTCATTTTGGCTGTGATAATGTAATAAATTCAGTATAATAATTCTGCATACTTTTAATCATCAAATATGTTCAGTGATTAGTTCTATATGAAATAATGCATTTTGGGAAAAATAAATGATTACTCCCTCAAAGTATACTTTGATTGAAAAGTATACTTTGCAATGTTGGTGAAATAGGCTACAGAATAAGCTGTAGTATAGGCCAAATAAATAGAGGATCTTGCATGAATGATGATTTAATATTATATTTATTAAACGAGTTTACTGATTTCATAAGGAACGAGGCTATGCCATATTATATCATTGCAAATGTTATATTCTATGTTTGCATAAGTACAGCATCATACATTGAACATGTACTGCTCATGTTTTCTGTAAGAAGCTAATTTGTATATTTATTACACTAGTGTGTTCTGATTTCTATTACACTGTGTTAATAAACTGCGAGCGCCCATTTTATGCAATAAAGAGTTTTATTTGTGTGTGTCTACGGTGTGTTTGGCATACGGTACTGGAATTTGTAATTGTGGCTGTGACTGGAGAAATTGCAGTCTGATTAGGATCTGCTCTGGTCGCCATTCCATCATGAAGCAATTAGATTGTTCTTCTATTGACCGCCAAATCTCAAATAATCTCAAAACTAAAATAAGTATTGCTAGCTCAAAATAATTAGAGCTAGCATTAAATATTTAGAGCTAGCTCCAAATGATTTAGGGAGCTCTTCAAATGATTTGGAGCTAGCTCTAAATATTTAATGCTAGCTCTAATTATTTATACCCCCGGCATAAGAAGTATGTTGGAGGGTATATAGTTTTCGTAATTCCGTCCTTCCGACCGCTTGTCCGTCCGTCCACGTTAAATTTGTTGGATACCCATCATCTCTGTAACGTTAAGTCGGATTGACTTCAAACTTCATATAATTGCTGATCATCATCCATATTTTCCTTCCATAACACACCCATGCGGCCTTCATGTCCAAGGTCAAGGTCAAATTACTTAGAAATTTGCGTTAATTTTTTTTAAATATTTGCGTTAAATATTTTATTTGTAGTCCAGGCGGCGGCATTCTCTTGTTGGAGCTAGCATTAATTATTTGATTTTTTGTAGATTTGGCGTTCCATATTCTTACGCGACAGGAGTGTGCCGTTTAATCAGGAGGCTACACTGGTCACAAATCCCATAAGCCCCATGTCTCCAGTGACAGTTACTATGACATGATGCAGTTTGACACATTCAAATATGATCTTTAGTTACAAAGAAATGGAAGCATCTTGGTGCCAATGCTAAAATATATTTATCTCCTAATTAGTAGATTGTCACGCCAGGGTGACACTGAGATAGTTTATTGTTGGGTTGGAACACCAAGCACGTTGTAGAAAGAGACAACAAGGTATACAGTTACAATGATGATATATTTACAAATGAGTTATACACACAAAAATGAATGTTCAAGACAGTATGGACAACGTCCTCTCGAGGGTCGACAGCAACCAAGGCACAGTCACGATTCTGGAATAGGTAAGTATCGTATAACATTATGTAATACGTTCAAGATATGAACTTAGAGTTTCTGTTAACTAACTCAGGATTCCGTCATGATGACGGTGACGTTATATGACGTCGTTCAGTTTCTTTTAACTATAATCGACTACATGGGCAGATGGGGTGAATACATTACATGGATATACCTCCTTTGAGATTCATCTCGTCCTTGGACGGAATGACGTCACCGGAATAGTAGCCCCGCTCGTCCCTGGTCCACACGGAGCTGGCTGGCTGGCTGAGACAGAGTTCCCAGTGAAAACCTTGTGTCACCAAGTGATCACAAGAATGGTTGAATGTCCGACTGCTATAATATGGATACGATAGTTGATCTACACACTCTAGTGCATAAGATTCCTATGAGTGTCCGCTTGTCAATATAAGAACTCCGTGCCAACATTTGGCTTACAATTCTGCGTAAGTGAACTAATGTTCTAACAGTCAGTCTAGCTCATGAGATATCTGGCGATTTAATCTGAAATAATTCAGTCATCAGTAGATATGACCTACTCGGTATTCATGCTAGCATCCAATTCTGCATAAACAGTGTAAATCACTCAGATATAGGTGAAAAATCCAATACTGGTGGTACGTGTATGGTTCGGATAAAGCGCTTTTCTATACAGCGGAGTATTCCACGGGAGCGATATTTCACACACGAAGACCTATTTGATAGTCGTTACAAGAATATTCGAGTATTGTGTTCGAGTATTGTGTAGCCCGTGTTACAAATGATGGATGATAAAGACGACAGTCGGCTAAAATTCGTGACAATACTCCCCCCTAAAGAAAATTGCGATAATCACCGACATTTTTCACCTATATACATACACATGTATACAAATCCTGCACAAATTTTATTTTTTGTGCCCCAGGATCTTAGCTGTTGTGTGTGGTCTACGACTTAGATCCTACTCAAATAATCTGCACCCACATTGTCTGAGCCCCTGATGGCTCTGATCATCATGTGATAGGGTTGCAACAGCAGCGCCCATCTCATCAGCCTAGAGTTTACTACTTTTGCCTTATCCAGGTACGTTTAGTGGTTGATGATCTGTATCTAGCACGAACTCGTTACCGAACGAAACTTGTGGAATTTCCCCACACCCCATACTACTGCTAAACACTCTCTTTCTACGACTGAGTAGTTTTGCTCCCTTGGAAGTAGTTTTTTGCTAGCGTACGCAATTGGTAGTTGTGCCCCGTTTTGTTCCTGTAACAAAATGGCCCCTAATCCTACGTCGGATGCGTCTGTTCTCAATATGAACGGCTTGTCTAGCTCTGGGAGTTTGAGGATGTGATCGTTAGTCAGCGCTCTTTTCATGCTGTTGAAAGCCCTGCATTGGGAGTCCCATTAAATCTTGTTCGGTTGACCCTTTTTCGTGAGATCTGTTAGTGGGACAGCTATTTCTGCAAAATTGGGAATGAATTTACGGTAGAACCCCGCTAACCCCAAAAATGCCCTCACCCCTTTCTTAGTTTCGGTGACTTTCGCTTCCTGTACAGCTGTAACCTCTGGGTGAGCTCTGAGCGCTTTCTTGCTGTTTATGGTATGGCCTAAACACTCTAGTTCGCTGAAGCCAATGCTGCACTTCGATGGTTTCGCGGTCAGATCAGCACTGGATAATCGGGACAAAACCTGCATCAGGGCCCTAACGTGATCATCCCATGTGATGGTGAAAATGAGGATATCATCCACGAAGCTGTCTGCATTCGGGACACCGTTCAAGACTTTCCTCATAAGCCTACATAAGGTAGCGTGTGCCGTTACCATTCCGAAGGGCATGACTTTGAATTGGAAACGGCTTTGAGGTTCTTCAAATGCAGAATAGGGCTTTGCGTTCTCTGATAGTGGGACCTGCCAATACCCCTTACTTAAGTCCAGTTTCGATAAATACTTATATTTCGCTAGTTTCGAGAACATTTCCTCAATTTCAGGCATCGGCTCTGCGTCAAAAATAGTGACTTTGTTCACCTGACGAAAATCAATACAAAAACGGAGTCCTCCCTCCTTTTTCCTGACCAGAATGACTGGTGATGAGTATGGGGACCTATAAGGTTCGATAACTCCTAACTTCAACATTTCTTCGACCTCTTCTTTACTAAGTCGCGAACTTTGTACGGGATGGGATAACCTTTGATCCGTAATGGGTCTGAAGTGGACAATTTAAAGTCATGAATCTCTATATGGGTGCGCCCTGGTCTATCAGTCAGTACGTGCTCAAATTCCTTAAGCACCCTTTGTACTTCTACGTTTTGGTCCTTCTACAACCCTGGGACTAAGTCCACCCTGTCCATCGATTACTGTGTCCCCATAGGACACGTCATGTGCTCATCGGCACTACATTCCCCTGCACGGGAGTTCCCGTTAATTATGTCGTCAATTACCACCGTGTTTATGACGGCTGGGCTTTGAGGCGTACGCTCTTCATAGCGCTTCAACATGTTGGAATGTTTTCAGTTTCCCCTTCATGTCGATCCTATAATCCCAGTCATTTAGTAATTCCACTATAAGGTATGGACCTTTCCATTGGAGTAACAATTTGTTCTTATCGGTGGGGAGTAGTACTAACACCTGGTCACTCTCCTTATACTTCCGGTCACGCGCTTTTCTGTCATAGTATTTCGCGTACCGCTTGCTCGATTTCTTGAGATTTTCTCTCGCGATTTCACAGGTTTGTTCGAGTTTCTGTCTGTGATCCAGTCCGTACTGGTATGTAGTTTTAACATTTTCGTCAAGTTCCTTCTCAGACCACAGATCCTTGAGAACACTCGTAGGACCTCTGACAGTTCTCCCATAGAGTAGTTCGAATGAGGAAATTGAGATCCGCAATCAGTCAATAATTCCTCGGGAATTCCTAATCGACTGAACATGTCTACGAGTGCCTCAGCTACTCGTTCTGCTTCGATACTCGGTAATGGTACTGCCTCTGGATATCGTGTGGCGTAATCTTCCAGCGTTAGGATATACCGATTTTTATTATGCGTTGATGGATAAATCGGTCCTACGATGTATACGGCTACGCGTTTGAATGGCGTGTCAATTAGTGACATGTTGCCCAGCGATGCCTTTGTTACATGACACTTCCAGACTGTTTGTTGACAAATGTCGCATGACCTGCAGTATCGTGTCACGTCACCGGACACGCCAGGCCAGAAAGATTCTGCCAAAACGCGATTTGTTGTTTTCTTTACTCCCAAGTGCCCTGACATAATAGATTCATGTGCCACCTTTAACACGGTCTGTCTTAAGTATTTCCGGAATGACTAATTGATAGTATTTTATTTTGCTGCCTGTCGTCTCAAACTTTCGATACAGTAAATAGTTTCGGTACAGGAATGACGTAACGTTACCGTTCTTAGAATGTTTCACGTTTCCGTTTTTTGCATTAATGTGCAATGACGTTAACGTATGGTCGCTTGTTTGTTGTTCATTGAACTCACTACGTGAAACGTGCGACACGGCTTCCGGTACCCGCAGTTTCCGGTACGATTCATCGCGTTTCAAAACCTGTGAACGCGTTGCAACGCGTTGAAATGAAAGATTCTACTTATTCTGTTTAACTAATGATGTAGAAATTATCGAAGATGAGTTGCATGTGTTAGTGAACTGTCCATATTATAATGAAATAAGACAACAACATAACATTACTTTCAGAAATGAAGAGCATGTCTATAATAGCATGAAAAGAACAGACACAGAATATTTGCTACGGTTAAGTGAGTTCATATTTAAATGTATGCAAAAGCACAGACTCTTAGAAATAAACTGATACTTACATGCACCCTCACTTGATCTAAGTTAGTACTACAGTTGAAATCGTGGACGCGGAGCTATTGGCACATACAATTTATTATTATTGTTAGAATAGACTTGGTTTGTGTTTGCCAATGTCCCCGTGACCTTGAAAAATAAGAAAATGTGTATATATATGTATGTTGTTGTCTTTTTTCTTTTCCACTGTTACTTTCCACAATTGGTTCCTGAATATGTGTTTGTATATTAATATGTATTGTGTACTTTGGGCCGGTGGCCTACATACATGTAATACAGTATTCAAATTCAAACTGATAGCGTGGTCGCGCTTTTGAAATCATTTAGTACAGGAAGTTGTGACCCATCTATGTTCCCAATCGTGACATCGTACATAGTTTCTTCCATGCATAGTGCTTTGGTCTCTCCTTTAAAAAATGGGGAGTCAATGGTGATTCTCGCAACAGGTACTTCACTCAAGCGTCTCTTGTCTACTAGCATACATGTGGCTACTCTCCTCAGAAACTGATCAGGATGTACTAGTTCCTTTCCCACTACTACACCCGTGCAACCTGTATCACGCATCACAGTCACCACTTTCCCATTCAACAAACATTCTGCCACTGGTAATTTCGCACTGGAAAATGTGCACCCTTTAACTTCCGGACTCGGGTCAACTTCCTTACCTGCGCATATCATAGTGATTTCATCGTCATCTTTGGTCTGGTTGTCTTCTACAATACAAACATTACCCTGATATATAGGTGGTGAAAAGGGGCGCCCTCTGCCTCTTCCACAGTGGTGATAACGCCATCTGCTCCTGCCTCATCGCGTTGTGCCTCATCACTGACAGATTACAGTTTAGTATTTTTCCCAACGAAAAAGTGTGAGAGACTTACCTTAGCGTCGGGGTGTATAGCTTGCCGCACGTCTTGGTGGTGAGGCTAATACCTGAGCATGGCTCGCAGATCCTGTGGAAGATTGATACATTATACCGGATTATATTGCAAGATATTATGTATAGGGACTGGGACAAGAGTAAACCTATCTCGTGTTACTAATTTTCACCAGTAATTACCTCGCGGTCCTCCTCACTCCATCCTTGGTGTTCCCAATAAACTTATCCAACTTTTGACACCATTGTCACGCCAGGGTGACACTGAGATAGTTTATTGTTGGGTTGGAACACCAAGCACGTTGTAGAAAGAGACAACAATGTATACAGTTACAATGATGATATATTTACAAATGAATTATACAAACAAAATTGAATGTTCAAGACAGTATGGACAACGTCCCCTCGAGGGTCGACAGCAACCAAGGCACAGTCACGATTCTGGAACAGGTAAGTATCGTATAACAATATGTATCACGTTCAATATATGAACTAGTTTCTTTTAACTAACTCAGGATTCCGCCATGATGACGGTGACGTTATATGACGTCGTTCAATTATATTTAACTATAATCGACTACTCTGGCGTATGGGGCGAATACATCACATGGGTAGACGTCCTTTGAGATTCATCTCGTCATTGGACGGAAAGACGTCACCGGCATAGTAGCCCCGCTCGTTACGCCCTGGTCCACACGGAGAAGAGTCCCCGCTGGTACACGGAGTCTTGTTGTGGACCCCAAAATCGGATCGGTGCAGCGTACTGGTTCTACACGATATCACCAGATTGACGTGCCGTCGCTGGCTGGCTGGCTGGCTGGCTGAGACAGAGTTCCCAGTGAAAACCTTGTGTCACCAAGTGATCACAAGAATGGTTGAATGTCCGACTGCTAGAATATGTATACGATAGTTTATATACATACACTAGTGCATAAGATTCCTATGATTTCCGCTTTTCGATATAAGAACTCCGTGCCAACATTTGGCTTACAATTCTGCGTAAGTGGACTAATGTTCTAACAGTCAGTCTAGCTCATGAGATATCTGGCGAATTAATCTGAAATAATTCAGTCATCAGTAGATATGATGTACTCGGTATTCAGGCGAGCATCCAAGTCTAACATCCAACTCCTAATTAGGAGATGTGAGATAGTATCTCCTAATTAGGACTTACTATCTCCTAATTAGGAGTTAGTATATCCTAATTTAGAGATAAAGCATGTTTAGTATTGACACAAGTAGTACTTAGGAGATAGTAAGTCCTAATTAGGAGATACTAAGTCGGAGATACTAAGTTCTAATTATGAGATAATAACTCCTAAGTAGGAGATAATATCTCCTAATTGGGAGTTACTATCTCCTAATTAGGACTTACTATCCCCTAATTAGCATGCACTATCTCCTACCTAATTAGGAGATAAAACAATATTTTAGCAGTGACAGGACGCTTCCATACAAATACGACCATGTAAATCGAGAATACCTGACTCGTTCCTAGCATGGCCTGGTACATGACAACTTTATGCTATGATATGTTTATTGGTTATTTGATGTATATGTTACGGAGCCCCGCAGGTGAAGTAGAATTCTGTTTTTTTATGCCACCGGGTTTCGAAGAAACGGGTGGCATATGGTGTTTGGACCGTCCGTCTGTCCGTCTGTCTGTCCGTCCGTCCGTCTGTCCGTCTGTCTGTCCGTCACACTTTTCGGTTAACCAATTTGTCACAGTTTCTCAAATATGCTGCAGGTGGCATCCGCGTTCGACAGACGCATTTCTTGTTTATTAATTCGTTCCCACGAAATAACAATTCGTTCCCTCAATTTAACAATTCGTTCCCATGAATTAACAATTAGTTCCCACGAATTAACAATTTGTTCCCACGGGAACGAATTGTTATATCGTGGGAACAAATTGTTAATTCGAGGGAACGATTTGTTGAATTGAGGGAACGAATTGTTATACGTGGGAACGAATTAATAAAAAAAATCCGTTATCTCACGCAATACAATATTTGACGCATATGATGTAATGGCAGCTCGAATTAAGAATTCCAGCTAGCGAGACGCCTTCCACGCCCTTGTATATATCTGCACGTGAAATGTGTGTACATAACCACCAAGTAACCGTGACAACAATAACTACCGGCCGCAACAGTTGTCGGGTACGCATATGGAAGGCGGGGTCTATCTACAAATAAAGAAGATGCAGTTGTTGGTCGCATTAAGTTAGTGGTCGCATTAAGTATTAACCCTTTCAACACCAGAGACGTCTTTCCTAATTTTTATACGACCGTTTCAAAAAAGCGGTACGTATTATGTTTTACCGCGGGGCGGGCGTGCGGGCGGTTGGCCGACATAATAACTGCATAGTTTGTGTGCACAACTCCTCTGAAACTGTTAAGTCGATTGATCTGAAACTATACACACGTCTTCTATACATATTGAAGATGTGCACCTTGGTGTGTATATGCCGAAATTTATTTTTTACAAAAATATCGCTTTTTTAATTTAGCCATTTTTTCTACATTTGTGTATACAATTCTATATAGGGTACAGAGTTTGTACACAAGTCCACTCCTCTGAAACCGTTCAGTCAATCGATCTGAATCTATACACATGTCTTCTACACATAGTGAAGATGTGCACCTTGATGTTTTTATGCCGAAAAAGTACTTTGTAACAAAAATATCACCTTTTTAACTTAGCCATCTTTTCTACATTTTTGTATACAATTCTATATAGGGTACAGAGTTTGTGTACACAACTCCTCTGAAACTGTTCAGTCGATTGATCTGAAACTATACACACGTCTTCTATACATATTGAAGATGTGCACTTTGGTGTTTTTATGCCGAAAAAATATTTTTTACAAAAATATCACCTTTTTAATTTAGCCATTTTTTCTACATTTGTGTATACAATTCTATATAGGGTACAGAGTTTGTGTACACAGCTCCTCTGAAACTGTTCAATCATTCGATCTGAAATTATACACACGTCTTCCACACATATTGAAGATGTGCACCTTGGTGTTTTTATGCCGAAAGAATTTTTTTTTTTTTAAATATCACTTTTTTAACTTAGCCATCTCTTCTACATTTGTGTATCCAATTCTATATAATTTCTACTTTATACATCTCTACCTAAATTAGTATACATGTTTAGCACAGCGAGAGGAAGAAATAATGCTATAGAGTTTCAAATTCTCATTAATGTTTCTTGCCTTGGTGACCGCTTCACATTTCTGCATCTTCGCTGTCTGGCCCATCTTCGACGGGCGTATTTTGTAACATACGGCGCTCTTGTTGCAAATGGAGTAGATCCTGATGAGCCGGCTCGTAACGAGCCGTCTCATCAGGATCTGAACCATTTGTGGATATTTTTTTAACTTTTACAAAATGACCCCATTTCCTGCAGAATGGAACAGTCTGAAACTTAAAGGTACATACCCACTATGTAGTCACAAAATGTTCTTTACGGGAATTGCCCCGTGCAGGCACCGGGGCGGGATCAACTGATCCTGAGAATAGTGCTGCAGTAGCCATTGCTTGTCGTAAAAGGCGACTAAACTGGCTTAACGATTGGGTTCATACTTTCCGGAACCCACTATACCGGATTTGGCCCTCATGTACATTTTTGGCTTTCTTGTATGTGAGAGTTGAGTCGGGCTATGCCCCATATATAAAAGTAAGATTAGCGCTAATCCTATTACTTTTAGGGGATGGGATAAATGATGCTGGTGTGGCGAGGGCCTGGCACCAGATCAGGTTGTTCTAATTTCAGGACTGAATATATATTTTGATTGTAAATATTGAGTTCTGAAGTTGGGATTTACCCCCCTTGGACAGGTGGATATGGGACTCGACCCCGTTGACCCGTCTGCGTGTAGACTCCCTGAGGCTTGTACCTCTATGTCAGAAAAGCGGACGTTAAACCCTATTCACTCACTCACTCACTCTTTACGGGAATTAAATAAGTGTATAATTTTGTCACTATTCCACCAGTTCTAAATAGTACGGGTGCCCGCTATACAGATATAATCATTTAGTAATATTTATTTTACTGATAGTGACGCGCGGTGGTATCAAAATATTTTCATATGCAAATGAGGCATGATATTTTTTAATTATTTATACTAATTAAATGCGTCACCTAAAAAATAAAAAATTCGACAGATTATAAAGTATGATCATTGTACATCAAAAAATAAATACAGAGAATAAACAGTAATGTCCGTGAGTGTTTTAATGAAACACGGTTATCGCCCCTTATATCAGTATGCACATTTACGTCCGATATAAAATGTATAATAATGCCAATTATTACGTGGGGTAATGGTGAATGTATATTTATTTTATTTTGTAAGAAAATGTCTCAAATGATGTCTCTGGTATAAAGAACATTTTTGTGCCTACTGAGTGGGCATGTACCTTTAACATGAAACATGCCAGTCCATGTCAGTTACTTGTCCAAGGCCGTAACCACGAATGTTTCCACCACATTATTCGTAAACCTATTACTTTTAGGGGAAGGGGCCAAGTGACTCTGATGTGGTATGGACCTGGCACCAGGTCAGGTTATTCTAATTTCAGGGCTGGATATATATTTTTTTCAATGTAATCTGTTCTGATTTGGGGATTGTCACCCCAATGCAGCAGGTTGAATACGGGATCGAACCCGTTGGCCCAGCCTTAAATGACCATATCGTTGATAGGCCGTTAAACACCAACAAACAAGCAAATATTGGTCTCGTCTTAGACCCAGACCCATAGTTTAAAGGTACATGCCCACTCAGTAGGCACAAAATGTTCTTTATATCAGAGACATCATCTGAGACATTTTCTGGCAAAATAAACATTCAGTCACCATTACTCCACGTATTGATTGGCATTATTATACATTGTATATCAGACGTACATTTTCACACTGATATCAGAGGGCCGGCGATGACCGAGTTTCGCTAAAATGTTAACGGACATTACTAATTATTATCTGTATTTATGTAATTGATGTCCATGATCATCATTTAATATCATATATTACATATTACAACTGACTTGTACCCTGGCATATGAAAATAAATAACAATATGACCGATATGTTTGTCGATTAGACACCACTGTATCATTATTATATAATCATAATGGTAACATTTCTTTTAAACTCTATTAATCTGACAACGATTACTAACAAGCGCGATAACATATGTAGCGCGACTCGTCGCCGCCGATGGAGGCGTCTGTATGTTCCTTAAAGGTACATGCCCACTCAGTAGTCACATACTGTTATTTTTATCAGAGACATCATCTGAGACATTTTCAAATTAAATATTAATTCACCTTTACCCCATGTATTGATTGGCATTATTATACATTTTCTATCCGACGTAAATTTCCACACTGATATCAGGGGCGATAACCATGTTTCATACTTTATAATCTGTCTAAAATATTTTTTTTTTTATTTTCAGGTGACGCATGTAATTAGTATAAATAATTAAAAAAATAGCATATACAGGTGCACAAATATACAGGTGCACCTGTATATATATATAAATACAGCTGCACCTGTAAAAATACAGCTGCATCTGTAAAATACAATTTAGTTTTGACCCCGTGGTGTACGAACGGGGTCAAAATAAACTTACAAATGCAGCTATAAAAATATACAGCTGCACCTGTAAATGTATAGGTGCACCTGCAAAATGTACAACTGCACCTGTAAATGTATAGGTGCACCTGCAAAATGTACAACTGCACCTGTAAATGTATAGGTGCACCTGCAAAATGTACAATCTGCACCTGTAAATGTTATAGGTGCACCTGCAAAATGTACAACTGCACCTGTAAATGTATAGGTGCACCTGCAAAATGTACAACTGCACCTGTAAATAGTATAGGTGCACACCTGCAAAATGTACAACTGCACCTGTAAATGTATAGGTGCACCTGCAAAATGTACAACTGCACCTGTAAATGTATAGATGCACCTGCAAAATGTACAACTGCAGCTGTAAATGTATAGATGCACCTGCAAAATGTACAACTGCAGCTGTAAATGTATAGGTGCAGCTGCAAAATGTACAACTGCAGCTGTAAATGTATAGGTGCACCTGCAAAATGTACAACTGCAGCTGTAAATGTATAGGTGCACCTGCAAAATGTACAACTGCAGCTGTAAATGTATAGGTGCACCTGCAAAATGTACAACTGCAGCTGTAAATGTATAGGTGCACCTGCAAAATGTACAACTGCAGCTGTAAATGTATAGGTGCACCTGCAAAATGTACATTTTACAGGTGCAGCTATACATTTACAGGTGCAGCTGT
>CM055280.1:49370935-49402201 GCA_029237695.1 Conchocele bisecta | reverse complement strand
GAGAAATCGGTTATAACTTCTATTTCCTTGCTCGGATCTGCTTCACATTTCACACACTCATTGCTCCAATGGACCTCTACCACCCTGTGACAAATTCACGTTCATGCCGCTCCCGCTAATCCCAGAGTCAAGGTCACAAGCCCACACACTTGGAAATTTTTACATATTTTAGGGGTACCTGGGCCCACGCGGGGGGTATTCCGTAAGCCTCGCTTACTGACCAATCTAGTTTAATTATAGATTTGAATCGTATTCATTGTTCCAGATAAGGAATTAGTAATTGAGTATTGTCACTCCACCATTTCTTAAGCAATTGGGTATTTCAAAATTGTGATTGGGTAAATTAAAATCACACTACTGTTTGCACATCAACAGACAGCAATTATTGAATAGTTTGCTTCGAAATGAAAACAAGTATTGGCATTTCATTAGAATTGTCTCCTTGGAGACAATTCTAATGAAATACCAAGATGTATTTTCTTAGAAAATAAGAAAAATCTGTTATATTTCTGGTCTGTTTATTGTTTTCTGCAGCATGATAAAGGTACCATAAAATTGGTATTGCTTTTTGATACTCGCTACTTCTAATTTCAATTGGGTTTTTGGAAATTGTAATTGGGTATTTATGCAAATATGCAGCTTATCTGGAACTCTGGTATTTCAACCCAATTGTACCTATAAGCCGCCTTAAAAAAATCAGGGATTGGTAAAAAAAATTAAAATACTGAAAGAAAACTTTTCAGCGCTATAAAGACAAGGAGACAATTCTAATGAAATGCCAAGACATGTTTTCATTTAGAAGCCAACTATTCAATACTAATTGCTGTCTGTTGATGTGTAAACAGTAGTGTGATTTTATTTTACCCAATTAAAATTTTGAAATACCCAATTGCTTCAGAAATGATGGAGTGACAATACTCAATTACTAATTCCTTATCTGGAGCCTTAAACTGTAGTATATTATCGTCATTTCACAACAAAACATAAACAAATATTTCACAATTGCTTTCCTTACTCGTACATGTATTTTGAAAATGCAAAATTATGACAAACTAAATTATCTCCCTTGTTTATCACAGTTGCTGATAGTTTTTACTTGAATATAACGCATGTTCTTGGGAAATTTAATCAAACAAAATTATGCGATTGATTGATATATGTCATTTACTGTGTATGATGTGAAAGAACACATATAGAGAATACATGTAGCCTATTTCAACAAAATTGCAAAGTATACTTATCTTGCTATAAGTACACTTTGAGGGAGAAATTTTAAATTTAAGGATAAATTTATTATTTTTTATTATACTGAATTTATTACATTATCACATGTAATAATGCATTTCGGGAAATATAAATGAATTGATTACTCCCTCAAAGTATACATAGCTTGATAACTATGCTTAGCAATTTTGGTGAAATCGGCTACAGGCTAGTGTCGTTTGATATCGGGTTTATCAGGCAAGGCTACATGTAGAAAACATGTAGGAATTCCGAGGCTTGACAAGGGATTCCTACCGTTTTTGAGCAGATAATGTATAATAATGCCAATTAATACGTGGGTAATGGTGAGTTAATGTTTATTTTTTGCCAAAAAATGTCTCAGATGATGTCTCTGATATATTGAACATTTTGTGTGTACTGAGTGGTCATGTACCTTTAATGGTGAATCCATCCGAAAGATTCACAGTGAACCATACCAGGACACCTGCGGCCAATTGATCCCATGTAGCATGGATGCCTGGCACTGGATCTGGACACTGTGTTTCAGTGCTGAAAGATTTTATTGGCAATTTTACTGCTGAATATACGATGCTCTCACATACATGTACATGTGAACTCCCGTCTGTATATGGCATGGCGGTTGAACGGACTTGAACACACAGGCGATCGGCATGTTGATAGGATATAGAGAATAGTAGGTTAGTGCCGTGAATGGGAAAAAATATCCGGCAAGGCTCAATAATTTCTTTATTTATTATCAGAAGTATATGTTGTGACCACTCATTTGAACCGTCTCACCGAGACGGTTCAAATGAGTGGTCACAACATATACTTTGGTTCAGAAATAAGGAAAATAGATAGAGAATAGTTGGTTAGTGCCGTGAATGGGAAAAAATATCTGGCAAGGCTCAGGAAACGGGATGGGCGAGGCTCTGCCGAGCACATCCCGTTTCCGTGCCGCGCCAGATATTTTTTCCCATTCACGGCACTAAACCTACTATTCTATTTATCCCGTCAACACCTACAAATGGCTGTAAAATGCAAAAATAGTATTGACTGGATATCAAAAATGTTTCACGGCACCGTGTTTCACGGCACATATGCACTGTGTTGACGGGATAAAGTGTATTATACTTGTTTATAGACATGTAGAAAAATAAATAAAATGCAGTCATCCAATAGATAAACTGTTATATGAAAAATATATAAAATGCAGTCATCCAATAGATAAACTTTTATATGAAAAATAAATAAAATGCAGTCATCCAATAGATAAACTGTTATATGAAAAATATATAAAATGCAGTCATCCAATAGATAAACTGTTATATGAAAAATGCAGTCATCCAATAGATAAACTGTTATATAACAGTTTATCTATTGGATGACTGCATTTTATTTATTGTTCTACATGTCTCAACAAGTATAATACACTATCCTATCAACTTGCCGATCGCCTGTGCTTGAACCATCAACCAATCAATCAATCTATTTTTATCAGACCAGGTAACATAGAACATGTAGAAGCGCCCAAGGAAGTGGTTATCAATGAACAAAGAGACCAAGCACAAAATACAGAAACGGAATACACTCAGATAGCAGAAAGATCATTCGGTTAGTGTGTTTACTGCAGGGCTCCAGATAGGAATTAGTAATTGCGTATTGTCACTCCATCATTTCTGAAGCAATTGGGTATTTCAACATTTTTAGCCAGGTTTTTTGAAAAAAAATCCAGGCTATTGGATTGGCGAAAGCCGGGCGGGCGGGCGGCAGCGGGCGGCGGGCGGGCGTGCGGCGGGCGGCGTCCACAATCAATGTTAAGTTTTCGTGTTTGAGTCCATTTCTTTGTTACTGTCCACCTAGGACCACCAAACTTTCACAGCTTCATAATCAAGGGGAGGGTGCCCAACCACATATCACTATCCAACATGTTACTTTTTTTTTAACTTCACCCATTTTTTCCGCGTAGTCGACTTAGCCATTTTCAATGTTAAGTTTTCGCGTTTACAATGTTAAGTTTTCGTGTTTAAGTCCATTTCTTTGGTACTGTACCACCTAGGACCACCAAATCACAGCTTCTATCAAGGGGTTCCACCAAACTTTCACTTCATATCAAGGGGACCCACCACATATCACTATCCAACATGTTACTTTTTTTTTTAACTTCACCCATTTTTTCCGCGCAGTCGACTTAGCCATTTTCAATGTTAAGTTTTCGCGTTTACAATGTTAAGTTTTCATGTTTAAGTCCATTTCTTTGGTACTGTACCACCTAGGACCACCAAACTTTCACAGCCTCTAACCAAGGGGTGCCTACCACATACAACTATCCAACATGTGACCATTTTTTTACCTTCACCTATTATTTCTACTATCCAACATGTTACTTTTTTTTTAACTTCACCCATTTTTTCCGCGTAGTCGACTTAGCCATTTTCAATGTTAAGTTTTCGCGTTTACAATGTTAAGTTTTCGTGTTTAAGTCCATTTCTTTGGTACTGTACACCTAGGACCACCAAACTTTCACAGCTTCATAATCAAGGGGTACCCACCACATATCACTATCCAACATGTTACTTTTTTTTTTAACTTCACCCATTTTTTCCGCGCAGTCGACTTAGCCATTTTCAATGTTAAGTTTTCGCGTTTGTTAACAATGTTTTAATGTTTTCGTGTTTAAAGTCCTAATTTCTTTGGTACTCGTACCACCTAGGACCACCAAAACTTTCTCAGCTTCATTAAACCAAGGGGTGCCCCTACCACATAAACAACTATCCAAACATGTGACCATTTTTTTACCTTCTCCTAAATTCTTTTTTCTACTGGTAATTGGACTTAGCCATTTTCAACGTTAACTTTTTAACGTACGTCTGGTTAGAGTTTTTGGTTAAAACTTTTTCGTTATACTATATCTCTGCAACTGCTTCGCCATTACCTTGAACCTTCACATGGTGTTTGTCATCATCCATATTTTCATTTTTTCATTCTAACCCCCAACCGTGCGGCCCCTGTGCCCAATGTCAAGGTCAAATTACTTTGAATTTTTTTGTTAAACTTTTTTTGTGTACTATATCTCTGCAACTGCTTCACCCAATACCTTGATACTTCACATGGGTGTTTATCATCATTGTCGCACCTGCTTGCGGAAAGCGCGATCCTGTGCCCAATGTCAAGGTCAAATTACTTTGAATTTTTTTGTTAAACTTTTTTTGTGTACTATATCTCTGCAACTGCTTCACCCAATACCTTGA
The DNA here is from genome assembly GCA_029237695.1 of Conchocele bisecta. Classification (NCBI taxonomy): domain Eukaryota; kingdom Metazoa; phylum Mollusca; class Bivalvia; order Lucinida; family Thyasiridae; genus Conchocele; species Conchocele bisecta. The sequence goes on along the minus strand of CM055280.1, from coordinate 49,397,726 downwards.
TACTTTCACATGGGTGTTTATCATCATTGTCGCACCTGCTTGCGGAAAGCGCCGATCCTGTGCCCAATGTCAAGGTCAAATTACTTTGAATTTTTTTGTTAAACTTTTTTCGTGTACTATATCTCTGCAAACTGCTTCACTCAATACCTTGATATTCACATGGGTGTTTATCATCATGTCGCACCTGCTTGCGGAAAGCGCGATCCTGTGCCCTATGTCAAGTTCAAATTACTTTGAATTTTTTTGTTAAAGTTTTTTCGTTTGTACTATATCTCTGCAACTGCTTCACCAATACCTTGATACTTCACATGGGTGTTTATCATCATTGTCACACCTGCTTGCGGAAAGCGCGATATCGTCAGCATTTTGGCATACGTCCGTCCGTTCGTCGCCGTGTGTCCGGTTAAAGTTTTTTGGTTAAAGTTTTTCCATCTACTACATCTATTTTTTAGTGTCCATGCCTCGCCCCAAGGCGCGACATGCAGGCCACGGCCATCTAGTCTACAAAAAGTGGGTATAATTATGTTATCCAAGTGTCTATGCTTGGAAAAAACCTGGCCTTCGTGGCTTTGCCTCGTTTCTTGTTTGTAATTGGGTAAAATAAAATCACTACTGTTTACACATCAACAGACAGAAATTATTGCTTCGAAATGAAAACATGTCTTGGCATTTCATTGGAGAATTGTCTCCTTGGAGACAATTCTAATGAAATACCAAAGATGTGTTTTCATTGAAAATAAATAAAAAAAATGTATGCCTATTTGTGTCTGTTTATTGTTTTCTGCAGCATAATAAAGGTACCACACAATTTTGATACTCGCTACTTCTGATTTCAATTGGGTTTTTGGCAATTTTAATTGGGTATTTAAGCAAATACGCAGCTTATCTGGAGTATTGTTACTGTCAATATGTCAATAGTTTATTGTCGCGCCTGCTTTAGCAGAGGCGTGACTATAGTCGGCGCTTTTTCCGTCGTCATCCGCGTCATCCACGTCGTCCGTTTTTTTTGTAACAGAAATGCGTTAAAGTTATTGTTTTTTTCACAATATCTCTTTAACCCCACTTGCCAGACATGAATAATATTTTCAGACCAATTGAATTAAACATCACATCAATGTTTGTCTAGGGATGATGCTTCATTACGCACACCCACTCTAAATTTTGAAGGTCAATGGTCATTTATTTCCTTGTAATGTTCACCGGTTTTGTAACAGAAATGCTTAAAGTTATTGTTTTTTCACAATATCTCTTTAACCCTTGCCAGATTGTTATTTCACATCATCTCAGAGTGGCTTGCCAGAAATTGATTAATATTTCACATTCAATGTTTGTCTAGGGATGATGCTTCATTATGCACACCCCCACATCCAAATTGTGAAGGTCAAGGTCATTTATTTCCTTGTAATGTTCACCAGTTTTGTAACAGAAATACGTTAAAGTTATTGTTTTTTCACAATATCTCTTTAACCCCTTGCCAGGCTTTCATAATATTTCACATCAATGTTTGTCTAGGGATGATGCTTCATTACGCACACCCCATATCCAAATTCTCAAGGTCAAGGTCATTTATTTACTTGTAATGTTCACCGGTTTTGTAACAGAAATGCGTTAAAGTTATTGTTTTTTCACAATATCTCTTTAACCCCTTGCCAGACATTGATAATATTTCATATCAATGTTTGTCTAGGGATGATGCTTTATTACGCACACCCCCACATCCAAAGTCTGAAGGTCAAGGTCATTTATTTACTTGTAATGTTCACCGGTTTTGTAACAGAAATGCGTTAAAGTTATTGTTTTTTCACAATATCTCTTTAACCCCTTGCCAGACATTGAATATTTTTTCATATCAATGTTTGTCTAGGGATGATGCTTCATTACGCACACTCCCACATCCAAAAGTCTGAAGGTCAAGGTCATTTATTTACTTGTAATGTTCACTTGTTTTCTAACAGAAATGCGTTAAAGTTATTGTTTTTTTCACAATATCTCTTTAACCCCTTGCCAGACTTTCATAATATTTCATATCAATGTTTGTCTAGGAATGATGCTTCATTACGCACACCCGCACATCCAAATTTTGAAGGTCAAGGTCATTTATTTACTTGTAATGTTCACCGGATTTGTAACAGAAATGCTGTTTAAAGTTATTGTTTTTTCACAATATCTCTTTGAACCCTTTACCAGACATTGATAATATTTCACATCAATGTTTGTCTACGGATGATGCTTCATTATGCACACCCCCACATCCAAATTCTGAAGGTCAAGGTAATTTATTTACTTGTAATGTTCACGGTCAAATGCCTCGGCAGGCGCGACACCGCTTCCGTGGCGGAATTCTTGTATTATTACCCAACTCCCTATACAAGTTGATATTCCATAGTTTTTATTAATTCCCTGGGTTTTGACATCCCTGTGCAATAGTTCCACGTGCCCGATCAATAGTTTTGCGTGCCGGTCAATAGTCAAAACACTGTTTGCTTTTTGCAGCTCAACTAAGTAAATTTTCAACTTTCTATTATAGTATTTTCGCTACTCTTTTTTTAAATAAATGTGTATTTTCACATTGCTGTGAGTATTGGTATAAACATATTTTATTAAATCGTAATTTGCATCAGTGTTAGGTATACAAGCAGTGTAAAGAGGATTGGAACAAAAGATTGCTATCTTATAGAGTTCCTCTCCTGATTAATAATTACTGCTGTGAGTTCTGTGTACTCCTACTTTTGATAATCAATGTGTATTCTGCTAAAATAAGTGCGTAAAATACGCCAATACGCACGTTATCTGGAGCTCTGCTTGTGACAAGTGTTTAGTGTTTAAATAATGAAGAGTAGATAGTGTTTGTGGCACCCAATCTGCACAAAATGTCAACAAACACATAAATTTAAATTGCCGTCAGCAAACTTTAGGAAAAATAAGAAGAAAATACACTGATCAAATTTATTAAGTAAATTCATGAAGGGATTTAAAACTTGGACAAGTCCCAATAGTGTTCCTATAACTTCGCCAGTAAATAGTTTTAAATATCAAAAAAAAAATTTAAAAAAGCAAAACGCGGCTGACACCAGATGTACCACTTCCAGTACATTTTGCATTTATGTTTGTTGGTGTGTTCGGTGTAATACAATAAATATTGCTTTCCAGCGTGCTTGAAATTGGGTGTTGTTAACCCTAGGAAATACTGTCGACCTCGGTTATCGCCCGAGGTCGTCATTATTTCCGCTGGTTAACAATATCCACAGTCACCCTTGCTGGGATGCAATGATTATCAATATGCATTATGTCATACTTTTCATTACCATAATTGTGACGCCATGCGATTTTGTACATTCGGACATCTGCGTAATTTCATTATATATGTTTACAAAATACTAATATTTTTCATAAATAGAGTCAAAAGTTTACAAAAGTTTCAGAATACATGTGGAATATAATTCCGCATGCACTCTGAAATTTTTGTCAACTTTTGATGCAATTTACGGAAAATATTGTAAATTTGTGTAAACGTATTTCATGAAATTACTCAGATGTCCGAAGGTACAAATTTGCATCAGGTGTCTCATATATAACCATGTATACATTTGCTAATTGTGATGCACTATTTTATTTGGCCTTTCAGGGAATGAGCGGGAAATCACTATAGAGCTACTGGTACCCGAGTCACATCACATGGACTTCGGAACGTCCGACGTCAATGCGCCTGATAGCACTGGAGATCAACAGCCGTCTAACTCTGTCGAGGTACAGGTCTCGATAGCAGAACCTGTTGAAGTGGAATCGACCACTGGTGTTATTGTTGTTGATGACATGGACCATGTGGAGAGAACAGTTTCCATGGGTGCTGCTGATGAAGCTGGTCAGGAAGAAATTAGCATTGACATTGGAACCGCGACAAATACTGTGTATGCAGAATCATCCAACGCAACTGTTGATGTCGCTAATACAGATACATGTAATGAACAAGATATTAAAAAGGAAAATCTCGCAGAATCAGTCGATACTGGAACCCCTATTGCTGATATTGGTATAAAACATGATGGCACACTCCAACAGTCGACAGAGTCAACACAAAACGGTGGCATAGAATTCACAAAGCCTGAACCTGCTGCTACACCAGTGGGAGCCAAGAGAAGGTCTCAACGCCAGAAACAAAGAAAGAAGGAATCAATGCATACATGTGGAGAGTGCGGATTGGCGTGCGTAACGCGGGTTTGCTAGTAACACACATGCGCATACATACGGGAAGAACGGCCATTCAAATGTGATCACTGCCCTACAGCGTTCAGCCGCAACAGTGAACTGACCATTCATAAACGTATACATACAGGAGACCGGCCATATCAATGTGATTTTTGCGGTAAGACGTTTCCTAAAAGCAGCGCCCTTACGGCACATAAGCGAACACATTCAGGGTCGCGCCCATACCGCTGTCGACATTGCGGCAAGACTTTCATGCAGCGTCAACATGCCAAATCGCATCAGCTGACACACTCTGGTTTGAAGAAATACCAATGCGAGGTTTGCGGGCGCTCATTTGGCGGTAATTCTGCACTCACGCGCCATAAATATATCCATACCGGGGATGTACGTTATCAGTGCACAGAATGTTCCAAGTCTTATTCGCGTAGACACGAACTTACGGCACACATAAAGCGTGTGCATGACATTAAGAATGAAGTAGATACTGAATGACTATGCAACTAGGGCTAACTGTAGAAGTGTCGCCAACTCTGCTATTAGCTGTCTTATTATATAGTTACGTACTTTCGTTTCCCATTGAAACACAATGCAACGCAAGACGTCAATATTTTTTATGCCACCGGGTTTCGAAGAAACGGGTGGCATATAGTGTTTGGACCGTCCGTCTGTCCGTCCGTCTTGCCGTCCGTCCGTCTGTCGGGCACACATTAGGGTACTTTATGGGGTAGGGGGCGTGGCCTAAGACAATAGAAGACAATGGAACTTATTCCGTACCCCGTAAGCCTATTGTGTCTTACGGGGTATTTCCTTTGATCTTTTATATAGCAAGTACCATCTAAGGTCCGAAATGTAAGTTCGTCCGTCTGTATGTCCGTCCGGGCCAACGTCCGGGGGTTTGAGAGCTTAGGGGCGGGGTTAGGAACAAAAGATTCCTTTGTAATATTCCGTAAGCTCATAAACTCTATTGTTGTTTAGGGGTCTTTTTCATTGTTCTTCAAACAATGGAAATACCCCATAAACCCAAAATGTCGGAACGTCCGTCCGTCCGTCCGTCCGGGCACACATTAGGGTACTTATGTGGCTAGCCCCACAGGGTTATGGACTTAAAGGATAGGGTTGGTTACAATTAGCCACCTAAAAAATCCTTTTATGTGGCTAAAAATCGTTTTATGTGGCTAATATTTAACATGTGATAAGCCACATAAGTATAGTACTGTAAGAACGTCCATCCGTCCGTCCGTCCGTCCGTCACACTTTTCGGTTAACCACTTTGTCACAGTTTCTCAAATATGCTGCAGGTGGCATCTGCATTCGAGAGACGCATTTCTTGTTTCATATTGAAGTCTCGTGAGTTCATATCGGTCAGTGCCGGAACTTCGCTTCACATCGCAAAATAGTTCCTTCTAAATCACCTCTAATTTGTTTATTTTATTAACATTTTCTATATTTTTTGAAGCCATATAAATTGCGAATGAAACGTATATAATGAAAAGGTTATTTGATTTGTATGTGGATATATGCCACTCGTTCATCCGCGCAACGATATTGCGCTAATATCGCATGCTGCGGAACTCGTGCATATATCCACATACAAGTCAAATAACCTGTAAATATTGAAGTCTCGTGAGTTCATATTGCTCTGTGCCGGATGCTCGATGCATTATTTTAACCAGCAATTGCAGTAATATATATACTGACTGTACTACTGTCTGGTTCACGAAACCTGCCCAAATTTTACGGCCATATAAACAATGCATAAACATTTAATTGTTTTTAGATAATATTAACTTGTATCAAAATTTAACAATGAGCCTTCTTTTTATTTCGTAAAATTGGGTCAAATATTGATTTTCTTGCGAAAAATGGGAATTTAAAATGAGTCGAAAAACGAAAAAAAATTGAAATTGATTCTAAAATCTAGCTAGGTAGCTTGGAAATTATCTAACTAAGAAACTAAGTTACATTTTGAAAATTGGTCCACTATTTCTGAAATATTTCCCCATGGGGATGTAACATGGGGAAATTGTTGGGGTTTTTTCGCAATAAAATCAATATTGGACCAAATTTCACGAAATACAAAGTAGGCTCATTTTTAGCTCGCCCACGCACGAAGTGCAGAAGAGCTTATGGATTACCCGGCGTCCAGCGTCGTCGGCGTCGTCGGCGTCGTCAGCGTCCACAAACTTAACGTCGGGGTAAATGTCTTATAGCTTCGGTTTTCCTTTCATGGAACACCTTGTTATTTCATACATGCATTCCTCAGATGACCCTCTATCATGCTGTGGCAAATCCATGACCCACCACCCAACCCTTACCCCAATGTCAAGGTGACAAACTTAGCACATTCATAAACTTAACGTTGGGGTAAATGTCTTATACTATCTGTTTCCTTTCATGGAACACCTTGATATTTCATACATGCATTCCTCAGATGACCCTCTATCATGCTGTAGCAAATCCACGACCCACCACCCAACCCTTACCCCAAGGTCAAGGTCACAAACTTAGCATGTTCATAAACTTAACGTTGGGGTAAATGTCATGTAACTTCTGTTTATTTACAGGGAATGCCGTCATATTTCATACATGCATTCATCTGATGACCCTCTATCATGCTGTAGCAAAACCACGATCCACCACCCAACCCTTACCCCAAGGTCAAGGTCGTCTTAGCATGTTCATAAACTTAAGGTTGGGGTAAATGTTGTGTAACTTCTGTATATTTACAGGGAACGCCTTCATATTTCATACATGGATTCATCTGATGATACTCTATCGTACTATAGCAAATCCATGAACCATTTCCCACCCCTTTCCCCAAGGTCAAGGTCACAAACTTAGCACATTCATAAACTTAACGTTGGAGTAAATGTCTTATAACATCTGTTTCCTTTAATGGAACGCCTTGATATTTCATACATGCATTCATCTGATGATACTCTATTGTGCTATAGCAAATCCATGACCCACCCCTTACCCACCCCCCAAGGTCAAGGTCACAAAATTAGCACATTCATAAACTTAACGTTGGGGTAAATGTCTTATAACATCTGTTTCCTTACATGGAACGCCTTGAATAATTTCATACATGCATTCATCTGATGATTACCCTATCGTGCTATCGCAAATCCATGACCCAGCGCCCACCCCCTTACCACTAAGGTCAAGGTCACAAACTTAGCACATTCATAAACTTATGTTGTGGTAAATATCTTATAACATCTGTTTTGTTTCATGGAACGCCTCGATATTTCATACATGCATTCCTGAGATGACCCTCTATCATGCTGTAGCAGATCCACAACCCACCGCCCATTCCTTACCCCAAGGTCAAGGTCACACACTTAGCATGTTCATAAACGTAACGTTGGGGTAAATGTTGTGTAACTTCTGTTTCTTTACAGGGAATGCTTTGATATTTCATACATGCATTCATCTGATGATCCTCTATTGTGCTACAGCAAATCCATGACCCCCCACCCCTTTCCCAATGATCAACATCATAAATTCTTAACGTTGGGGTAAATGTTGTGTAACTTATGTTTCTTTACAGGGAACGCTTTGATATTTCATACATGCATTCATCTAATGATCCTCTATTGTGCTACAGCAATTCCATGACCCCCACCCCTTTCCCCAAGATCAACATCATAAACTTAACGTTGGAGTAAATGTCTTTTTATAACTTCTGTTTTTCTTTACAGGGAACGTCTTGATATTTCATACATGCATTCATCTGATGATACTCTATCGTGCTATCGCAAATATATGACCCACCCCCACCCACCCTTTCCTTTCCCCAAGGTCACAAACATAGCACATTCATACTTAACGTTGGGGTAAATGTCTTACATCTATTTCCTTTCATGGAACGCCTTGATATGTTATACATGCATTATTGATGATACTCTATCGTGCTATAGCAAATCCATGACCCACCGCCCACCCCTTACCCAGGGTCAAAGTCACACATTTAGCACATTCATAAACTTAACGTTGGGGTAAATGTCTTATAACATCTGTTTCCTTTCATGGAACGCCTTGATATTTCATACATGCATTCCTCAGATGACCCTCTATCATGCTGTAGCAAATCCACAACCCACCACCCAGCCCTTACCCCAAGGTCAAGGTCACAAACTTAGCATGTTCATAAACTTAACGTTGGGGTAAATGTTGTGTAACTTCTGTTTCTTTACAGGGAACGCTTTCATATTTCATACATGCATTCATCTGATGATCCTCTATTGTGCTACAGCAAATCCATGACCCACCCCCCCCACCCCTTTCCTCAAGGTCAAGGTCACAAACTTAGCACATTCATACATGCATTCCTCATGTGAATTGCTATCATGCTGTAGAAAATAACCAACTTAGTGCGTTCATAAACTTAACGTTGGGTTAAATTTTGTTTTACTTCTGTTTTCAGAGAGCGCATTGATATTTCATACATGCATTCATCTTAATATGCTATATTATGTTATAGCAAACCCACGACCCACCTTGCATCACTGACCCCAATGTCAATGTCCACCGCACGCCCCTTAACCCAAGGTTAAGTTATATAATATTCATGTTGTTTATGCAACTGTGCCAAGTTTGAGTGAAGGCTGCCAACAGGCGAGCTTCGTTGTCTTCTGACAACTCTTGTTAACTTTTGCTATAATTTAATATTATCGAAAAAATATATTGTTTTTGCATTATTTATATAATTTGGGCCGGTTTCGTGAAACAGACAGTAGTATATATTTGTCCTGGCTGTTTGCTGTGCATTCATTGGGTAAGTGGTCCAGAGCTCCAGATAAGCTGCGTATTTGCTTAAATACCCAATTAAAATGGGCAAAATTGAAATCAGAAGTAGTGAGTATCAAAAAGCAATATCATGCTGCAGAAAACAATAAACGGGCCAAAAATATAGCATATTTTTCGTATTTTCATGAAAACACATCTTGGTATTTCATAATTCTCATGAAATGCCAAGACATGTTTTCATTTCGAAGCAAACTATTCAATAATTGCTGTCTGTTGATGTGTAAACAGTAATGATTTTATTTTACCCAATTAAAATGTTGAAATACACAATTGCTTCAGAAATGATGGAGTGACAATACTTGATTACTAATTCCTTATATAGAACCCTGATGGTAATGGCAAACAGTGAACTTGATGAATCAGTTTACAAATGGCATCAATTTCAGAATCAAAATAGTTTACTACTTACGTGTACGCCGTTCATCTCTCAGTGCTCCAGATAAGCTTTGTGTCTAAAGCATACTATACCCCCTGATTTTAAAATCATTGCATATTTTACCTTTACAAATGGATTATTGATTTTCTTCATTACTACATACGGAACAAATGATAAAAAAATATAACACTTAAACATTCACTTATTTGAGCTGCAAAAAGCAAACACTTTTTGCAGCTCAACTAAGTGAATTTTCAACTTGATGACAGTATTTTCACTACTCAATTTGAAAACCAATGCGTATTTTCACATTGCTGTGCGTATTTTGTACTCCCACTTTTGATAATCAATGCGTATTCAGCTAAAATAATTGCGTAAAATACAATGCACCTTATCTGGAACTCTAATCTCTATGTCATGGATCAGTAGCCGATTTCATCAAAATTGCAAAGTATACTTTTCTAGCAAAGTATACTTTGAGGGAGAAATTTTCAATTTAAGGATAAATTTATTATTTTTTATTATACTGAATTTATTACATTATCACAGCCATTTTGGATGTGATAATGTAATAAATTCAGTATAATAATTCTGCATACTTTTAATCATCAAATATGTTCAGTGATTAGTTCTATATGAACTAATGCATTTTGGGAAAAATAAATGATTACTCCTTCAAAGTATACTGTGCTAGAAAAGTATACTTTGCAATGTTGGTGAAATAGGCTACAGAATAAGCAGTATTATAGGCCAAATAAATAGAGGTTCTTGCTACGGGGCGCCATGCAGGATAGGTTAATTATGTGTACAAAACCAATTTTGTCCAGACAAAAATTGAGTTTTGTAACACTAAAAATAAAAACACAAAATCCAATTATGTAAAATTCTGATACAAAGACCAATTTTGTCCAGACAAAATTGAGTTTTGTAACACTAAAAATCACAAAATCCAATTATGTAAAATTCTGATATACAAAATTCATTTTTGTTTTAAAGGATTCAATTTTGTAAGACAGAATTTAGTTTTGTGAACAAAATTCAGTTTTGTGGGCAGAATTCAGTTTTGTCCATAAAAGTCAGTTTTGTCCACAAAAATTAGTTTGCGTAACTGATAGTCTATGTCATCTCTACGTTGATTGGTTGAGATCGGTCTTAGTCCATTTTACTAGATGGTGGAGTACACTTGCAGGTTTAAATATTTCAATGCGAAAATATAACCCAATATATCAATATTATTCTTTATGGACAGTTATTTTGGTTTTATATGATTGCAACAGTAAGCTACAAAGCAGTAACAAGTGTGTTTCATCCAGCGTTCTCTGAAACTTACTTCTTCAGACGCCATTTTGGATCGCTGATCGGCGACCGTGACCCATTTCTCCAGTCCAGTTTCTGACCAATGGTAGTCCTTCTTACATGCGTGTGCCATATTTGGGCAACAGAATCGAAACGTATGCAAATACGTATACGAAACTTATGCAGAATTGAATTTTGTGACACAGAATTGAATTTTGTGACACAGAATTGAATTTTGTGACACAGAATTGAGTTTTGTGGCACAAAAGTGAATTTTGTGACACAGAATTGAGTTTTGTGGCACAAAAGTGAATTTTGTTGACAAAATCAGTATATATTTAATTTTGTTTTGTTTTTGTCAAGTTTATAGGTACAAAAATGAAGTTTGTTGACAAAATTTAGCCATGTCCGACTTGGCGCCCCGTACTTGCATGAAGGATGATTTAATAATATTATATTTATTCACCAAGTTTACTGATTTCATAAGGAACGAGGCTATCCCATATTATATCATTACAAATGTTATATTCTATGTTTGCATAAGTACAGCATCATGCATTGAACATGTACTGCTCATGTTTTCTGTAAGAAGCTAATTTGTATATTTATTACACTAGTGTGTTCTGATTTCTATTACACTGTTAATAAACTGCGAGCGCCCATTTTATGCAATAAAGAGTTTTATTTGTGTGTGTCTACGGTGTGTTTGGCATACGGTACTGGAATTTGTAATTGTGGCTGTGACTGGAGAAATGGCCGTCTGATTAGGATCTGCTCTGGTCGCCATTCCATCATGAAGCAATATAGATTGTTCTTCTATTGACGCCAAATCTCAAATAATCTCAAAACTAAAATAATTATTGCTAGCTCAAAATAATTAGAGCTAGCATTAAATATTTAGAGCTAGGTCCAAATGATTTAGGGAGCTCTTCAAATGATTTGGAGCTAGTTCTAAATATTTAATGCTAGATCTAATTATTTATACCCCCGGTATAAGAAGTATGTCGAGGGGTATATAGTTTTCGTAATTCAGTCCTTCCGACCGCTTGTCCGTCCGTCCACGATAAATTTGTTGGATATCCATTATCTCTGTAACGTTAAGTCTGATTGACTTCAAACTTCATATAATTGCTGATCATCATCCATATTTTCCTTCCATAACACACCCATGCGGCCTTCATGTCCAAGGTCAAGGTCAAATTACAAATTTGCGTTAATTTTTTTTAAATATTTGCGTTAAATATTTTATTTGTAGTCCAGGCGGCGGCATTCTCTAGTTGGAGTTAGCATTAATTATTTGAGTTTTTGTAGATTTGGCGTTCCATATTCTTACCCGACAGGAGTGTGCTGTTTAATCAGGAGGTTACAATGCAAGCCCGTAGCCAGGGGGGTCGGAGCGGTCGGACGACCCCCCCCCCCGCCAGCCTCGAGGTCCACTTTTTTAGACCCCCCTAGATACCTCAGGACCCTTGGGCCTTCGAAACGACCCACCCTTCAAACAGGTCTGGCTACGGGCCTGCAATGGTCACAAATCCCATAAGCCCCATGTCTCCAGTGACAGTCACAAGTTACTATGACATGATGCAGTTTGACACATTCAAATATGATCTTTAGTTACAAAGAAATGGAAGCATCTTGGTGCCAATGCTAAAATATAGTTATCTCCTAATTAGTAGATTGTCATGCCAGGGTGACACTGAGATAGTTTATCATTGGGTTGGAACACCAAGCACGTTGTAGAAAGAGACAACAATGTATACAGTTACAATGATGATATATTTACAAATGAGTTATACACACAAAAATTGAATGTTCAAGACAGTATGGACAACGTCCTCTCGAGGGTCGACAGCAACCAAGGCACATTCACGATTCTGGAATAGTTAAGTATCGTATAACATTATGTAATACGTTCAAGATATGAACTTAGAGTTTCTGTTAACTAACTCAGGATTCCGTCATGATGACGGTGACGTTATATGACGTCGTTCAGTTACTTTTAACTATGATCGACTACATCACATACATCACATGGGTATACCTCCTTTGAGATTCATCTCGTCCTTGGACGGAATGACGTCACCGGAATAGTAGCCCCGCTCGTCCCTGGTCCACACGGAGCTGGCTGGCTGGCTGACTGAGACAGAGTTCCCAGTGAAAACCTTGTGATACCAAGTGATCACAAGAATGGTTGAATGTCCGACTGCTAGAATATGGATACGATAGTTGATATACATACTCTAGTGCATAAGATTCCTATGAGTGTCCGCTTGTCAATATAAGAACTCCGTGCCAACATTTGGCTTACAATTCTGCGTAAGTGAACTAATGTTCTAACAGTCAGTCTAGCTCATGAGATATCTGGCGATTTAATCTGAAAGAATTCAGTCATCAGTATATATGACCTACTCGGTATTCAGGCTAGCATCCAAGTCTGCATAAACAGTGTAAATCACTCCGATATAGGTGAAAAATCCAATACTGGGTACGTGTATGGTTCGGATAAAGCGCTATTCTATACAGCGGAGTATTCCACGGGAGCGATATTTCACACACGAATACCTATTTGATAGTCGTTACAAGACTATTCGAGTATTGTGTTCGAGTATTGTGTAGCCCGTGTTACAAATGATGGATGATAAAGACGACAGTCGGCTAAAATTCGTGACAATACTCCCCCCTAAAGAAAATTGCGATAATCAAGTTGTACCGACATTTTTCACCTATATACATAATACAAATCCTGCACAACTTTTATTTGTTGTGCCCCAGGATCTCCGCTGTTGTGTGTGGTCTACGACTTAAATCCTACTCAAATAATCTGCACCAACATTGTTAAGCCCCTGATGGCTCTGATCATCATGCGATAGGGTTGCAACAGCAGCGCCCATCTCATCAGCATAGAGTTTGCTACTTTTGCCTTATTCAGGTACGTAAGTGGTTGATGATCTGTATCTAGTACGAACTCGTTACCGAACAAAACTTGTGGAATTTCCCCACACCCCATACTACTGCTAAACACTCTATTTCTAAGACTGAGTAGTTTTGCTCCCTTGGAAGTAGTTTTTCGCTAGCGTACGCAATTGGTAGTTGTGCCCCGTTTTGTTCCTGTAACAAAATGGCCCCTAATCCTACGTCGGATGCGTCTGTTCTCAATATGAACGGCTTGGCTAGCTCTGGGATTTTAAGGATGCGATCGTTAGTCAGCGCTCTTTTCATGCTGTTGAAAGCCATGCCTTGGGAGTCCCATTCAATCTTGTTCGGTTGACCCTTTTTCGTGTTAGTGGGACAGCTATTTCTGCAAAATTGGGAATTAATTTACGGTAGAACCCCGCTAACCCCAAAAATGCCCTCACCCCTTTCTTAGTTTCGGTGACTTTCGCTTCCTATACAGCTGTAACCTCTGGGTGAGCTCTGAGCTCTTTCTTGCCTCAACACTCTAATTCGCTGAAGCCAATGCTGCACTTCGATGGTTTCGCGGTCAGATTAGCACTGGATAATCGGGACAAAACCTGCCTCAGGGTCCTAACGTGATCATCCCATGTGATGGTGAAAATGAGATATGATCCACGAAGCTGTCTGCATTCGGGACACCGTTCAGGACTTTCCTCATAAGCCTACATAAGGTAGCGTGTGTCGTTACCATTCCGAAGGGCATGGCTTTGAATTGGAAAAGGCTTTGGTGTGCTTCAAATGCAGAATAGGGCTTTGCGTTCTCTGATAGTGGGACCTGCCAATATCCCTTACTTAAGTCCAGTTTCGAGAAATACTTATATTTCGCTAGTTTCGAGAACATTTCCTCAATTTAAGGCATCGGCTCTGCGTCAAAAATAGTGACTTTGTTCACCTGACGAAAATCAATACAAAAACGGAGTCCTCCCTCCTTTTTCCTGACCAGAATGACTGGTGATGAGTATGGGGACCTAGAAGGTTCGATAACTCCTAACTTCAACATTTCTTCGACCTCTTCTTTGACTAAGTCGCGAACTTTGTACGGGATGGGATAACCTTTGATCCGTAACGGGTCTGAAGTGGACAATTTAAAGTCATGAATCTATATATGGGTGCGCCCTGGTCTATCAGTCAGTACGTGCTCAAATTCCTTAAGCACCCTTTGTACTTCTACGTTTTGGTCCTTGTACCACCCTGGGACTAAGTCCACCCTGTCCATCGATTACTGTGTCCCGGTATGACACGTCATGTGCTCATCGGCTCTACACTCCCTTGCACGAGAGTTCCCGTTAATTATGTCGTCAATTACCGCCGTGTTTATGAAGGCTGGGCTTTGAGGCGTACGCTCTTCATAGCGCTTCAACATGTTGACATGGAATGTTTTCAGTTTCCCCTTCAATGTCGATCCTATAATCCCAGTCATTTAGTACTTCCACTATAAGGTATGGACCTTTCCATTGGAGTAACACTTTGTTCTTATCAGTGGGGAGTAGTACTAACACCTGGTCACTCTCCTTATACTTCCGGTCACGCGCTTTTCAGTCATAGTATTTCGCGTACCGCTTGCTCGATTTGTTAAGATTTTCTCTCGCGATTTCACAGGGCTGTTCGAGTTTCTGTCTGTGATCCAGTCCGTACTGGTATGTAGTTTTAACATTTTCGTCAAGTTCCTTCTCAGACCACAGATCCTTGAGAACACTCATAGGACCTCTGACAGTTCTCCCATAGAGTAGTTCGAATAGGGAAATTGAGATCCGCAATCAGTCAATAATTCCTCGGGAATTCCTAATGTCTACGAGTGCCTCAGCTACTCGTTCTGCTTCGATACTCGGTAATGCCTCTGGATATCGTGTGGCGTAATCTTCCAGCGTTAGGATATACCGATTTTTATTATCCGTTGATGGATAAATCGGTCCTACGATGTCTACGGCTACGCGTTTGAATGGCGTGTCAATTAGTGACATGTTGCCCAGCGATGCCTTTGTTACATGACACTTCAAGACTGTTTGTTGACAAATGTCGCATGACCTGCAGTATCGTGTCACGTCACCGGACACGCCAGGCCAGAAAGATTCTGCCAACACGCAATTTGTTGTTTTCTTTACTCCCAAGTGCCCTGACATAATAGATTCATGTGCCACCTTTAACACGGTCTGTCTAAGTATTTCCGGAATGACTAATTGATAGTATTTTATTTTGCTGCCTGTCGTCTCAAACTGTCGATACAGTAAATATTTTCGGTACAGGAATGACGTAACGTTACCGTTCTTAGAATGTTTCACGTTTCCGTTTTTTTGCATTAATGTGCAATGACGTTAACGTATGGTCGCTTGTTTGTTGTTCATTTAACTCACTACGTAAAACGTGCGACACGGCTTCCGGAACCCGCAGTTTCCGGTACGATTCATCGCGTTTCAAAACCTGTCAACGCGTTGCAACTGCTAGCCTGGTCGCGCTTTTGAAATCATTTAGTACAGGAAGTTGTGACCCATCTATGTTCACAATCGTGACATCGTACATAGTTTCTTCCATGTATAGTGCTTCGGTCTCTCCTTTAAAAAATGGGGAGTCAATGGTGATTCTCGCAACAGGTACTTCACTCAAGCGTCTCTTGTATACTAGCATACATGTGGCTACTCTCCTCAGAAACTGATCAGGATGTACTAGTTCCTTTCTCACTACTACACGTGTGCAACCTGTATCACGCATCACAGTCACCACTTTCCCATTCAACAAACATTCTGCCACTAGTAATTTCGCACTGGAAAATGTGCACCCTTTAACTTCCGGACTCGGGTCAACTTCCTTACCTGCGCATATCATAGTGATTTCATCGTCTTCTTTGGTCTGGTTGTCCTCTACAATACAAACATTACCCTGATCTATAGGTGGGGAAAAGGGGCGCCCTCTGCCTTTTCCACAGTGGTGATAACGCCATCTGCTCCTGCCTCTACTCCTGCCTCTGTGTATTTCATCCTCCTGTTCTGGTTCGTCGCCGGTGTCTGCAAAGCTTACCTTCCTTTGCCCATAGGCACCAGTATCACTTTCCTCAAGGGCTGCAGCTCGATGCATGTGACCTCTTATTGGGCATTCTGGAGCTACATGACCTTGACCTCCACAATGGTAACACGTAATGGTACGTCTGTCATTGTCTCTGTGCCTTTCCTTACTCCTATCTCTACTTCTCTCGCCACTTCTATCTCTACCATAGTCACGAGATATGTCATAACCTCGATATCTCTCACCTTGACCTCTCACCTTCCTCTCATAACCTGCGTTACGATTCTCACTTTTCGCTCTATTGTCTCGGTTCTCTCGTTGTACTACGTACTTTGTACCGCCTCTGGCTTCCGCAAAGATGTTCCTTAACAAAAACGTACAAGTCACGACTGCAAGTGCTTAGTGACTGATCCATGAGCAATAAATCTTTCACGCCTTCATAAGTGCATTCAACTTTGCCTAGTTCAAACCACCTATCAAGATAACTCTTAGCCCTGTTGATATATTGAACAAATGTCTCACCCTGTTCTGGCTTACCGTTCTTAAATTGCTTCATGAACCCTTCTACGGTTAAGTCAAACCTTTTGAGCTAGGCTGTCTTCAATGTGTCATAATCAAGAGCATTTTCCAACGATAAACGGGAGTGAACATCTAAAGCTTTGCCCCTTAATAATGTGCTAAGGTGTAATGACCACTGACCTTTCGGCCAACCTTGCACTTCCGAGTAACGTTCAAACGGTGCCAGATAACTATCCATATTGTCCTTATCTTGATCAAAATATGGTAACTTTGGACCTTGTGGTACCTTATGTTCAACCACTGGCCTATAATTATCCGATATTCCCATTTCTGCCTTCGCTATCTCAACTTTATGCGTTGTCTCTAACTCACGTATCTTACATTCGTACTCCAATTTAACTTTTGTCGTTTGCAAATCTATTCTTACCTTTTCAATTTCTCGTTCCTCCATCAATCTGTCTGCCTCAATCCTATCTTTCTCAGTCTGTCTTTCAGCCTCAATCCTATCTTTCTCAGTATGTCTTTCTACCTCTTTTGCTAGTCTGTCAGCCTGAAGCCTATCTTTCTCAGCCTGTCTTTCTACCTCTTTTGCTAGTCTGTCGGCCTCAATCATATCTTCCTCAGCCTGTCTTTCTACTAGTCTATTCTCTCTCTATATATATATATTGCTCTTCTTTCACAAAGGACCTTAACTCATTCCCAGTTAAGCCTAATTCCCTGCCAACGTCCATTAACTATTTAATGATCGACATGATTGCCTTTTATTGTCTCAACAAATTAGTCACGAGGCGGAGTGTACTCTGTACAGCTCGTTGGAATACGGGATCTCAGCACTACTGTCACGAGGACTGTGCTAGTTTCAACCCGATTCGCGCCTTATTGGGTAATGTCAAATCCGGTATGTATTGTGTTGCCTTCCCACCCGACCAACACGTATTTACACTGGTGTGGAATTTAAGTTATATGTCGCCTTCTCACCTTTCTCATATTGTGTCCGATATTTACTATGGTGAGGAATTTGGGGATATACGTCAACTTCCCACTCAACTAGTATTTACAATCATGGGAAATTTCCCATATTCTATAAAACACATTACTGGTCAGTTGTGCTAGAGTCGTAAAGCGATTAACCACACACCAACAAAATGGATCCTGGGTCTAATGTTATAACCCGGAAAATAGTGAATCTGTCTCAGATCAAACCCAACCAACTAGAACGACCCCTATGTTTAGGGGTACGCGTTGTGCCTCATCACTGACAGATTACAGTTTAGTATTTTTCCCAACGAAAAAGTTTGAGAGACTTACCTTAGCGTCGAGGTGTATAGCTTGCCGCACGTCTTGGTGATGAGGCTAATACCTGTGCATGCCTCGCCGATCCTGTGGTAGATTGATACATTATAACGGATTATATTGCAAGATATTATGTATAGGGACTGGGTCATATATCTCAGTAAGATGCACAGGGGTAACACTTATCCTTGTTGTAATCCCTACATTGACGGACGTCTCGGACAAGAGTAAACCTATCTCATGTTACTAATTTTCACCAGTAATTACCTCGCGGTCCTCCTCACTCCATCCTTGGTGTTCCCAATAAGCTTATCCCACTTTTGACACCATTGTCACGCCAGGGTGACACTGAGATAGTTTGTTGTTGGGTTGGAACTTCAAGCACGTTGTAGAAAGAGACAACAAGGTATACATTTACAATGATGATATATTTACAAATGAATTATACAAAAAAAATTGAATGTTCAAGACAGTATGGACAACGTCCTCTCGAGGGTCAACAGCAACCAAGGTGCAGTCACGATTCTGGAACAGGTAAGTATCGTATAACAATATGTATCACGTTCAATATATGAACTTAGAGTTTCTGTTAACTAACTCAGGATTCCGCCATGATGACGGTGACGTTATATGACGTCGTTCAGTTACTTTTAACTATAATCGACTACTCTGGTGTATGGGGCGAATACATCACATGTGTAGACGTCCTTTGAGATTCATCTCATCCTTGGACGGAATGACGTCACCGGAATAGTAGCCCCGCTCGTTACGCCCTGGTCCGCCTTGTGTCACCAAGTGATCACAAGAATGATTGAATATCCGACTGCTAGAATATGTATACGATAGTTTATATACATACACTAGTGCATAAGATTCCTATGATTTCCGCTTGTCGATATAAGAACTCCGTGCCAACATTTGGCTTACAATTCTGCGTAAGTGGACTAATGTTCTAACAATCAGTCTAGCTCATGAGATATCTGGCGAATTAATCTGAAATAAATCAGTCATCAGTAGATATGACGTACTCGGTATTCAGGCTAGCTTCCAAGTCTAACATCCAACTCCTAATTAGGAGATGTGAGTTAGTATCTCCTAATTAGGACTTATTATCTCCTAATTAGGAGTTAGTATATCCTAATTTAGAGATAAAGCATGTTTAGCATTGACACAAGTAGTAAGTCCTACTTAGGATATAGTAAGTCATAATTAGGAGATATTAAGTCCGGAGGTACTAAGTTCTAATTATGAGATAATATCTCCTAATTAGGAGTTAATATCTCCTAATTAACATGTACTATCTCCTACCTAATTAGGAGATAACAAAATATTTTAGCAGTGACAGGAGGCTTCCATACAAATACGACCATGTAAATCGAGAATACCTGACTCGTTCCTAGCATGGCCTGGTACACGACAACTTTATGCTATGATATGTTTATTGGTTATTTGATGTATATGTTACGGAGAACATGGAGAAAGTGAAGTAGAATTCTTTTTTTTTTTATTAATTCGTTCCCACGAAATAATAATTTGTTCCCTCAATTTAACCGTTCCCATGAATTAACAATTAGTTCTCACGAATAAGCAATTTGTTCCCACGGGAACGAATTGTTATATCGTGGGAACAAATTGTTAATTCGAGGGAACGATTTGTTGAATTGAGGGAACGAATTGTTATTCGTGGGAACGAATTAATAAAAAAAATCTTTTATCTCACGCAATACAATATTTGACGCATATGATGTAATGGCAGCTCGAATTAAGAATTTCAGCTAGCTAGACGCCTTCCACGCCCTTGTATAATATCTGCACGTGACATTTGTGTACATAACCACCAAGTAACCGTGACAATAATAACTACCGGCCGCAACAGTTGTCGGGTACGCATATGGAAGGCGGGGTCTATCTACAAATAAAGAAGATGCAGTTGTTGGTCGCATTAAGTTAGTATTAACCCTTTCAACACCCGAGACGTATTTCCTAATTTGTATACGACCGTTTTAAAAAAACGGTACTTATTATGTTTTACCGCGGGGCGGGCGTGCGGGCGGTTGGCCGACAGAATAACTGCATAGTTTGTGTACACAACTCCTCTGAAACTGTTAAGTCGATTGATCTGAAACTATACACACGTCTTCTATACATATTGGAGATGTGCACCTTGGTGTTTATATGTCGAAATCTTTTTTTTACAAAAATATCGCTTTTTTAATTTAGCCATGTTTTCTACATTTGTGTATACAATTCTATATAGGGTACAGCGTTTGTACACAAGTCCTCTGAAACCGTTCAGTCAATCGATCTGAATCTATACACACGTCTTCTACACATAGTGAAGATGTGCACCTTGATGTTTTTATGCCGAAAAAGTACTTTTTAACAAACATATCACCTTTTTAACTTAGCCATTTGTTCTACATTGTTGTATAGGATACATAGGGTACATAGTTTGAGTACACAACTCCTCTGAAACTGTTCAGTCGATTGATCTGAAAATATACACACGTCTTCTATACATATTGAAGATGTGCACTTTGGTGTTTTTATGCCGAAAAAATATTTTTTACAAAAATATCACCTTTTTAATTTAGCCATTTTTTCTACATTTGTGTATACAATTCTATATAGGGTACAGAGTTTGTGTACACAGCTCCTCTGAAACTGTTCAATCATTCGATCTGAAATTATACACACGTCTTCCACACATATTGAAGATGTGCACCTTGGTGTTTTTATGCCGAAAGAATTTTTTTTTTTTAAATATCACTTTTTTAACTTAGCCATCTCTTCTACATTTGTGTATCCAATTCTATATAATTTCTACTTTACACATCTCTACCTAAATTAGTATACATGTTTAGCACAGCGAGAGGAAGAAATAATGCTATAGAGTTTCAAATTCTCATTAATGTTTCTTGCCTTGGTGACCGCTTCACATTTCTGCATCTTCGCTGTCTGGCCCATCTTCGACGGGCGTATTTTGTAACATACGGCGCTCTTGTTGCAAATGGAGTAGATCCTGATGAGCCGGCTCGTAACGAGCCGTCTCATCAGGATCTGAACCATTTGTGGATATTTTTTAACTTTTACAAAATGACCCCATTTCCTGCAGAATGGAACAGTCTGAAACTTAAAGGTACATACCCACTATGTAGTCACAAAATGTTCTTTACGGGAATTAAATAAGTGTATAATTTTGTCACTATTCCACCAGTTCTAAATAGTACGGGTGCCCGCTATACAGATATAATCATTTAGTAATATTTATTTTACTGATAGTGACGCGCGGTGGTATCAAAATATTTTCATATGCAAATGAGGCATGATATTTTTTAATTATTTATACTAATTAAATGCGTCACCTAAAAAATAAAAAATTCGACAGATTATAAAGTATGATCATTGTACATCAAAAAATAAATACAGAGAATAAACAGTAATGTCCGTGAGTGTTTTAATGAAACACGGTTATCGCCCCTTATATCAGTATGCACATTTACGTCCGATATAAAATGTATAATAATGCCAATTATTACGTGGGGTAATGGTGAATGAATATTTATTTTGTAAGAAAATGTCTCAAATGATGTCTCTGGTATAAAGAACAGTTTGTGCCTACTGAGTGGGCATGTACCTTTAACATGAAACATGCCAGTCCATGTCAGTTACTTGTCCAAGGCCGTAACCACGAATGTTTCCACCACATTATTCGTAAACCTATTACTTTTAGGGGAAGGGGCCAAGTGACTCTGATGTGGTATGGACCTGGCACCAGGTCAGGTTATTCTAATTTCAGGGCTGGATATATATTTTTTTCAATGTAATCTGTTCTGATTTGGGGATTGTCACCCCAATGCAGCAGGTTGAATACGGGATCGAACCCGTTGGCCCAGCCTTAAATGACCATATCGTTGATAGGCCGTTAAACACCAACAAACAAGCAAATATTGGTCTCGTCTTAGACCCAGACCCATAGTTTAAAGGTACATGCCCACTCAGTAGGCACAAAATGTTCTTTATATCAGAGACATCATCTGAGACATTTTCTGGCAAAATAAACATTCAGTCACCATTACTCCACGTATTGATTGGCATTATTATACATTGTATATCAGACGTACATTTTCACACTGATATCAGAGGGCCGGCGATGACCGAGTTTCGCTAAAATGTTAACGGACATTACTAATTATTATCTGTATTTATGTAATTGATGTCCAATGATCATACTTTATAATATCATATATTACATATTACAACTGACTTGTACCCTGGCATATGAAAATAAATAACAATATGACCGATATGTTTCGATTAGACACCACTGTATCATTATTATATAATCATAATGGTAACATTTCTTTTAAACTCTATTAATCTGACAACGATTACTAACAAGCGCGATAACATATGTAGCGCGACTCGTCGCCGCCGATGGAGGCGTCTGTATGTTCCTTAAAGGTACATGCCCACTCAGTAGTCACATACTGTTATTTTTATCAGAGACATCATCTGAGACATTTTCAAATTAAATATTAATTCACCTTTACCCCATGTATTGATTGGCATTATTATACATTTTCTATCCGACGTAAATTTCCACACTGATATCAGGGGCGATAACCATGTTTCATACTTTATAATCTGTCTAAAATATTTTTATTTTCAGGTGACGCATGTAATTAGTATAAATAATTAAAAAAATAGCATATACAGGTGCACAAATATACAGGTGCACCTGTATATATATATAAATACAGCTGCACCTGTAAAAATACAGCTGCATCTGTAAAATACAATTTAGTTTTGACCCCGTGGTGTACGAACGGGGTCAAAATAAACTTACAAATGCAGCTTATACAGTGCACCTGTAAATGTAGGTGCACCTGCAAAAGTACAAATGCACCTGTAAAAGTATAGGTGCACCGCAAAATGTCAACTGACCTAAATGTATAGGCACCTGCAAAATGTACAATGCAGCTGTAAATGTATGGCACCTGCAAAATGTACAACTGCACCGTAAATGTATAGGTGCACCTCAAAATGTTACAACTCACCTGTAAATTATGGTGCACCTGCAAAATGTACAACTGCAGCTGTAAATGTAAGGTGCACCTGCAAAATGTACAAACTGCACCTGAAATGTATAGGTGACCTGCAAAATGTACAAACTGACCTGTAAATGTACACCTGCAAAATGACACGCAGCTGTAAATGTATAGGTGCACCTGCAAAATCAACTGACCTGTAAATGATGGTGCACCTGCAAAAATGTACAACTGCAGCTGTAAAGTATAGGTGCACCTGCAAAAGTACAACTGCACCTGTAAATATAGGTGCCCTGCAAAATGTACTGCACCTGTAAATGTATGGCCACCTCAAAAATGTACAAACTGCTGTAAATGTTAGGCACCTGCAAAATGTACAACTGCAGCTGTAAATGTATAGGTGCACCTGCAAAATACAACTGCACCTGTAAATGTGCACTGCAAAATGTACAACTGCATGTAAATGTATAGGTGCACCTGCAAAAATGTACAACGCACCTAATGTAGGTGACCTCAAAATGTACAACTGGCTGTGTAAAATGTATGGGCACTGCAAGTTTACAATGCAGTGTAAATGTGGTGCACTGCAAAATGACAACTGCACTGTAAATGATAGGTGCCCTGCAAAATGTACAACTGCACCGTAAATGTATAGGTGCACCTGCAAAAATGTACAACGCAGCTGTAAATGAGGTGCACTGCAAAATGTACAAACTGCCTGTAAATGTAGGTCACCTGAAAATGTACAACTGCAGTAAATGTATAGGTGCACCTGCAAAATGTTACAAAACGCAGCTGTAAAGTATAGGGTGCACCTGCAAAATGTACAACCAGCTGTAATGTATAGGTGCCCTGCAAAATGTACAACCCAGCTGTAAATGTATCGTGCACCTGCAAAATGTACAACTGCAGCTGTAAATGTATAGGTGCACCTGCAAAATGTACAACTGCACTGTAAACTGTAAATAGTCACCTGCATGTACAACGCCCTGTATGATAGGTGCACCTGCAAAATGTACAACTGCAGCTGTATGTATGGTGCACCTGCAAAATGTACAACTGCACTGTAAATGTAGGTAGTGCAACCTGCAAAATACAACTGCACCCTAATGTATAGGTCAACCTGCAATGACAACAGCAAGCTGTAAATGTATAGGTGCACCTGCAAAATACAACTGCAGCTGTATGTAGGTGCAACCTGCTATGGTACACTGCACTGTAAATGTATAGGTGCACCGGCAAAATGTACAAAACTGAGCTGTATGTTAGGTGCACTGCAAATTACAACTGCAGCAAAGTATGTAATAAAAGCATGCATGTACACCAAAACAGCTGTATGGTAGTGCTACCTGCATACACTGCAAAAATGCTATGTATAGGTGCAACTGCAAAATGTACAACCTGCAGCTGTAAATGTATAGGTGCACCTGGCAAAATGTACAACCCAGCTGTAAATGTATAGGTGCAAAATCGCATGTAAACAACCACTGAGCCTGTGAAATGTATAGGTGCACCTGCATGCAAAACCTGTACAACCACAAAGCTGAACAGTAAATAGGGCCTGCAAAATGTACAACTGCAGCTGTAAATTATAGGTGCACCTCAAATTAACTGCAGCTGTAAATGTATAGGTGCACTCCTGCATGTACACCAAAACAAGCTGTAAAGTATAGGTGCAGCTGCATACAACTGCAGCTGTAAATGTATAGGTGCACCTGCAAAATGTACAACAGTGTAAATGTAGTGCACCTCAAAATGTACAACTGCAGCTGTAAATGTATGAGTGCACCTGCAAAATGTACAACTGCAGCTGTAAATGTATAGGTGCACTGCAAAATGTACAACTGCAGCTGTAAATGTATAGTGCACCTGCAAAATGTACAACTGCTCGTAAATATAGGTGCACCTGCAAAATGTACAACGCACTGTATAGGTGCACCTGCAAAATGTACAACTGCAGCTGTAAATGTATAGGTGCAGCCTGCAAAATGTACAACTGCAGCTGTAAATGTATAGGTGCACCTGCAAAATGTACAACTGCAGCTGTAAATGTATAGGTGCACCTGCAAAATGTACAACTGCAGCTGTAAATGTATAGGTGCACCTGCAAAATGTACAACTGCAGCTGTAAATATGTATAGGTGCACCTGCAAAAATGTACAACTGCAGCTGTAAATGTATAGGTGCACCTCAAAATGTACAACTGCACCTGTAAATGAAATGTATAGGTGCACCTGCAAAATGTACAACTGCAGCTGTAAATGTATATGATGCATCCTGCAAAACAAATGTCAACAACTGCTGACGAGCTGTAAATGTATAGGTGCAGCCTGCAAAATGTACAACTGCAGCTGTAAATGTATAGGTGCACCTGCAAAAGCAATGAACAATGACAGCAGCTGTAAATGTATAGTGCAGCTGCAAAATGACAACTGCACTGAATGTAAATGTAATAGGTGCACTGCAAAAATGTACAACTGCAGCTGTAAATGTATAGTCACCTGCAAAATGTACAAACTGCAGCTGTAAAGTATAGGTGCACCTGCAAAATGTACAACTGCAGCTGTAAATGTATAGACACCTGCAAAACTACAATGTCAATGCAAAACAACTGCAGCTGTAAATGTATATGTCAGTGCAAAATGTACTACTGCAGCTGTATGTATAGGTGCACTGCAAAATGTACAACTGCAGCTGTAAATGTAATGCACCTGCAAAAGTACAACTGCAGCTGTAAATGTATAGTGCACCTGCAAAATGTACAACTGCAGCTGAAATGTAGGTGCAGCTGCAAAATACAACTGCAGTGTAAATATAGGATGCACTACAAAATGTACAACTGCAGCTGTAAATGTAATAGGTGCACCTGCAAAATGTACAACTGCAGCTGTAAATATGTGCATCTATGACAACTGCAGCTGTAAATGTAAAATGTGCAGCAGCAAAATGTACAACGCACTGTAAATGTTATAGTGCATGCAAAATGTACAACTGCACTAAATGTATAGGGTGCAACCTGCAAAAATGTACAACTGCAGCTGTAAATGTATAGGTGCACCTGCACTAAAATGTATTTAAACTGCAGCTGTTATGTATAGATGCAACTACAAATGTACAACTGCAGCTGTAAATGTATAGCCTGCACCTACAAAAACAATGTACAACTGCAGCTGTAAATGTATAGATGCACTGCAAAATAATGTATACACTGCAGCTGTAAATGTATAGGTGCACCTGCAAATGTAAATACGTACAGGTGCAGCTATACATTTACAGGTGCAGCTGT
>CM055280.1:49255712-49370435 GCA_029237695.1 Conchocele bisecta | reverse complement strand
GGTGCAGCTGTAAAAAAATGCAGGTGCACCTGTATATTTTTATACCTGCACCTGTAAGTTTAGTTTTGACCACGTTCGTACACCATATGGTGTACGAACGGGGTCAAAACTAAATTGTAATTTTACAGGTGCAGATGTATTGTTTACAGGTGCAGATGTATTTTTTACAGGTGCAGTTGTATTTTTACAGTTGCAGCTGTATTTTTCACAGCTGCACCTGTATGTTTACCGGTGCACCTGTATATTTTTACAGCTGCACCTGTAGGTTTAGTTTTGACCCCGTTCGTACACCATAGTTCGTACACCATAATAGCGGGTACCCAGCTCCATACCACTCGCGAGAATAGCAATTTAACCCGATCTCTTTAATGAAAGAGTGATTTTTGCTGTCGGTTATCCGGCATGTTTGATATGTTAGCGATATAAAACTGTCAAAGCTGTATCAATAAATTATTAATAAAGAACATTGGTTAATTTACCGTGTCAAGGTGTTTATCTGACATTTACATGTATATCTTGTAAATTTGAAAGCTTCATTTCGTTATGTTGATTGTTGAACAACAAGACGAGAACACATAGCTTACAATCGAAAATGATTTCCCTGTTCTATTACTTTTGGCAATTTACTAGTTCTACATCAAAAATATAGAGAATAGTAGGTTAGTGCCGTGAATGGGCAAACATATGGCAAGGCTTAGGAAACGGGATGGGCGAGGCTCTGCCGAGCACATCCCGTTTCCGAGCCGCGCCAGATATTTTTCCCATTCACGGCACTAACCTACTATTCTATTTATTCCGTCAACACCTACTAATGGCTTTAAAATGCCAGAAAATAATCCCAGCCACCGCACATATTCATACGCAGTGATTAGGTCGTATTGACATGATATCAAAAATGTTTCACGGCACCGTGTTTCACGGCACATACGCACTGTGTTGACGGGATACTACTTGTGTAAAGGTATACTCTATACAGTTTATTAAATGTTGACCTCCATGCAACAGGTTTGGGTACGCACTTCGGTTGCTCACATTTTTTAAATGGGTCAAATTGTAGCCGTAGATAACATATCGGTGACGAATTATTGTAGCTAAGCGGGCGCTTGTATTTTTTTAGAACTGGTAGAACAGTGACACAATTATACACTTATTTAATTCATATAAAGAACATTGTGTGCCTACTGAATGGGCATGTATCTTTAAGCTGTTAGGTGGGTGGGTGGCAGGGGGTAATCTGAATGGGCATTTGATTTATTGGTTCGTAGGTCGTATGTTTCGATAATGAAAGATACATTTTGAAAATTGTAAAAAAAAAAAAAAATCTTGTCACATAATTATGTAAAATTACGGCGATCGTAGTGCTTATTACGCGGCTCCTGGCACCACGTGGACACTGCACCAAGAATGTTTTAGCGTGGTATTGTGTCAGAGGCATATTTACTGCGAACGTAAGTTCTGCCACCAGGGACGTAGCCTACTGATTTGTATCTACATGTATCTGCTACAACTTACATGCACATTGTCAAGTAATTATTCCACACACGATTTCACGAAATTTGTTTTTCGCGACTTTCAAAAATATCTCGTCCGGCCTTAAATGACATTAGCTGTTGATAGACAGTTAAACACCAATAAATATCGCATTCAATCAACCGTACGATTGCAGTTTGGTGCAAATGAAAATGTTTAAAAATGACCACCTGCTATATGATTATATGAATGCATAGCATTATAGTACCTGTATATTTGCAATCATTGTAGACTCTGATCAGACTGCGCGGATGCACAAAACGACGTATGCGTGCTCTATTTGTGTGTGTGTTTTTATAAAATGTTCATTCTAGTGGGAGGCGTGTAAATAATGGAAAGTAAATACTCACGTATTGTCGACTCAACCTCGCTAACTTCAAACGAGCCGCTTCAAAATATTGCAAGGTCAATATCGCGCATCGTCAATCGAATGAAATCAAGTTTGTGATTGGAACAGATATAGTTTGTGTGTAAATAATTGACTGGATAATAGTATGCCTATATGAGTTCAATATATCTTGTACGTATGCCACGGTCTTTTTCAGCATTGCTTGGTTGGCCACTCATTGTCGCGCCCGCTTGTGGACTGCGTGATATAGTCGGAACATTGGCGTACGTCCTTCAGTCCGTCCTTCCGTCCGTCCGTCCGTCCGTCCGAGTTTGTGTTAGTACTTTTAACTACACTATATCGTTGAAACTGCTTCACAGATTAACTTCACATGACTGTTTATCATGATTCATATTGTCATTCTACACCCCACCCGTGCGGCCCATGTGCCCAATGTCAAGGTCAAATTACATCGAAATTTACCTGCTCTAATGGTATAAATGGTCCTCTACCTCCCTGTGCTCACATACTTTGTGCGTTCGAAACCTTAACGCTCGTGTAAATGTCTTATAATTTCCGTTTCTTTGCACGGATCTGCTTAATATTTCACTCACGCATTACTCTAATGGTCCTCTACCACGCTGTGAATCCACGATCTGCTCACCCCCGCTAAGCACAGGGTCAAGGTCACATACTTGATGCGTTCGAAAACCTTAACGCTCGGGTAGATGTCTTATAATTTATGTTTTCTTGCATTCATCTGCTTGATATTTCACACACACATTGCTCTAATGGTCCTCTACCGCCCTGTGAAAAATCCACGATTGCTTGACGCCGCTAAGCCCAGGGTAAAGGTAAATACTTGGTGCGTTCGAAACTCGGGTACGTGTCTTATAATGTCAGTTTCCTTGCATGTGTCTGTTTGATATGTCACACATACCCATTGATATGATGGGCTACTACTACATGCTGTGATAAATCCACACTTCTCAGGCCCTCTATGTTTTTAAATGTGCCTCGTTTTCTTTGGCTGCCATGTGCCGACAGGCCACATTTCTAGTTTGGATTTAGGTTTAAGTTTTTAAGAACACTGTTTCTCTGAAACCGCTTAGCCAATTCACTCAAAACATTACATGTGTGTTTATCATCATCCATATACCATTATATACCCAACGCGTGCTGCCCTTGTGTCAATGTGAAGGCAAAATTATATTAAAATTTACCTTTGGATTTAGGTTTAACGTTTTAAGAACATTATATCTCTGAAACTGCTTCGCCAATTCACTCGAAACGTCACATGTGTGTTTATCCTTATTTTCATTCTATGCCAAACCCGTGCGACCCCTGTGCCCAATGTCAATGTCAAGTTACTTTGAAATTGACTTTAACGTTTTTAAGATAATTTGGTTAAAGGTTTTTATGTACAGTATATTTGTATATACTCGATAATGTGTGTACGGGTTAAAGCTTGTTTGGATTAAAAATGCCTCGGCGGGAGCAACATGCGGGGCCCGGCCATCCAGTTTTATAGTTATTGGTTAATAAGCTCTACTGTGCAAACGTCACCGGGAATGCATGAAGTGCAACATATAGGGTTGTTTCTAATTGCTTAGCGCGATCACGAACTATTCCCGCAGTGGGAGATGCCAACACTGCCAGTTTCCCATCTGTCTACAGCTACACAGGCGGCTATGGGTGCACATATGGCGCTGTTTATTTTGTAACGATAAATGGCCTACGGCGTGAAACTAATTGTCCCACTGAAACCATTAATCGCGCCAGCATTTCCAAAATATGCGTCACTTTGCCGCAAGCAGGTTACCGCGGCATCGGGAGAATTGATAATTGATACCCATGGTGACGTTGGGGTTACTTATTTGTCTTACTTTTACTTTATTTATTCAATTCAATGTATTACACTCAATCCATTTTACATGGATTCATGAGGTATATCTGAAAACAATGTAATATTAAACGAGGCTGAAGCATGAATATCATTATCGTAACTTAGTATATGTTTTCTTATTAAACACAAATAAAATAAATGTTTTAATCGTGTTTGTAGTTTGTTACAATTCCGTAGAATTTTCAATGGAATAACCTTGGATGGGGGAATTTTCTTGGATATATTCCCCACCTTCCCGGGGGAGGGTTTCGAGGTTATTTATAGGAAATTTTCCCTCCTAGTACACTTTAGACTAAATGGTGAACAGTGCAGCTCCTGGTCAGGATTCACAAATAAAAATATGAAGCCCCCATGATACAGATTAAAAAAACACACGAGAAGATGACACTGTTGGGCACAAGCCTGCCCCGAACAAAAAATTGGTCACGACCCGTCCTTGGTAAAAAAATAATAATAAAAATGGCCATGCTATCTGTTATTAGTTACTGCATGGCATCGCCGGTTTTTGCCGATACGGCGATACATGTGATCGGACTAGCGATATGCAACTAGCGAAGACCAAAACGTGTTCACCATGTCAGTAATGTCAGTCCAGTGTCTTCCCCGATATATAAATGCACCGACTTTATAGGACGCGGTATAAGCCATTTATATATACAAATGGTCTTAAAAGACGATTTTCATATGCAGCCAAAACATGTTTATTAGAAAAAAAATCATTTTCTTTACAAAATCATATTTTGACAAAAACATGAGAATCGTCTCCTAAAAGCACGAGAATCGTACGGCCATGATACAATCTCGTGTTTACTAGATTTCGACATATACACTATAGTGCCCCGTTTCTGACCCCACGATCTGCAATTTGCCGAATATCAAAGTCGGGTTGTGCTCTAGCCTCGCTGCCGTCACACTCTGGCCTCGCTGTCGCCACATTGTGTCCATAGTTTGACATAACGTGATAATCGCTCTTTTACATTTGTTGGTATTTATATTAAATAAACCTACTTTTCATTGTTGTCCACGCACATTCTTGAATGTGTGTATTGTTGACCTGATAATTTGCCCATACAATAAATCACACTATTAGTGATATCAAGTATATATGTGTTTCTTTAATATTTAATTTCCATTGCTTACACGTTTGCCTGATTCATCATGATCAAATCATATCAGATCATATTGCTAAACATAATTATTTAATATTTGTAATTTTATTTTCAGACTCCGAATACCAAGAAGGCAGCTGGGTTTAATACTTGGAGTTTGTGTCAGACTGTGTCCGACACAGTTACAGTTACGCTGGATGGAGACAACATAGACACTTTTCTACATCGTAAGTATTGTAATGTAACTAACATGATCGACATACTTACTGCATTCCAACTGTTCAAAATTGAAGCACCAGTTTTACTAAATGACATCACGTTTTATATATCTCCCATTTGCCTGACTGGTTACCCAATAATACCTCAATTTCGGATAGACATTACATTGATAAATTACACAATATGTGTCCAAGAAGATGTCTGACATTCCAGTACAACACGTACGCAATGCGGTGAACCAGACATGAACGAGAGCGTGTTTTGGTCTATGAAAACCAATCTGTAACAGATGCTCATCCAGTTAATTTTGTTTGCAGCTCATTAGTCTTTTGTAAAAGACTGCCTGAAAAAAGAAAAATATGTATTTCAAGAGAGATCAGTGATATATATAATACGTCATACAATTTGAAACGGGATTTGAAAACAAGTTTTTACGCTAATGCCAATTCTGCTCCAAATTCTTGCTCGTCATGATTGATAGATAGTCATATGTGTATCCACGATCAAATTGTAGGTACTGAGTAAATAACATATATCATAGAAAATGCACATTGGTTTCAAAGATAACTATTTCGCAAGTGTGATGGAATGGTTATATGTAAAACGTGTCTACATACTCTTGATAGTGTATACTATCCGACGCATTTAATTGCCATATTCACCACCTTAATAACGTACAAAATCATTCACCAACGTCACTGCTTGTAGCGGTTGAGGCAGGCGGAATAAATGTGACATACTACACAACAGTCTGGAGAATCGGGGGATATGTGCTTTGCGGTCAATGTAGTTCCAGATCAGTCTGTGCATCCGTACAGTCTGATCAGGGTCTGCATTATCTGTTATTCCATCAGCAGAACATCCGTCATGCTTCTAACAAGCAATACATATCGTTATCAGGCTACATGAGTGTGCTACACTGGCCACACATCTGAGAACAGAACAGAACAGAACATAACAGAACAGAACAGAACATTATTTTGAGAAACAAATAGGCTCGGGCCACTCACAGGTGGCATACGAGACAAAATTATATACGTATAACAAAACAAGTGCGACCTCGGCTGTGAAAAAGAACCCAACGACACAGTGCGACCAGTGTACCTCCAGACCAGCCTGCGCATTGGCACAGTCTGTTCAGGGCCCACGCTGTCGCCATTCAGTGTCGCTAGGTACATTCTCCCGGCCGGAGCCCCAATAACGTCAGTTAGGTTTATAGTAACAGAGTGGATCATCCGTCATCGTCCCAAGCTACATAATATACTCTTGTATTTGTGATTGGTATGAATAATATCTATACACATATAGACAAATACCTGTGTCTATACCTACGTGTATATATCTCTACACGTATGTATATACACAGAACTGGCTGTGTCTGGCATGATCCACATGTACTCTCTCTCTCTCTCTCTCTCCATAGGTATGGAGAATGAGAATGTGGTGTCCTGCCATTATTGCAAGTACAATGTACTTGCTTGTGAATTTTTAACGTTATATCGTCGAAAATACGAAAGGTAGTGAGGGTATTATGTCAAAGTATTCAAATAATCTACATAATTAATTCAATAGAACATATACTTGTCATTTTCACCAGGGAGGTTGACGCATGCTCCACTTAGCAATTGCTGATCGCAGTAGCTGGCACATAATACATGGCATTATTACAATTGACTTCTCTTGGAAATGCAATTTACATGTTACAGCTAGAATGTATTTAGTGACAATATTACTGGTATCTCATCAGCCCCATTCCTCCAGTCACAACTACATATAAGTAATTGTCCCATAATTTTCCAAATTACAATTATAGACATGATCGTCCTAGGCTCAGCATCGAAGGATTATGCAATGTGTGGTGATATTACACGGAGATCTGGAGCTACATGTATACTGGTTTATAGAATAAATAAATCATATCGTATCAGGTTTTTATAATTGCACATATTGAGGTTACATCGTCTAAATATTTATGTTTATTTGTTTTCCTTTACATTCTCGCTTGGCACATTCTTTTTTGCGAGATGGTGAGTTGGGCAAAACGCTAAATCAAATGTTCTATTATTTGCAATAAGGCTATGTTTATCTCACCAAACGTATCGTAGTGTTGCTGTGAATCCATTGGTCGCGGCTGTGCATGCGAGAAAGGCGTACTATCAACTGACCTATCACCATTGACGCACAATGCCAAGATTATCATACCATGGTCCAGCACATGGCGGGTCTGACCAGTCACATGATTATTTTATTCGGCCAATAAGGGAGTTATACCCCTCCAGACAAGTAATGGGCGCGTGAGCACGTAAATATATGCAATTGCAACCAGTCAGGAATAATGTATCGGCTCAATTTCGCCTCCAGTACATAAGTTGCTTTATCTACGTCTGCAAAGTTATATATACTATATGTCCGTCATTGTGTGTTTGCCAAGTGGTACATGCATATTGTTTTCGCCTCGTATGACGTTCCTACCTCCGTAACAGGTGTGTTAGTTTTCGGATACTTATTGTCTAGTAGTCTTGTGTATTACTATCCATATGCACATTCCATATCCCGACCATCCAGTGTACATGGTCAGTGTCCTGGCCAAGTGACGGGAAAATTCATATGAAGTGTGTTTAACGTGATGACCACTGTTATACAGCCCCTGTTTGTATATGTACTAATTATACCCCGGCATACGAAGTATGTCGAGGGGTATATAGTTTCGTCATTCCGTCTGTTCGTTCGTTCGTTCGTTCGTTCGTTCGTTCGTTCGTTCGTTCGTTCGTTCGTTCGTTCGTTCGTTCGTTCGTTCGTTCGTCGGTCGGTCGGTCGGTCGGTCGTGGCGGTCGTCGGTCGGTGTCCGTTCGTCGTTCGTTCGTTCGTTCGTTCGTTCGTTCGTTCGTTCGTTCGTTCGTTCGTTCGTTCGTTCGTTCGTTCGTTTTTGTTTACCCATTATAACTTAAGTCGGATTGACATCAAACTTCATATACATCCTTATCATCATCCATATTTGCATTCCATACCATACACATGCGGCCTCCATGTCCAAGGTCAAGGTCAAATTACTTAAGTTGGGTGGTGGTCGGGCGAACGAGACGGCGTAAATTAACGGTATTAATTCCTCCTTATAGGAATCACTATTCGCCTGGTTTGGCCCTCCGGTACGTTTTTGTCTTTGGCTCTTTTGTTACCTGGGAATTGAATTGGGTTATTGCCCATTATAGAAGTAGTAATATTATTACTGATCCTACTGCTTTTGGGAGGGGCCAAGTGATTCTGGTATGCATACACGCATATACCATGAAACTCAATTCGCATGGCCCAGTCACAAATAAGGACTGCGCCACTTGCATCATAGTCCACACTCATAGGCAATAAATATGATCACTTTGAAAACTGACAGACACAAACAAGTGTGAGTGACAATATAATCATTAAATTTGTATTGAAATTGAATATGTCGTTTTTTAACTATGAAAGTGCACCCGCCATATATCTATTCTGACTAACTATAATATGCCCGATACACGGATTTTTTTTTATGATAGATAACCACGTGCAGGCGAAACCCCTAGACGGTCGCTATTTGAACAAACGAAAACACTGTGATTACCACTGTATGCTTGTCTGCTTTATGTGGTACATGTATTGCTGACTACAGGTTGGTCTACCCTGTCTCATCTGTCTCAGGTCGATACGTGTTCATACATATACGTGTATACTATTACTAATTGCAGGATACTTTGTGACATTCGACGAGGATGGTATTCGCCAAAGAGTGGCCAATGACGAGATCTATGATTGGGATATGAGCGTTGAAATAGCAAAGAGACGTTGAAACTTTAAAATAACGACACATATTCTCGTGATACAACCAGTCACTAATAAGGAACAAATTGAACCTTTTCAATCATGCGTGCGTTTAACGATATGTAACACCAACAATTACACCAGCTGAAAGAAGAATATTTCCTCTACTAATGTGGCACAATTTAGTTATTGTTTGTTGTACTTTACAGTGTGTTGACATTGGCCTCATATAAGATCCCCTTAGAAATATCCACCTATGCTAAATAACCATCGAACATTTGCTATTTATACATTATGTCAATACGTAATATTAGTGACAACAATATTGTTTTAATATAAATACTAGAAAAAGTCGATGGCGCGCCATCGCAATATACCCACTTTCCCCAAATGCTAAGTCCGAAAGGAGGAAGTAATCCATGATGGAGGGTCGGATAAAAAATCCGAATTCACTTTGCGCATGTGCACATGATAACGAAGCTACATAGCAAATATGAGGCGCGTAGGTATGAAGGTGAAAAAGTTTTTCGAGTTACAAGGAAAAAGGAAAAAATGGGAAATTCTGAGTCGGAAAGGGGGAGGTAATCGATGATGGAGGGTCGGATCAAAAATGGGAATTCACTTTGCGCATCTGCACATGATAACGAAGCTACATACCAAATATCAGGCGCGTAGGTATGAAGGTGAAAAAGTTTTTCGAGTTACGAGGAGAAAATGGGAAATTCTGAGTCCGAAAGGGGGGAGATAATCCATGATGGAGGGTCGGATGAAAAATCCAAATTCACTTTGCGCATCTGCACATGATAACGAAGCTACATACCAAATATCAGGCGCGTAGGTATGAAGGTGAAAAAGTTTTTCGAGTTACAAGAAACGTGACGGACGTACGGACGGACGTACGGACGTACGGACGTACGGACGGACGGACACCCGTGACGAAAACAATATACCCGTTTTTTTTTACAAAAAAAGTGGGTATAATAAATGAGATAATATCATACACTGGCACATTTATACTGGCACTGGCGCGTAGGTATGAAGGTGAAAAAGTGTTTCGAGTTACGAGGGAAAAATGGGAAATTCTGAGTCCGAAAGGGGAGATAATCCATGATGGAGGGTCGGATCAAAAATGGGAATTCACTTTGCGCATCTGCACATGATAACGAAGCTACATACCAAATATCAGGCGCGTAGGTATGAAGGTGAAAAAGTTTTTCGAGTTACGAGGAAAAAATGGGAAATTCTGAGTCCGAAAGGGGGAGATAATCCATGATGGAGGGTCGGATCAAAAATGGGAATTCACTTTGCGCATCTGCACATGATAACGAAGCTACATACCAAATATCAGGCGCGTAGGTATGAAGGTGAAAAAGTTTTCGAGTTACGAGGAGAAAATGGGAAATTCTGAGTCCGAAAGGGGAGATAATCCATGATGGAGGGTCGATCAAAAAATCCAAATTCACTTTGCGCATCTGCACATGATAACGAAGCTACATACCAAATATCAGGCGCGTAGGTATGAAGGTGAAAAAGTTTTTCGAGTTACAAGAAACGTGACGGACGTACGGACGGACATACGGACGTACGGACGTACGGACGGACGGACACCCGTGACGAAAACAATATACCCGTTTTTTTTTACAAAAAAAGTGGGTATAATAATAAATGAGATAATATCATACACTGGCACATTTATACTGGCACTGGCGCGTAGGTATGAAGGTGAAAAAGTGTTTCGAGTTACGAGGGAAAAATGGGAAATTCTGAGTCCGAAAGGGGGAGATAATCCATGATGGAGGGTCGGATCAAAAATCCAAATTCACTTTGCGCATCTGCACATGATAACGAAGCTACATACCAAATATCAGGCGCGTAGGTATGAAGGTGAAAAAGTTTTTCGAGTTACGAGGAGAAAATGGGAAATTCTGATCCGAAAGGGGGAGATAATCCATGATGAGGGGTCGGATCAAAAATCCGAATTCACTTTCATCTGCACAAGATAACGAAGCTACATACCAAATATCAGGCGCGTAGGTATGAAGGTGAAAAAGTTTTTCGAGTTACGAGGAGAAAATGGGAAATTCTGAGTCCGAAAGGGGGAGATATAATCCATGATGGAGGGTCGATGAAAAAATCCAAATCACTTTGCGCATCTGCACATGATAACGAAGCTACATACCAAATATCAGGCGCGTAGTATGAAGGTGAAAAAGTTTTTCGAGTTACGAGGAAAAAATGGGAAATTCTGAGTCCGAAATAGATAATCCATGATGGAGGGTCGGATCAAAAATCCAAATTCACTTTGCGCATCTGCACATGATAACGAAGCTACATACCAAATATCAGGGGCGCGTAGGTATGAAGGTGAAAAATTTTTTCGAGTTACGAGGAGAAAAATGGGAAATTCTGAGTCCGAAAGGGGAGTAATCCATGATGGAGGGTCGGATCAAAAATCCAAATTCACTTTGCGCATCTGCACATGATAACGAGCTACATACCAAATATCAGGCGCGTAGGTATGAAGGTAAAAAGTTTTTCGAGTTACAAGAAACGTGACTGACGTACGGACGGACGACGGACGTACGGACGTACGGACGACGACACCCGTGACGAAAACAATATACCCTTTTTTTTTTTACAAAAAAAGTGGTATAATAAATGAGTATATCATACAACTGGCACATTTATACTGGCACGTGGACGCGTAGGTATGAAGGTGAAAAAGTGTTTCGAGTTTACGAGGGAAAAATGGGAAATTCTGAGTCCGAAAGGGGGAGATAATCCATGATGGAGGGTCGGATCAAAAATCCAAATTCACTTTGCGCATCTGCACATGATAACGAAGCTACATACCAAATATCAGGCGCGTAGGTATGAAGGTGAAAAATTTTTTTGTTTTTCGAGTTACGAGGAGAAAATGGGAAATTCTGAGTCCGAAAGGGGGAGATAATCCATGATGGAGGGTCGGATCAAAAATCCAAATTCACTTTGCGCATCTGCACATGATAACGAAGCTACATACCAAATAATCAGGCGCGTAGGTATGAAGGTGAAAAAGTTTTTCGAGTTACGAGGAGAAAATGGGAAATTCTGAGTCCGAAAGGGGGATAATCATGATGGAGGGTCGGATCAAAAATCCAAATTCACTTTGCGCATCTGCACATGATAACGAAGCTACATTCCAAATATCAGGCGCGTAGGATGAAGGTGAAAAAGTTTTTCGAGTTACAAGAAACGTGACGGACGTACGACGGACGTACGGACGTACGGTACGGACGGACAGTGACGAAAACAATATACCCTTTTTTTTTACAAAAAAAGTGTGTAATAAATAGATAATATCATACACTGGCACATTTATACTGGCACTGGCGCGTAGGTATGAAGGTGAAAAAGTGTTTCGAGTTACGAGGGAAAAATGGGAAATTCTGAGTCCGAAAGGGGGAGATAATCCATGATGGAGGGTCGGATCAAAAATCCAAATTCACTTTGCGCATCTGCACATGATAACGAAGCTACATACCAAATATCAGGCGCGTAGTATGAAGGTGAAAAAGTTTTTCGAGTTACGAGGAGAAAATGGGAAATTCTGAGTCCGAAAGGGGGAGATAATCCATATGGAGGGTCGGATCAAAAATCCAAATTCACTTTGCGCTCTGCACATGATAACGAAGCTACATACCAAATATCAGGCGCGTAGGTATGAAGGTAAAAAGTTTTTCGAGTTACGAGGAAAAAATGGGAAATTCTGAGTCCGAGGGGGAGATAATCCATGATGGAGGGTCGGATCAAAAATCCAAATTCACTTTGCGCATCTGCACATGATAACGAAGCTACATACCAAATATCAGGCGCGTAGGTATGAAGGTGAAAAAGTTTTTCGAGTTACGAGGAAAAAATGGGAAATTCTGATCCGAAAGGGGAGATAATCCATGATGGAGGGTCGGATCAAAAATCCAAATTCACTTTGCGCATCTGCACATGATAACGAAGCTACATACCAAATATCAGGCGCGAGGTATGAAGGTGAAAAAGTTTTTCGAGTTACAAGAAACGTACGGACGGACGTACGACGGACGTACGGACGTACGGACGTACGGACGGACGGACACCCGTGACGAAAACAATATACTCCCGTTTTTTTTTTACAAAAAAAGTGGGTATAATAAATGATAATATCATACACTGGCACATTTATACTGGCACTGGCGCGTAGGTATGAAGGTGAAAAAGTGTTTCGAGTTACGAGGGAAAAATGGGAAATTCTGAGTCCGAAAGGGGGAGATAATCCATGATGGAGGGTCGGATCAAAAATCCAAATTCACTTTGCGCATCTGCACATGATAACGAAGCTACATACCAAATATCAGGCGCGTAGGTATGAAGGTGAAAAAGTTTTTCGAGTTACGAGAGAAAATGGGAAATTCTGAGTCCGAAAGGGGGAGATAATCCATGATGGAGGGTCGGATCAAAAATCCAAATTCACTTTGCGCATCTGCACATGATAACGAAGCTACATACCAAATATCAGGCGCGTAGGTATGAAGGTGAAAAAGTTTTTCGAGTTACGAGGAAAAAATGGGAAATTCTGAGTCCGAAAGGGGGAGATAATCCATGATGGAGGGTCGGATCAAAAATCCAAATTCACTTTGCGCATCTGCACATGATAACGAAGCTACATACCAAATATCAGGCGCGTAGGTATGAAGGTGAAAAAGTTTTTCGAGTTACGAGGAGAAAATGGGAAATTCTGAGTCCGAAAGGGGGAGATAATCCATGATGGAGGGTCGGATCAAAAAATCCAAATTCACTTTGCGCATCTGCACATGATAAC
Source organism: Conchocele bisecta (assembly GCA_029237695.1). Taxonomy (NCBI): domain Eukaryota; kingdom Metazoa; phylum Mollusca; class Bivalvia; order Lucinida; family Thyasiridae; genus Conchocele; species Conchocele bisecta. The sequence goes on along the minus strand of CM055280.1, from coordinate 49,356,714 downwards.
GAAGCTACATACCAAATATCAGGCGCGTAGGTATGAAGGTGAAAAAGTTTTTCGAGTTACAAGAAACGTGACGGACGTACGGACGGACGTACGGACGTACGGACGTACGGACGGACGGACACCCGTGACGAAAACAATATACCCGTTTTTTTTTACAAAAAAAGTGGGTATAATAAATGAGATAATATCATACACTGGCACATTTATACTGGCACTGGCGCGTAGGTATGAAGGTGAAAAAGTGTTTCGAGTTACGAGGGAAAAATGGGAAATCTGAGTCCGAAAGGGGGAGATAATCCATGATGGAGGGTCGGATCAAAAATCCAAAGTTCACTTTGCGCATCTGCACATGATAACGAAGCACATACCAAATCAGGCGCGTTAGGTATGAAGGTGAAAAAGTTTTTTCGAGTTACGAGGAGAAAAATGGAAATTCTGAGTCCGAAAGGGGGAGATAATCCATGATGGAGGGTCGGATCAAAAATCCAAATTCACTTTGCGCATCTGCACATGATAACGAAGCTACATACCAAATATCAGGCGCGTAGGTATGAAGGTGAAAAAGTTTTTCGAGTTACGAGGAGAAAATGGGAAATTCTGAGTCCGAAAGGGGAGATAATCCATGATGGAGGGTCGGATCAAAAATCCAAATTCACTTTGCGCATCTGCACATGATAACGAAGCTACTACCAAATATCAGGCGCGTAGTATGAAGGTGAAAAAGTTTTTCGAGTTACGAGGAAAAAATGGAAATTCAGATCCGAAAGGGGGAGATAATCCATGATGGAGGGTCGGATCAAAAATCCAAATTCACTTTGCGCATCTGCACATGATAACGAAGCTACATACCAAATATCAGGCGCGTAGGTATGAAGGTGAAAAAGTTTTTCGAGTTACGAGGAGAAAATGGGAAATTCTGAGTCCGAAAGGGGGAGATAATCCATGATGGAGGGTCGGATCAAAAATCCAAATTCACTTTGCGCATCTGCACATGATAACGAAGCTACATACCAAATATCAGGCGCGTAGGTATGAAGGTGAAAAAGTTTTTCGAGTTACAAGAAACGTGACGGACGTACGGACGGACGTACGGACGTACGGACGTACGGACGGACGTACGGACGGACGGACACCCGTGACGAAAACAATATACCCGTTTTTTTTTACAAAAAAAGTGGGTATAATAAATGAGATAATATCATACACTGGCACATTTATACTGGCACTGGCGCGTAGGTATGAAGGTGAAAAAGTTTTTCGAGTTACGAGGGAAAAATGGGAAATTCTGAGTCCGAAAGGGGGAGATAATCCATGATGGAGGGTCGGATCAAAAATCCAAATTCACTTTGCGCATCTGCACATGATAACGAAGCTACATACCAAATATCAGGCGCGTAGGTATGAAGGTGAAAAAGTTTTTCGAGTTACGAGGAAAAAATGGGAAATTCTGAGTCCGAAAGGGGGAGATAATCCATGATGGAGGGTCGGATCAAAAATCCAAATTCACTTTGCGCATCTGCACATGATAACGAAGCTACATACCAAATATCAGGCGCTAGGTATGAAGGTGAAAAAGTTTTTCGAGTTACAAGAAACGTGACGGACGGACGGACGGACGGACGTACGGACGTACGGACGGACGGACACCCGTGACGAAAACAATATACCCGTTTTTTTTACAAAAAAAGTGGGTATAATAAATGAGATAATATCATACACTGGCACATATACTGGCACTGGCGCGTAGGTATGAAGGTAAAAAGTGTTTTCGAGTTACTAGGAAAAATGGGAAATTCTGAGTCCGAAAGGGGGAGATAATCCATGATGGAGGGTCGGATCAAAAAATCCAAATTCACTTTCGCATCTGCACATGATAACGAAGCTACATACCAAATATCAGGCGCGTAGGTATGAAGGTGAAAAAGTTTTTCGAGTTACGAGGAGAAAATGGGAAATTCTGAGTCCGAAAGGGGGAGATAATCCATGATGGAGGGTCGGATCAAAAATCCAAATTCACTTTGCGCATCTGCACATGATAACGAAGCTACATACCAAATATCAGGCGCTAGGATGAAGGTGAAAAAGGTTTTTCGAGTTACGAGGAGAAAATAGAAATTCTGAGTCGAAAGGAGATAATCCATGATGGAGGGTTCGATCAAAAAAACCAAATTCACTTTGCGCATCGCACATGACGAAGCTACATACCAAATATTCGGGTAGGTATAAGGTGAAAAAGTTTTTCAGTTCAAGACGTGACGGGTACGACGGACGTACGGACGGACGGAACCCGTGACGAAAACAATATACCGTTTTTTTTTTTTACAAAAAAAGTTTGGGTATAATAAATGAGATAATATCATACACGGCACATATACTGGCACTGGCGCAGTAGAAGGTAAAAATGTTTCGAGTTTTACGAGGGAAAAATGGGAAATTCTGATCCGAAAGGGGGAGTCCATGATGGAGGGTCGGATCAAAAATCCAAATTCACTTTGCATCTGCATGATAACGAAGCTACACCAAATATCAGGCGCGTAGGATAAGAGAAAAAGTTTTTCGAGTTACGAGGAGAAAATGGGAAATTCTGAGTCCGAAAGGGGAGATAATCCATGATGGAGGGTCGGTTCAAAAATCCAAATTCACTTTGAACATCTGCACAGATAACGAAGCTACAATACCAAATATCGGGGCGCGTAGGATGAAGGGAAAAATTTTTCGAGTTACAAGAAACGTGACGGACTACGGACGACGGACGGACGTACGGACGTACGGACGGACGGACACCCGTGACGAAAACAATATACTCTCGTTTTTTTTACAAAAAACAGAGGGTATGAATAAATGAGAAATATCATACACATGTCACATTTTATACAGGGCACTAGGCGCGTAGGGTAGTGAAGTTAAAAAAGTGTTCCGGTCGCGTAGTTAACGAGGGAAAAATGTGGTAATTACTTCCTGAGTCCGAAAGTGGGAGGATAATCCATGATGGAGGGAGTCGGATCAAAAATCCAAATTCACCTTTGCGCCATCTGCAACATACGATAACGCAGCTACATACCAAATATCAGGCGCGATAGGTATGAAGGTAGTAAAAAGTTTTTCTTCGAGGTTACGAGGAGAATACAAAATGGGAAATTTCTTAGTCCGAAAGGGGGAGATAATCCATGATGTGAGGGTCGGATCAAAATCCAAATCCATCTTGCGCATCTGCACATGTATAACGAAGCTACAACCAAATAACCAGGCAGCGTTAGGGTAAAAGGGAAAAAGTTTTTCGAGTACGAGAGGAAAAAAAGGGAAAATTCTGAGTCCGAAAGGGGGAGATAACCATGATTGAGGGTCGGAATCAAAATCCAAATTCCTTTGCGCATCTGCACATGATAACGAAGCAACATACCAAATCATGCGCGTAGGTATGAAAGTGAAAACAGTTTTTTCGCGAGTTACGAGGAATAAATGTGAAAATCTGGTCCGAAGGTGGAGATAATACCATGATGGAGGGTCTGATTCAAAAATTCCAAATTCACTTTGGAGGCGCATCTGCACATGATAACGAAGCAACATACCAAATATTCATGGCGCCGTTAGGTATGAAAGTGAAAAGTTTTTCGAGAGTTACAAAGAAACGGACGGAACGTACGGACCTGGACCAGTACGGACTTAACGTACGGCGACGACCACACCTGACGAAACACAATAATACAGCCCGTTTTTTTTACAAAAAAAGTGGGTATAGATAAAAGTTGGTCAGTATTTATAGCGAAATATATAGTAACGTGGAACTAGTTCCTTACAACAACCGTTGAAATATGATATAAATCTACAATACAGTGCACATGCTGACTTCAAAATCCCGTGATTTGTTAATGTACCTGTCACATATAGGTTTCGCCATATCGGAATACCCCTGCGTGGTCTCAGGTGTCCCCAAAATGTGTAGATTTGTAGTCTGTGACCTTGACCCTGGGCTTAGTGGCGGGGGCGACATGGTCATGGATTTGTCATAGCATGATTTCTCCGATGTTAAGTTTTAGAGGAATGCATGTGTGAAATTTTAAGAATTTTCGATGAAGGACATAAAGGTTATAACAGATTTCTCTGATGTTAGGTTTTGTGAAGAGACTAAGTATGTGACCTTGACCTTGGGTCCAGCGGGGGTTGGACGGTCGTGGATTTGTCACAGCATGGTAGTAGACCCTTTGAGGAATGCATGCGTGAAATATTAAGAATGTTCGATGAAGTAAATATAAGTTATGACATATTTCTCTGATGTTAAGTTTACGGACGGACGGACGGACGGACGGACGGACAACCTGACTATAGTCACCCCCTACCCACACACACAACTTTTCACGGAGGTATAATGATTCTAAAGTGCTGACAAATCATGTCTTTACTGATAAAGAAGACAATATATAATACAGCAGCAGACGACAATTTTCGTTTTTTAGCTCGCCTGCACAAAGTGCAGAAGAGCTTATGGCATACCGCCGGCGTCGTCGGCGTCCACAAACAATTGATCTGTTCATTTGATTGGTATGGAATATATTCAAGCCAACTTCCATTGTTAAATAGTTGATGGTATAATACTATTGGTGCAATAGTAAACTGTGCTGGCTATCAGAAGAATGTCTTGCTTGGTACAGCCACTATCCAGATGGCTATTCAGATAGCCATTACAGGTGGCATGTCCAGTCTGTTGCGGTCCATTCACACTATTTAACTAGCATTATAACGGTTTACCTAATGAGTGTCAGATAGTAATCACCCCCAGCCTGCATTTAAACCCATGCATACTGATAATGTTCCCTAAATGTTTCATCAGTGCTGTTTAATGCAAGAATAATGATGCCCCAAGATATTTATTGAGCATTTTCAGCCACGGCCTTTAAGGAAATTTTCATAGTGAGAGGGATTGTACGGCTTATGAAAATGTTCATAGTGAGGGAATGTTACAGTTTATGAAAATTTTCATAGTGAGAGGGATTTTACGGCTTAAGAAAATTTTCATAGTGAGAGCGATTGTACGGCTTAAGACAATTTTCATAGTGAGAGGGATTGTACGGCTTATGAAAATGTTCATAGTGAGGGAATATTACGGTTTATTAAAATGTTCATAGTGAGAGGGATGTTACGGCTTAAGAAAATTTTCATAGTGAGAAGGATTGTATGGTTTATGCAAATTTTCATAGCGAGAGTGATCGTACATTTTATGAACTTTTCATAGTGAGAGCGATTGTACGGCTTAAGAAAATTTTCATAGTGAGAGGGATTGTACGGTTTATGAAAATTTTCATAGCGAGAGCAATCGTACATTTTATGAACTTTTCATAGTGAGAGAGATAGTAAGGCTTATGAAAATTTTCATAGTGAGAAGGATGTTACGGTTTATGAAAATTTTCATAGTGAGAGCGATTGTACGGCTTAAGAAAATTTTCATAGTGAGAGGGATAGTACGGATTATGAAAATTTTTAATAGTGAGAGGGAAATATTACGTTTATGAAATGTCATAGTGAGTAGGGGATATGATCGGTTTATTGTATTCTTAGAAAATTCATAGTGAGAGATGATTGTACGCTTAGAAAATTGGTTTGCATTTTAGTGAGAGGGATAGTAGGCTTATGAAAATTTTCATAGTGAGAAGGATGTTACGGTTTATGAAAATGTTCATAGTGAGAGGGAATATTACGGTTTATGAAAATGTTCATAGTGAGAGGGAATATTACGGTTTATGAAAATGTTCATAGTGAGAGGGATATTACGGTTTATGAAAAGTTCAGTGAGAGGGAATATTACGGTTTATAAAAGTATAGAGAGGGATATTCGGTTTATGAAAATATAGTGAGAGGGAATATTACGGTTTATGAAAAGTTATGAGAGGATATTACGGTTTAGAAAATGTTTAGTGAGATATTCGGTTTATGAAAATGTTCATAGTGAGAGGGATATTACGTTTATGAAAATATATGAGAGGGAATATTACGTTTATGAAAATGTTATGAGAGTGATTGTCGGCTTAAGAAAATTGTCATAGTGAGAGGGATAGTACGGATTATGAAAATTTTCATAGTGAGAGGGAATATTACGGTTTATGAACATTTTCATAGTGAGAGGGATAGTACATTTTATGAACTTTTCATAGTGAGATCGATTGTACGGCTTATGATAATTTTCATAGTGATAGTACGGTTTATGAAAATTTTCATAATGACTTGTTTGTCTCAGAACGGAATGTTATGAAAATTTGCATAGCGATTTCAATATGTGAGTCGCAGCGGTGGTTGCACTGGTGATTGCAGAGTAATTTACATAGTCAAGTGAAGTCTGAATTTTTCATAACCCTCCTTATGCATATGGGGTCGCTATTTTGAGCAACTGGATTTGCTCAAACAAAACTGGAGCCTGTTTATGTTGAAAATATTTTTTGTTCAGGTGACTCATTTAATTAGTATAAATAATTAAAAAATACCATGCTTCATTTTCATATGAAAATAGCCTGATAACACCGCGCGTCACTATCAGTAAAATAAATTTTACTAAATGATTATATCTGTATAGCGGGCACTCGTAATTTTTAGAACGGGTGGAATAGTGACACAATTATGCACTTATTTAATTCCTATAAAGAACATTGTGTGTCTACTGAGTGGGCATGTATCTTTAATATTTATCAGGTAACCTGCCCTGTATTGACCGAATACGTACTGACTGACAACATATTGTTGTATCAGGCATTGACCTGATATCAACATCCGGGTTACAACAAAGTGAAAACTGACGTTCTATTGGTCGGATGACGTCACGTGACGTTACCGAATGACGTCAGTGTAAACAAGTCCGCGTTCTGTCCATAGAATACGACGTCATGTAATGTCATTTTCGAGCATAAAACGTTACCTGATAAATAGAATACCAGGCTAGTGTATTTTGATATCAAGTTTATCAGGCTCGGCTCGGACACGGTAGGAATTCCTCGGCAAGCCTCGGAATTCCTACGCGTTTCCTAGCCTTGCCTGATAAACTTGATATCAAGACACTAGCATAGGTAGTCTCTATATATAATTCTCTATGTGTCTAATCGAATACTGTGTAGTCCAATACCCTTATGATATAGTCCTGCCGATTTTGGACCCCACCCGGACGTATATACAATAGTATTTTTTTTTTGTGATTTTGCATCTACAGATCACATATACTTGTATTAGTGGATGGCAGGTGGGAGCGCGCGATGGGTAATGTAACGATCGGGGTTCATCCTTACCGGAATTCCGACTGGTTTGGTCCTCGCATACTTCTTTGGAATGTTGCATGTGACAGTTGAATCTGGTTATACCTCTTATGTGAGTATTACGATTGTTCGTAATCCTATTTTAGGGGAAGGGGCCAAGTGACTGTGGTGTGGTATGGACCTGGCACTAGGTCGGGTTATTCTAATTTCAGGGCTGAATATATTTGTTCACGATGTAAATATTCCGTTGGAATTTGGGGTTTCCCCCCCCCCCCAAACGGATTTGGGGTATAGCCAACCCCCTCCCCCATTTGGAACCAACCATCGATTTTGGAGCCTAAATTTTCACTGCTCAAAAAATAAGCGTATCACAGATTGTATTAATTATGGTAGTGCCAAAATAATAACCCCTCCGTTACCTGGCATAATAGCATCATGGTGACACTGGGCCAAACATGTTTTAGTATTTAGTGTGTTGGTATTGTGTCACACGCATATTTACTGCGACCCAATAATCATGGTTATATCAGATTATTGTAATACATAATTGTAGCCACCAAGGACGTAGCCTACTGATTTATATCTGTATCTTCTACCACTTACGTGTTCGGTGTCACGTAATATTTAGCGACTTTCAAAAATATCGCATTGAATCAGCCGTACGATTGCCGTTTGATAACAATGTAAATATTCTATAAAATTACCACTTGTAAATATGGTTATATGAATGTATAGTAATTTAACTAGTATATTTGCAATCATTGCAGACACTGATCAGACTGCACAGATGCACAGGTCTCCAACATTTACACATTTAAGAAGTCCGACTTTGCCAGATTGTTGTTAATGTTCTTACATTGTACTACATTGTACTAAATAATGCACGTATGCGTGCTTTGTTTGTTATCAAAGGGCCGTTCTAGTCGGAGGCGTGTAAATAAAATAATACAAAAGCACATGCACACCTTAAACGCGTCTACATTCAAATGAGCCGCTTCGAACAATAGTCGCAGGGTGTGGAACGTCATTTAAACAAAATCAATGTTGTGATCGGGACAAATTTAGTGTGTAAATCACTGACTGTTATAGTGTGCAGTTATGCAAAATACATGTGCGTACGCCACGGTGCTTTTCAGGGGCGGATCCAGGATTTCAGGTCAGGGTGGGTGGGGCGGGACTTCTTAATTGAAATAGTTTACTATACTTTCGAACTAGCACCGTTTGTTCGTCGACCAAGCGGAGCTGAGGGTGGGTCCGGCGGTATGCCCTCCGGAATATGTTTGATATTTACACCCCATTTTGCTGCGTTATGGCGCATTTTAGAGCAAAAATATCATTACTCGACAAATTTTAGGGGTGGGGGGTGGCGCCGGGGTTTCCCCTACGTGAATCCGCCCTTGTTTTTAGCATGGCTGTTTCTTTGTTTACAAATGCGCTGAATGTACTTTTTCTGAAACACAACAAAACTAAACTGCACATTTCATTTTCAAATTAATTATTCCTTTTCCCGGCGGTGGCGGTGGTGCGAGTCGATGGAGTGTGGGTCAGCGCAGCATTTTCCCATAGACCTGCTACCTGCTAGTACGGGGTACATGTACATTAGCCCATCCGCCAGTCATATTGGCTACACAGTCCCGCTTTCTGAGATGTAAATTTAATTCCGAGAGTCGGGGAATGAACAGTCGATTTTTAGTTTGTTTAAAAATGCCCGGGGGTGTCCGACTACCTTCTAGACCCCATCGGGCGCTGACGTCATTAATATGTGCAGCCATAGGCCTATCCAAATTCTGGTCATTCATTTCTACAGAAATAAAATGCATTTGTTTCAATCACCGATACGATGTGCATATAATTTACAATTTCCAACACCTGACAGTAGCCTATTTCACGAACCTCCGTTAGTCGACTAAACTCGGTTAGTCTGCTAAGCTTCAGGCCGTTAGTCGACTAACGGGAAAAAACGCATTTCACGAACACCTTAGTCGACTAAGCAAAGTGTCTACTTTGCTTAGCCTCCTCGTTAGTCGGCTAATCTTTCGGTTAGTCTACTAAGCAAAATAGCAGACGACGGAATTCCAAGATGGCGGCGTCCACGTTTGTTTTGAACGTGGCTTACAAAATCGTTCGTGAAATGCAAACATGTCAAAAAGTTTAGCAGACTATAGTTAGTCGACTAAACTTAGTTTAGTCTGCTAACAGTTTAGTCGACTAACGGAGTTTCGTGAAATAGGCTACAGGAATGCCGTTTAGTTTTTTGGTATTTGGTGACGTATTGCCTAAATCAATAAATGACGTCATAATTAAGTGTAAATGACGCCAATTCTTAAATAATTACATCGTATCTTTCTGACGACACACGTATATGAATCTATTATGGCGATGATGGCAAATTACGAAGCCACAGGTCGGCTAATTATAGATTTAAAATTAATAGTTGTGCGTTTGTTTTGTTCACTACATGTACATATCATAGTTTTATTCTGATGAATGTTTGATAGTATACATACTAACACTTGTAGATACATTTAGTGCAACTTATCAGCAAATACAGTTTACAGCAAGCACCGTCAATGAGTCTATGAACACTCATTTCTACTGTATGCTGTTGAGTTGCATTGTACAAACGTCGCCCTTTCAATAACGTCATTTTCTCGATGACGTTACGGTTTTTTTTCGTGCGTGATTCACATGGTGCTACAAAAAGCGAGATAAAACAAAAACTATTAAACATAATTGCATTTTCTTTTCAGAATATTGTTTTTGAAAGGTGTCCGCATCAGAAAATATAAAAAAATGCAAATTGAAAATTTTGTCATTAAGGCCGGTTTTCACAGAGCGCGGCCCATATTTTTTCATGGTCGAGGATTACAGTAAATGTATTTATAAAGTGATGGCATGTATGCGTGTTGCCTTTATGTAAATGAGATGCTAATATTGGTATAGTATTATTAGTGTCGTGCATTCTTATGGACTATAATCTGCTGGTCCAGGAGTGCACTCACAGTAGTGCCTTATTCAAGACTCCGTAGCCACCGCTGTACACCTATCATAATTACAATGGTTCTGAAGTAGTTATATTACCACCCCCCCCCCCCCAACACACACACACTTTCTTTTTGGGGTATACTATATGATATGCCTTTGTTCATTTACTCATCATCATCAATGTTTGGATTTTCTCAGTATTCGTGCAATTTCTACAAATTCATCCTTTGTAGTAACCATAACTCCATAACTACCAATGCACTAACAACTTTAAACTTTGGATTCATTAATAATTCGATAATTTACAGCTGCTGCAATTTCTTCGGTCTGATACCACGCGTTATTCCAGCTCCTACACGTCCTCCACATCCTCATCCACAGCATCGGCATCTATGTGATGTGCACCTCCCATCCCATCTTCTTTCATAGTGCACATATTGCAACACCCATTGTTACACACGCACTAGATGGTAACGATATCTGATGTATGTGGCAGCTACAACCCTATGTTTATCAGCCGCATTTCACAACATCATCTAACATATGGCGAAGCAGTGAAGCAGGTTATTTGTCTGTCGGAGACAATGCCATGATGCTCATTGGCTTCATTTTCATATTGGCAGATATCTGGTAGCGTGCCGCACCCATTGAAATTCCTGTTTGCTAACCACTCATAGCTGCGAAGAACCGCTTACCTGTTTCTAGGAGAGCAAGATTAGTGGCGTTTGCTTTACTCAGTACATCAAACAATCCTGGAAATTCGCCAGCCTTCAGATCATTCAAGGCACTGACCTTGCTGAATGGGTATGATACAGTGCCACACCAGCTAAGCGCATGCATGCCCAGTAGCTGCAGACACTTAGATCCCATATGTATATATGTCGCATTGATGTCGATCACCACCCAATTCCAGCGTTCTCTCTGGACACTACAGCTAGGAAGTAGTTGCAGCTTCCAGACCCAGTAGGCCAATAGCACAAATATATCTGTATCATCGCTGAGGATCCGGACCACAGCCATGTCCATTTCGGAAGCTTGCCTCATCGTGTGCAAAGCTGCTGTCATCCTGATAATCTATGGATATGTGATCACCCAGATTGAGTATGGATATCACGCGGGTGAGTTCACGCTTGTTGTGCTTATTCTTTAGAATGGCATCACTATTGGGTAAGGGCCTGTTGGTGGTCAGATTATAGTCAGTAGAACCATCAACTGCACGTCGCTATCGTTGTACTTGTCAAAGACCAATCCAATCTCGGTGGAAGTAGAGTAAATCGAGATACCACTCATCCGTGTGGCCAGACGATGTGAAAGAAAAGTTTTTGTGCATTCACGATGACGATGTCCGGATCTGGACCTCCAAGTTGTGGTATACCGAGATCATTGGCGAGTGATTATGTGTTTCCTTTTCTCAAGCAGCCATACTCGTCGATGATAGAAGGTGAAACAGCATACAATTCGTGCTGGAAAATGGGTTCCAGTTGCAACTGTCGTTGTTGCCCGACCAACAAAAGACGGATGAAGATGGCCTCTAGATCGAATACAGTTTTGCCACCAACCTTTACGCCTCTCTTAAGTTGCTACATCGACTTGACTTGACTGTATATCTTGGCATGGAAGTGAAACGGCAGAGAGTTGCGGAAGGATGTGGCCATTTTCGCTCCAATGACTAGTGCATCTTCCACATTTACATCTTTGTGAGCTACCTGACCATTGACATAGAGAATACCAGGCTAGTGTCTTTTGATATCAAGTTTATCAGGCAAGGCTAGGAAACGCGTAGGAATTCCGAGGCTTGCCGAGGAATTCCTACCGTTTCCGAGCCGAGCCTGATAAACTTGATATCAAAATACACTAGCCTGGTATTCTATTTATCAGGTAGAGTTTTGTGCTCGAAAATGACATTAGATGACGTCGTATTATATGGACAGAACGCGGACTTGTTTACGTTGCGTCATTACACTGACGTCATTCGCTAACGTCACGTGACGTCATCCGACCAATGGAACATCAGTTTTCACTTTGTTGTAACCCGGATGTTGATATCAGGTCAATGCCTGATACAACAATATGTTATCAGTCAGTACGTATTCGGTCAATACAGGGCAGGTTACCTGATAAAATGCTGTAGAGGACGTCACTCTTGACTTCCAACATATGGGAATGCATTGTTAGCTCTGTGGCAATCCGCTGCCGATCGTCACTGTTCAGCTTTCGTCTCTTATCACCTTCCTCTTTATGCTTGCTTGGTGATGATGAGCAGTGTACTTCATCGGAGTACGACTGTTCCATAGCATCAGAGAGATACGATGAGAACGGGAATGAATCAATCCATTCAGTGACCACCTCAGGTGACAGCATCAGGCCCTTCAGTCCACCCTTTCCTGTCCCGATAGCAGTTTGTTCTCCAAACTGGTCACTGGATACTGAATTTCAATACATGCGCTCCAGCAATATCTCTATGTGCATCTGCTGGCAACAATTGCGTATCTCTAGCAGGTGGCAACTGATATACCGAGCGTAGTGAACATGGCCTGCACTGAAGAAGTACGGCAATATCCGTTCCAAACAAAGCTGCTGGAAGTGCCAGTATTCAGCCCTCTCTGCGCGAAGAAACTGGTGAACAAATAACGTAGGTTTCACAAGAGTATCCACACAGTTCCTACCTGTTGGATAATATCGTACTCCTTCTACATGCTCATTGAAGGTTGTTTCATCGTTTCACTTAGCCCCATCCCCTAAAAGTAATAAGATTAGCCATATTCCTACTACTCTTATAAGGGGTATAACAAACTCTCACATACATAATGAGGTAGCCTGAGATTCCGGAAAGGATGAACCCCATCGTTAAATTACCCTTGGCATGCATCCAACTAACCACCCACTACGGAGCTGTGAAAGTTGGGTTTTATGTATTGGCGGCCACTAATAATCCTCGCAGAAATATTTGCATGTTGTCACTTTATAAATACATGTATCATAGACCAGGAAAACATGGGTCTGAAAACCATTTTCGTGAATTTATCATAAACGGTTGCAGAGCTATAAAAGAAAATATGAGTTTCGTTCATGGCGGCAACCAATTTGCATGATGAGACAATATATTATACATGTAATCACTGTATAAATGCCACCAGTGTCATCCTTGACCATGAAAACATAGGTATAGACACCATTTGTGTGAAGTTGTAGTGCATAGTTGTAGAGCTATGATAGGAAATATTTTTATAGTTTAAAGAGCGCCGAGTCTGAAGGACTCCACGCACATTAAGCAGACCAAATACTTTTCATACTACAGTAAACGCAACAGCCCTTGGTTTTATTACTTATATTTAGAGTTCATGTTTTACGCCCTTTTTATCGACATTCATAGAACAGCGACGTTGCCAGTCAATAGCGTGACGTTATTGACAACGACGATGAACGTCATGTATGTTAATGATGTCAAAAAAACCTTTAAGAATCAACAACAGGCCAATGTAATGTACTGGGATATAAACACAATACGTTGAATGGAAGTTTCCTAAAGACCACTGTAAATATGTATGCAGGTTATCCATTGATACCGCGGCGCATGTCAGGATATAGAGAATAGTAGGTTAATGTCGTGTATGGAAAACATATCTGGCAAGGCTTAGGAAACGGGATGGGCGAGGCTCTGCCGAGCACATCCCGTTTCCGTGCCGCGCCAGATATTTTTTCCCATTCACGGCACTGACCTACTATTCTATTTATCCCGTCAACACGTAAAAATGGCTTTAAAGTGCACAAAAATAACACCAGCCACCGCACATATTCATACGCAGTGTGATCAAAGTCGTATTGACAGGATATCAAAAATGTTTCACGGCACCGTGTTTCACAGCACATACGCACTGTGTTGACGGGATAATTAATGATAATCGTCTCTTGGAGACGTAATATACTTCCATCGTACACCTCGTGTAAAGAACTAATATTGAAAACGAAAGTTTCATTCGTAGCTGCTTGTCCGGAGTATGTGGTGTTGTATACCTTCAACAGGTACTGTTCATAGCAGCATATTTCCATACCCGTAAATATTAAATAAAACATAACGCTTTCCCAAATAAAAAGGGATTTTCCCAAAAATTCCCTTTTATACAGCATAAATCAGCGTTTTGGATACAACCAAACTCCATTATTGGTACATTTATTTTACGATTGTATGAAATATCATACATTCGTAAAGACCATATTTTCAAAAATTCCCTTTTATACAGCATAAATCAGTGTTTTGGATACAACCAAATTCCATTATTGGTACATTTTTTTACGATTGTATGAAATATCATACATTCGGAAAGACCATATTTTCAAATCAGACACAACAATGTACATAGTTTTGGTCTGAATGAGTACCATTATCTGAATATATACACAACAAGTCATGCCAAATGTTGTATTCTTTTAATAAATAATACAGTTCCACACAATGAAAAATAAACATTTGCGAACGTATGAAATTTCATACAATCAAAAACAGTCAATGAGACAGTTTTTCCATAATTGGCGATTGTATGAAATTACATACGATCGAAATAAATAATACTGGACTATATACAGCTTTTATTAAGTCTCTGGAAACAAACATTTTCGAACGTATGAAATTTCATACAATCAAACTCAGTCAATGAGACAGTTTTTCCATCATTGGCGATTGTATGAAATTACATACGATCGAAATAAATAATACTGGACTATAAACAGCTTTAACCAAGTTTGAGAAAACAAACATTTGCGAACGTATGAAATTTCATACAATCAAAAACAGTCAATGAGACAGTTTTTCCATCATTGGCGATTGTATGAAATTACATACGATCGAAATAACTAATACGGGACTATATACAGCTTTAACCAAGTCTCAGAAAACAAACATTTGCGAACGTATGAAATTTCATACAATCAAAAACAGTCAATGAGACAGTTTTTCCATCATTCGCGATTGTATGAAATTTCATACGTTCGGCAAATATTTGTTTTCTGAGACTGGGTTAAAGCTGTATATAGTCCAGTATTATTTATTTCGATCTTATGTAATTTCAAACAATCACCAATGATGGAAAAGCGATCAATGAGTTTGACTGTATGAAATTTCATACGTTCGCAAATGGTTGTTTTCTGAGACTTAGTTAAAGCTGTATATAGTCCAGTGTTATTTATTTCGATCGTATGTAATTTCATACAATCGCGAATGATGGAAAAACTGTCTCATTGACTGTTTTTGATTGTATGAAATTTCATACGTTCGGCAAATATTTGTTTTCTGAGACTGGGTTAAAGCTGTATATAGTCCAGTATTATTTATTTCGATCGTATGTAATTTCAAACAATCACCAATGATGGAAAAGCGATCAATGAGTTTGATTGTATGAAATTTCATACGTTCGCAAATGGTTGTTTTCTGAGACTTAGTTAAAGCTGTATAGTAGATCCTAGTATTATTTATCGATCGTAATGTAATTTGCAAAACAATCACCAATGATGGAAAAGCGATCAATGAGTTTGATTGTATGAAATTTCATACGTTCGCAAATGTTTGTTTTCTGAGACTTGTTTAAAGCTGTATATTGTCCAGTATTATTTATTTCGATCGTATGTAATTTCATGCAATCGCTAATTATGGAAAAACTGTCTCATTGACTGTTTTTGATTGTATGAAATTTCATACGTTCGCAAATGTTTAGTTTTCATTGTGTGAAACTGTATTATTTATTAAAAGAATACAAAATTTGGCATGACTTGTTGTGTATATTATTCATATAATGGTACTCATTCAAGACCTAAAAACTATGTACATTGTTGGATCTGATTTGAAAATATGGTCTTTCCGAATGTATGATATTTCATACAATCGTAAAAAAATGTACCAATAATGGAATTTGGTTGTATCCAAAACACTGATTTATGCTGTATAAAAGGGAATTTTTGAAAATATGGTCTTTACGAATGTATGATATTTCATACAATCGTAAAAAAAATGTACCAATAATGGAATTTGGTTGTATCCAAAACGCTGATTTATGCTGTATAAAAGGGAATTTTTGGGAAAATCCCTTTTTATTTGGGAAAGCGTTACATGAATTAAGTCATAGGGAACATTATCAAGGGCATTGCCAGGGGAGGTTTGATGAGATCGTATGAACCCCCTTTTTGAAGGCAGTATTTTTATTTTATATAAATGAGGTCCTCAATAGCCATGTTCATTGCATCATCGAATAGACGTTATCTTATTCAAATGCCTTGTTTACAAACCCAGTCAAACGACGCTAAATGTACTGCAATATGCCGATTTTCAGAAATACGCTGAGGGCCTTCTTAAATTAACACAAAACTATTTTCCCAGGAGCTTGTTGATGTCCAAACATATATTAGCCGAATGCAGCATTTGGCTTCTGATTTTCAGAAACTTCCCGGGACAGTGAAGCAACCGAAATATGAAAGGGGGCAACCCCTGGACCCCTTACATATTTCGGTTGCTTCACAGCTGAAAGTAAAACCCCCGTTTCAAAAATGCTGGTGACGCCCAAGCGTTATTTAAGAAATCAAGTAAAAGATGAAATCGAGAGGTCACTTTAAAGGTATATGCCCACTCAGTAGGCACAACACGTTTTTTTATAGAAATTAAATAAGTGTATAAGTGTGTCATTATTCCGCCAGTTCTAAAGAGTACGAGTGTCCGCTTTACAGATATAATCACTTACTACTATTTATTTTACTGATAGTGACGCGCGTTGGTATCAGGCTATTTTCATATGCAAATGAGGCATGATATTTTTTAATTATTTATGCTAATTAAATGCGTCACCTGAGAAGATAACATTTTCGACAGATTAGAAAGTATGATCATTGCACATCAAAAATAAATACAGAGAATACATAGTAATGTCCGTTAACATGTTAAGGAAACAAGGTTATCGTCCCTGATATCAGTGTGGAACTTTTCATCTCATATCATGCATATAAAATGTATAATAATGCCAATATATGCAGGGGGTAATGGTGAACGAGGCTTATTTTGTCACAAAATGTCTCAGATGATGTCTCCGACATAAAAATATTTAATGCTAGCTCTAAGCAATAATTATTTGAGTTTATGTAGATTCGGCGTTCCAGGAACGCTAATTTCTACATCAATTAAAATAATTAATGGTAGCTCTAAATATAGAGAATAGTAGGTTAGTGCCGTGAATGGGAAAAAATATCTGGCAAGGCTTAGGAAACTGGATGGGCGAGGCTCTGCCGAGCACATCCCGTTTCCGTGCCGCGCCAGATATCTTTCCCATTCACGGCACTGACCTACTATTCTGTTTATATTTTAACAGTACAAATAGCTTTAAAATGCAAAAAAATAATCCCAGCCGCATCTCCAAATCGTATTGACAGGATATCAAACGTTTCACGTCACCGTGTTTCACGGCACATACGCACTGTGTTGACGGGATAAATTTAATGCTAACTCTATATGTAATGCTAGTTCTAAATATTTAGGGCTAGCACTAATTATTTTGAGTTTATGTAGATTGGCGTTCCATAATAAAGATCTATGCAGTACGCAAGCTGGCCAAGAGTTAGCCTGGCCGCAAATACCGTATGGTAGGCCCCATTTGTCCTACCACAGTCACTTACACGGTTGTAGATTGGCTACGCTCATATTACATGTGCATTGTGTCATGTTTACATATCGTTTTCACTTATAATAATACGGAACCCCGCAGGGGACATGGATTTTTGTCGAGCCCGCTTGCAAAAAGCGAGACATAGTGATCACAATGACGTCCGAGTGTCCGTATGTCCGTCCGTCCGTCCGTCCGTCAGAAATATGCGTTAATGTTTTTAAATACCTTATATCTCTGCAGTCCTCAGTCACATTGACTTGAAACTTCATATGCGTATTAGTCATCATCCATATACATATGCTGTGTCCCATTCATGCGTCCCCTGTGCCCAAGGTGAAGGTCAAATGACTTAGACGTTTGCGTTAAAGTTTCTGTCAAAATGTGCGTTAAAGTTTTCACATACCTACTATCTCTGTAACCGTAAGTCAGATTTGCTTGAATCTTTGTATGCTTATTGGGCATCATCCATATAATAATTCTGTGTCCCACTCATGTGGCCCCTGTGCCCCAAGGTAAAGGCCAAATGACTTAGAAATTTGCGTTATTATAAAATCTGCGCTAAATTGTTTACATATCTTATATCTACACAATTGTGACTCCAATTTACTTCCAACTTCCAATACTTTTCATCATCCATATTTTCATTCCATATCCTGCCCATGTGGTCCACATGCCGAAGGTCAAGGGCAAAGAACTTTGAAATTTATGTTAATGTTTGTACATACCTTACTCTGATTTACTTCAAACTTCAAATAATTCTTTATTATCATCCATATGTTCATTCTATATCCCTCTCATGCGGCCCACATGCCTAAGATCAAGGCCAAATGACTTTAAAATGTGCGTTAAAGCTTTTACATACCTTATATCCCCACAACCCTTAATTCAAACTTCAAATAAATACACTCTGAGACCATCAAATGCCTCGGCGAGCTCGACATGAGGGCCGCGGCCATCTGGTTTTATTAATTCGTTCCCACGAAATAACAATTCGTTCTCTCAATTTAACAATTCGTTCCCTCGAATTAACAAATCCCCTCCCACGATATAACAATTCGTTCCCTCGAATTAATAATTCGTTCCCACGAAATAACAATTTGTTCCCGCGAAATAACAACTCGTTCCCACGATATATCGTGGGAACGAATTGTTAATTCGTGGGAACGAATTGTCAATTTGAAGGAACGAATTGTTATTTCGTGGCAACGAATTGTTAAATTGAGGGAACGAATTTTTATTTCGTGGGAACGAATTAATAAAAATAAATCCGTGTCCCCTGCGGGGCTCCGTACAATAACGCTACACGCCACGACATTACAAAGTTAGGCTGCCATCGTAGTAATGCGAACTTCCTGTGCTGTAACGTAAGACGCCCTGCGTTACAGACAGACAATTCGAGTTACCATTGTGGCGTCTGATCAAGAGACACACTACTGACGAGCAAATCACCTCAACTTTGCGTTAGCCTCATGGAGGCAAATATCGATGTATTTTACTACTTCACCTGACTTGTATGTTCTGTATTCCAATATGTGGCTGTAACTGGAGAAATGGGGCTTATGGATTTTGTGACAAGTGTATATCCCGACCAGCCTGTGCATCCGCACAGTCTGATCAGGATCTGCACTGTTCGCCATTACACAAATGAAACACCCGCCATGCTTCTGATAATTAATATATACTGAGCAAAACTAGAAACGTCCCTCCATGTTTAAGGAAAGATTCATCAAAAACCAAAAGGGTTACTTTTAAAAATCAAAATGGAAAAACAAGTTCATTCATTTCTGTATCAAAGCCAATAAATTGCATTTGGATATCTTGTTAAATATTCGAGAGATAACCGGCCAAGGGCGGTAGGGGTCAAAATCAAAAATCACAAAAACTCAGAAATGTGTTACTTAATGTTTAGAGATGGAATTTCAATAAGTAATGTGGCAAATTCAGTAAATCTCGTTAGTACCGAGTGTGGCCACCATTTGCATGAATGCATGCAATGATCCTACGCCGCATCGACGTGACGTAACGCAATACCAGTGCGTTGGGCAAAATTCCTCCATTCCCGTTGTAACGCCCGTGTAAGATCGCGAACATTGTCAATCTGATGGTTAGCTCGTGCTTTGCGGCCCCCAGCTCATCCCATATGTGCTCAATGGGATTGAGATCCGGGAGACCGCGGGGCCATGGCATGACGTCGACGTTGTTTTATTTTGCTGTAAGTAATTGAGTGGTGACCCTGGCTACGTGAGGGCGGGCATTGTCGTGCATCAATGTCACACCAGGACCATGCTGACGGATAAATGGTAAGGCATGTGCATTTAGCACATCTGCAACATAACGTTGTGCATTGATGTTGCCCTGTACAACAACCAAATCTGTCTTCCGGTTTCCCATGATCCCACCCCAGACCATTACGCTCCCTCCCCAAACCTGTTCTTCTCAACAATGCAACAATCGGTGAATCTTTCATTTTTACGCCTGGATACCCGTAATCTTCCGTCAGCATGACTAACTGTGAACCGAGATTCATCGGTGAACAAAACTCGGTTCCAGTCAGCCCTTCTCCAGTTCAGATGACGTCGCGCCCATAACAGTCTGGCAGCACGGTGACGTTGGGTCATTATCTGACCAGTGTACAGGCGGCGTGCCCGGATTGGTTGGGCGTTACGACGGTAACCGGTTGCGAATGGTCTGCCCTGAGACACCGTATCGCCTAGCAGTGACTGTGGCTGCCAATCGACGTTGACGTAAGTGCGTCAACGTAATGTAACGATCGGCTCTAGCCGTCGTTACACGAGGCCTACCAGGTCGCTGCCGGTCGTGAACAGCCCCAGTCTGCTGGTACCGGCTGCAAGACGATCAATCGTCTTCCGACAGCAACCAAACCGAGGCGCGACCGCCCTGGCGGCCATCCCACACAAGCATCCCAATTGCCTGATTTCGCTCGTTTTCGGAAAGCCGTGGCATATCGAAAACAGTGAAAAATTAAAAAAGTTTTTTAATTTTCCGAATAGCCCCTATCGCATGAATGGTACGACATGAACTGAATCACCTTATCGATGACAAGTATAGCGTGACGTGCAAAAAGTGGAAATCAACGTTCCGGTCACTGGCCGCTATGTAAACAGTGTGTATCGGCTAAACTCTACACGATCGTATTCTGAATTCATCGCCACGGTTTAAAATACATGTACTTTGAACATGTGGTACATACATAGACAGAGCTACACCGGCTATAAAACAGGGACGTTTCTAGTTTTGTTGAGTATAGATCGTTATCATGCCACTGAGTGTGCTATTGATCAGGAGCTACACCCCAATTCTTCAGTCACAACAACTTTATAATATTAGGATGCAGAAAGTATAACATACCGGTTATCATACTACATATAGGTACATGGTCACGGAGGTTTGTTTTACCTTAACGTTGTAATCATTGTTAAGATAGGCATTCCCTCCCATCGTCGCAAAATAAAGGAAGTCACGGAGGTTTGTTTACCTTACGGATGTACTCATTGTTAAGATAGACATTCTCTCCCATTGTCGCAAAATGAAAGACGTCATGGAGGTTGTTTTACCTTAAGGATGTACTCATTGTTGAGATAGGCATTCCCTCCCATTCTCACAAAATAAAGGAAGTCACGAATGTTTTTTTTACTTTAAGGATGTACTCATCGTTAAGATAGACATTCCTTCACATCGTCGCAAAATAAAGGACGTCATGGAGGTTTGTTTTTACCTTACGGATGTACTCATTGTTAAAATAGACATTCCCTCCCATTGTCACAAAATAAAGGAAGTGATGGAGTTTTTGTACCTTACGGATGTACTCATTGTTAAGATAGGCATTTCCTCCCATCGTCGCAAAATAAAGGACGTCATGGAGGTTGTTTGACCTTACGGATGTTCTCATCGTTAAGATAGACATTCCCTCCCATTGTCGCAAAATAAAGGACGTTATGGAGGTTTATTTACCTTAGACGGTTGAAAATAGCCAAAAGTGACTGCTTTTCTGAGGGCGGCGGGTGAATTATAAAAATCACCGCCTCCCACAATAAGTTAAGGAGGTTCTTACAAGTATTGACAAATACTCGCAAATGAAGTACAAAATCGCGCGCCACAATAAAAATGCAGTAACCGCATTAGATGTGTTCAATTATTTTTTTACAAAGTTACCCCACCCACCTATTTTTGGCCAGAAATTTCAACACGACTGAATTTGTCGGAATTGTTTTCATAAAAACATGAGGCACTGAGACTTTGTGATTGGAATGAATGGCCTCATTGTGGAATTTATCGGGGTATAAACTTGGAAAAGTCGCGGGAATACTGGACGACTTCCAGGCCGGAAGGCCTCGTCCAGTATTCCGCGACTTTTCCAAGTTTATATCCCCGATAAATTCAACAAAAAGGCCATTCATTCCTTATAATTCCAGCATTTGAAATCAATTCATCAAGAAAATGTGTTTATTTTCCGTTTTCTTAAGAATTATTTTAACTGCGCCTCACGGTTACGGATTGTAGTTCGGCGTGGGAGTTTACTGGGATATAAATTTTGGACAGAGACTTGCTACGGGCCAATCAAATGTTAGGGAATTGTGTAAATATTTTTGTGCTGGAATTATTATGCCTTGTTCTATCACTTGTAACACCACACCATTTCCTGAAAATGATTTCAAAGCGGGGTCATAACCACCTCAAAATTTCGCTACAAATGCCCGAAAAATACCTTAAATTCTGCCGCGAAACCGTACCGGCGAGACAGCATAGCATGTGCCACTTTCCAAGATGTCAAAATCAACCGGAGCTAACATTCAGTTTCGTAGAATTATGAAATACTTTAAAAAATACACCTAGTCAAGCCTCCCAAAGTCAAGAAATATTCATAAACCTATTTTTCTAGACACACTGGTGTAACTTACAGGGTCGGTAGTGAAGTATATAGAAAATCGTCCACCACCTTTTTAAAGTTAGCTGCCCACTGTCCCATGAGACCTTAAGGATGTACGCATCGTTACGATAGAATTCTCTCCCATCGTCGCAAAATAAAGAAAGTCAATGAGGTTTGTTTACCTTAAGGATATAGGCATTCCCTTCCATCCTCGCAAAATAAGGAAGTCATGGAGTTCATGTAGCTTCTATACCTTAACTCTTTGTATGCCGGGAAACTTGTGGGCTATAAATAGTTCAAAACTAGCGGACAAAAATTCATCATATTTTCTTGTATTTCTCACCGTAAATATCATGAATATGTCTTGGAATTTCATTAGAATTGAGTCCTGAGGACTCAATTCTAATGAAATTTGAAGACATATTTACAGAGAGAAATAAAACATATACTCTTAATTCGTTTGGCGAATTTCGCCGCTAGCATGCAAAGAGTTAATTATATTATATTGTGGCATTACATTGACGTGTCGTGACTAGGATACATGTGGTTGTGACTGGAGAAATGGGGCTTATGGGATTTGTGACCAGTGTAGCTCCTAATCCAATAGTACTCTACAGTAGCCTGATAGCGATCTATATTCCTATTTCGAAGCATGGTGGGTGTTTCATTGCGGGGATAGCGAACAGTGCAGATCCTGATCAGACTGTGCGGGTCGCAAAACTCATAAGCCCCATTTTTCCAGTCACGGTCAGAAATATGAGGAAGTGGTCCATTAATTAAATTAATTTATTTACAGAAATCGCCTTATAGTTTGCTTCTAGTACGCAAATATATCTTTCCGGATATGCAGAAAGTCATTCCCATTAAACTACATGTACCAGTCAGCATGTCAATATGGCTGACAGTTACTTAAATTCGTCAGAGAAAGTCGATGCCAAATATATAAAAAGACTGCCACTTTCGCTTGCATTTCAAGATAGCCGTCGTGTCTAAATACATGGCATTCTGTGCCGCTCTCACCTGACTACTAGTGTATGGCTTTAAGAAACAGTACAAATTACGACATACCACTTTATCACTGTTCACGATCAGGTTATAAGTAGAAACTACATACTACTGTCTGTTTCACGAAACCTGCCCAAATATTACGGATATATAAACCATGCAAAAACAATAATTGTTTCGATAATATTAATTTATAACAAAATTTAAGAATGCGCCTTCTTTTTATTTCGTGAAATCTGGTCAAATATTGATTTTATTGCGAAAAACTATTTCCCCATGTTAAATCCCCATAGACCATGTAGACGTTTAAACATGTTAAATAGGGATTTAACATGGGGAAATTTTCAGAATTCAGAAATAGTCGACCGATTTTCGAAATTTAACTTTTGTTTTCTTAGTTATATTATTTCTAAGCCATCTAGCTTTTTTGACTCCTCCCACATCTCCTCCGCCTGCTTTTTCCCCATGTTAAATTCCCATAGACAACTCAATATTCCGTGATAAAATCAATATTTGACAAAATTTCACGAACTAAATATTGTTTTTGCATTGTTTATATGGCTGTAAAATGTGGGCAGCTTTCGTGAAACAGACAGTAGTAATAATTTTGTTTTATGGCTAAGTCTTTGATTTCTTCTTGTTGTTATACCTCCTAATCAAGGTGTATGATCAAGTGATACTAACAACAACAACAAGTACTGAAACTTCCAGAATCCATCTGATTCAAAGTACGTATTATTTGATATTGTCCTTATTACGTAACGGATTGTGATGAACGCATTTGGTGGTCTTTGCATTTTCGCCCAAACTTCTGTCCTTTTTGCGAAGAATCGATTCTTCGCAAAAACGACACAAGTCTGTGCCGAATTCCCTGGACCAACAAATGCTGCCCATGAAGACGCGTTTGCTGCACCATATTTCATTAAAATCCGTTGCATATTAAGGAAAATATCAAAGTATACTTACTTTGGAGTGGGCGACGTTGTTGTTGTTGTAACCACGTGATCATGCACCTTGCTAATGGAGGCGGTGGTACAGCCAAGTCATATCAAATGTCACTCTGTCTCTAGATATTCGAGATATAGTGAAATGTATATGGCATGGCTGTAGTGTTAGTTGTCCTTTGGAAAGTTAAACACTTTTATTTTAATGTTGCCATATTCCGATACATACAGCTCGTCTCCTGTATGGTTGAAACGTATTGCTTCTGGAAGGATTAGGTCATCACCAAGTAATGTGTCAAAATGTGTGCACTGTGATGTTAGGTGGTGGACACAGCCGTCTAACCAATCAGAGACATACAGAGACCCGTCCGGGTGGAGGGCCGTACCGCTAATTTGCATTGGTCTGGAGAACTTATACTTGGCCAAGACATTACCATCAAATGTCATACACTCCACCGATCTTTCATTGTTCACATATATAACTTTCTCCAGTTCGTTAACCTCTATACCCTTCGGGAAATGACATTGGGTTTTCAATGTTCAGAGAATTTCTTCTTGCATGTCTATGATTACCAGCGCCTGCTCCATATAGTCTGTTAAAATGAGATGGTTGTCCCAATAGGTGATGCTGTAATATTGCTCTGCCGTGCGGATAGAACTGCCTAGAGCGAGTCCGTCTTCAGACACCGTTATAATGGCCCAGTCACACCATGACGACTAGGCCAGCGCACGCCTAGCGTTTTCCATTTTTTTTGGGAAACGTTGGTAAACGTTCGTGGTCGTTTTCCCATCGTCAGGCATGCGTTTGTAACGTTACGCAGTTGTCGGCGAATGCAGAGACACGCTGGGGTCGGAATATTTTTTTTGAACATGCACAACACTTTTTTCTCGGTCCAACGTTTGAACGGAAACGTTGTGAAACGTTCACAGAACGTCGTACAAACGTTATGAAATCGTTAACTTCGTTGGGCTATCGTTCCTCATGCGTTTGGCGTGCGTTCGTAAACGTTGACATTCGTTCGTCATTTATCTAGCGTGTTGCAAGCGTGTCAATGGCGGATTACCAGAGTTCAAAGAACGTCTTTAAAACGATTCTATAGCGTATTGGTGGCGATCATAAACGTCTGTGGATGTCCACAAAACGAACTCAGCGCCATAGCGTTAGCAAACCGTTCTCAGAACGTGCAGGTACAGTTGGGCTAGCGTAGGCGTGATGTCAACGCTCCTGGGTATATAAAAAGGGGTGATCTGCTCAGTTATTCGTGTATCAGTCTCGGTGGTGTGCAGATCGACCATGGAGGATGCAGAGAGGCTTCGTCGGATCTACCTGCTTGCCATAGCCCAGTATGATGTCGACGTGTTCCAGCTGAACATTGCCCAGCACGTCCGGGGTCGTCGGAGATGGAGAAGAGGACAGCGTAAATGACAGTTCTGGACGAGAGCCTGGATCCTGAGGCGGAGGCAGTTCGGTCTGTATGACCAGCTTATGGTCGAGCTGCGGCGGGAGGACCCAAAGTGCTTCAGTAACTTCATGCGTATGCCGCCTGAGATGTTTGACGAGATCCTCGAGCGGGTCAGAGGCAGGATCCCCAAGCAATACACGTGGTTCAGAGAGCCCCTCGAGCCTGGGTTGAAGCTGGCCGTTACCCTCCGTCATCTGTTGGATCCAAGTTTGCTGACATGAAGTTTGGGTGGAGAGTTCCGGCAAACACGATCTCCGTCGTCGTCCGTGGTGTTCGAAGGTTTCCAAGGATAGCTTGACTCTGTCATGTTCTGTTTATACTCACAGCTCTGTAGTTTGTGCAGTGTGGCGGCTGTAAAAAGTATACTCGTGCTTTCTATCAATGCTGTTATTATTTTCCGATTCATGTTGTTCGTTGAGCATTAGTGTCATTCCGACAGTTCTGCATGTTTAAATATGTTATGTCTATGTGTCTCTTTGTATGTTGAGTAACGCGAAAGCCGGTGCTACGTGGTGTTTTGTCATTTACTGTGACTATTCTTGTCATAGTCTGTGACGCAGATGAACGAACGGAATCAAACCCTGTTCGCGACATATTTGTCTGGTAGTGGTGTTCGAGGATCGCTCGACTTTGTCATGTTCTGTTCTGTCATTTTAGGTAAGGGAGCAGCATCAGATGCCCAGATCTTCAACGGTTCGGAGCTGAATGAATGATTGGACGATGGCAGCATCGGGTTCCCGGCCCCCTCCCCTCCCCTCCCCCCCCCCCGCCCCCTCCCCCCTCCCCAACGACACCGAGAATGTGCCATTATTCTTTATCGGCGATGACGCTTTGAGGCCCAGTATGATGAAGCTGTACTCCAACCGAGGGATGAACGACGAGGAGAGGATCTTCAATTACAGGCTGTCGAGAGCACGTCGTGTGGTCGAGAACGCGTTTGAGATCCTTGCCAACAGCTTCCAGGCCCTTCTCACCACGATGAACCACGCTCCGTCAACCGTCAGGCTCATCGTCACCGCCGCGTGCATGTGTTTGCACGACCTGATGATAATGCGGTATCCCGGTCTCCAGAACCATCAGCTTGACTGTGAGGATGCCAAGCGCAACCACGTACCCGGACGATGGAGACAGGGCCGGAATCTCCAGGACACCATCAACATAAGAGGGCCCAACCAAGACAACAGAGCGGGCAAGCGTCAGAGGAATCTCCTGAGACACTGGTGTAACTCAATGGCCGGCTCTGTCCCATGGCAAGACGAAATGATCTAAATGAACATTCCATTATCACATTATCATAACATTTATAAAATAAATGTCAACTGAATAACGAAATACTTATGGTTGTCTTCAATTTATATACCTTTCATAAAAAAATAACAAGGGTTCAGTACAACACAAAACACCGCCCGGCCCCATCTTTGAAAGGAGGCATGAAACAGACACCATGTCCTACCTACTGATCTGAGCATCCCAAAATTAGACCAGTCATATATTGAAGTCATACCGTGCCGAACATAGAAATTTTCGAAAATATGGCCAAAATTGACCGTTTTGAAACTTTGACCTTGGCCATTAAAATTGCAAACACCAGCGGTTAGACCTTTTTTCCACCTAATAACCTTGGTCCGTCGACCTTGGCCTTATGTGGAACAAGATTCATTAAACCTAGGGAGTTTGGACATTTTAAATTGATAATAATAATAAAATACTTTCTGTATACGATTCCAAAGGAACACAAAATCATTAATATATATTTTTCTTATTGCTCTTCTAATTTTAAAAGTGGGCCCTTTTCCAGAATCACATGAATATATCTCACTTGACCATGTAGCTAGCTGGAGTAAGTAACACAAAATGGTGTTGTGTACATGTGGTTGTAGACATATTTGCGCCATGGCGTCATAACGTCGTGTCTCATGACGTCGTGACGTTTGTGTGTACACAACACCATTTTGTGTTACTTACTCCAGCTGGTTACATGGTCAAGTGAGATACATTCATGTGATTCTTGAAAAATGCCCACTTGGGTCTAAAATTAGAAGAGCAATAAGAAAAATATATATTAATAATAAAATAGATAAAGGAAACAAAATTCACAGTTGAAAAAAACACCAAATATTTATTATTTGCAATGGATAATACTGTAATAATGAAAATGTAATAATAAAATAATGTGGTCAACCTGACATGTAATGATACTTATAGGTTATTGGATTTGTACGAAAATATATTTCGGCGTACGAGTTCGTTCGGCTGGACCGACGAGCGAAGCGAGCGAACGAGTACGCCAAAATATATTTCGTACAGATCCAATAACCTATTTATTATATACCCGTTCAACAAAACATGCATCCTAATCATTAAATTAACCGATAGTGTGATGAAATGCGACTCTCTATTATTTTTGTTGAACAATCTGAGCGCCTGTGATGGCTTCAGTTTATGCAAATTGTAGCGTTTAGGAATACTAAATTGACAACGTCATTTCGCGCACCTGTAGCCTATTTCATCAACATTGCAAAGTAGACTTATCTAGCAAAGTATACTTTGAGGGAGAAATTTTCAATTTTAGGATAAATTTATTAATTTTTATTATACTGAATTTATTACACTATCACAACCATTTTGGCTGTGATAATGTAATAAATTCAGTATAATAATTCTGCATACTTTGAATTATCAAATATATGCAGTGGTTGGTTCTATGTGAAATAATGCATTTCGGGAAAAATCAATGATTACTCCCTCAAAGGGATAAGGATAAGCATAGATAAACATGCTTGATAAGCATACTTTGCAAGTTTGATGAATCGGCTACTGAATCACTACAGACACAACAAAACCGGAGAAAAGGCGTTAAATTTGGACAAAAAGCCATACTTAAAGTTGAAGTTAAACACGTAAGTTTATTTAACACATCTTTTATTTGCCGACCACATCAATGATTATTGTTAATTCCACAAAATGTTCAAAATCGTACCGAAAAACTATGAAGCACGACTCACGAGGCCACATTACCTTCATCGCCATCGGATCAACCTAATTTAGGAGTTAAAACGATTTTTGTCGGCAACAAGTGTATGTGGCATGTGACCTTATCGTATTATCCCATACGGGCTATATTTCATATCAGACATCTTTTGGTGCTGATGTCAGTTTTATGGACCTTGGATTTGGACATTTCCTTATTCGCGATCAGCTGTTGTCAGCTTAACGACACATGCGCGCGACGCAGTTCGGCGACAATACGACTGCTTGACAGCGTACAATACGGCAATTTATTGGTGGGTAGCAACAATGCAAAGTCAATGGGGCAAATATGAAGGTATATAATAATATGAAATATTCCCACACATTTATGTGTGAAATGGCACACAGTCACTGTTTATATGGCTGTACACTGTCAGTTTATTTATTTTCTTTATCCTTATTCTTATTATCATTGTTTTCATTATCCTGGTCGCTCTCGGGCAGCTGCGGAGTGTTTAGCGACCTCTGGAGGGCTGATGTGTTGAGGTTGATCTGAGACGTATCAAACTCCTTTAGGAATGACGTCATTCCAGACGAGTTCTGCAGCAACGATGTTCTCGTCCATGAGGACATTCGATGCCCCTTGGATGACCTCGGAAGTCGCAGGGGATGCCGTAGACACGGCAACGGGACGAGGAGACAGAAAGGGAATGTCCCACTGCTGCTGGTACTGCTGCATGTCTGCACGGTCCTGCGACCGACACACTGATGCAGTTCCTGGGTGTGGCGGTCTCAGCGGGCTGGGGTAAGGTTGCCAAGCAACTGACGGTTCTCGGCTCCAGACCTGCGACTGACTACATGACGGCTGGACAATACCACCAGCAGTACCACCAATACCACTGAAAATAGAGAAAAGAAAGAATCATAAGAAACTAGATAGCACGTCCTGCTATGGACACAAAGAAAAATCGAAAATTGGACTAACAACATGGATGGAGTACAGCTGGATGACTCGGACCTAGGACCTGATAAATGGCTCATTTATAAACCGTTACCCCATCCACCAATCTCCGTACAATAGACACGATAGCGTTTCAAGGTTGGCAAGAGCTTTGGAAAATGTCGTAGTTTCGGACTCGCTCAAACACCACACATTTCGATTTTTCTGCTGACTTATATCTCTGGTAATGCATAAATGTCTTAGGCCTTCAAATATATTTACTTCAATCATCTGCGTTAAGCAATTCGTTAGTTACGGGCAAATTAGCTACCACAGCCAAGGCGATAATTGTGTGTACGAAAGAATGTCACACATTTTTGTGGACTGTGGAAACAT
This sequence comes from Conchocele bisecta, assembly GCA_029237695.1. Lineage (NCBI taxonomy): Eukaryota > Metazoa > Mollusca > Bivalvia > Lucinida > Thyasiridae > Conchocele > Conchocele bisecta. The sequence goes on along the minus strand of CM055280.1, from coordinate 49,326,251 downwards.
AAATTACGTGTAAGATATGGCTGAAATCCCATTACAGTCTCAACATATTGACGTGAATCACTGAAATAAACATCAGTAAATCCGATGTCACAATTGTTTACTAATAAGTGTCATTCACTAACCTTGAATGCTCTAAAACGTGCGTTTATTTTGATTTGCGTCCCAACATTTCGATATAACCTTCCGTGAACTTTACTTTCGGATTTCCTTTGTTATATTCGCAGAATGATCAATAATGACGTCACGGGAAAACCTAAACTGGAGCATTAAAAATAGTACAGCCAATCAGGTGGCGATGTGTGTGTGGGATTCTTTCGGAAAGAGATATTTCTCGGTATCGTTGGTAGCTAAAACGTGTGTGTAACTAACAATATACTAAACACAGATGTTTAAAGTGAATATATTTGGGGACCTAAGGCATTTATTATTTGCCAGAGGCGTAAGTCAGCAGAAAATTTGAAACGTGTGGTGTTTGAGCGAGCCCGAAACTAAGCCTGTCGATGACATTGTCCCAAGCTCTTGCCCACCTTGAAAGGCTATCCTGTCTATTATACGGAAATTGGTGGGTGGGGTAACGGTTTACAAATGAGCCATTTATTGGGTCAAGGTCCGAGTCTTCCACCTGTGGGATGGAGATATGTTGTGACACTCATTTGAACTGTCTCGGCGAGACGGTTCAAAAGGTGATCACAACATATCATTTCGAGTTGAAATGAGAACCAACGAAAATTGTACCAAAAACATGGATATACGTTGTGTGACCACTCATTTGAACCGTCTCTGTTTTATTTTCTAGTAAAAAGTGACCCTGGATTTTTCAGGCCCGTGTTTTCAAAAACAGCTACCCCGTACACTTTCTAAAGTGAAACCGTGCAATAAGTGGAGTGCAGTATAAGTTTCCTTACGTCTTAGTTATACGCACTCCACTTATAGAACGGTTCCTCAGTAAAATTTGGCTCCAGGCAACCATTTACTTGAACGAGGTTACGTAAGTTATAGCATTGCGTCTATATATAACGGTAAGGGTATCACGGCTATGATACAAGTAATACTTAGAGCACTGTTCGTCCGCATGTACGAGGAAATAATCCGCCAGCTACAGTGAGCGGATTATCGATTGTACATGCGGACAACCGTGCTGTAAGTAATTTATCCCACCAATATACTCGTACCATGTCTGGTTTCCCTATAATAACCTGGGGACAAAACTCGAGAGTATGGGTGAAGTGAGGCAATCATGCTTACCACGCTCCACTGCTGGAGAAGGGAAAACCCTGCTGGACCTGCTGCAAGCTGCTGACATGATGTCGTCTAGGAGCGATGCTGGAGAGCTCGTCTACGGAGGATGACTCAATGAAGGGCGCCAGCACCTTCTCGCCTTCGGGGGATGACTCAATGAAGGAATCCTTCTCGTCTTCGGAGGATGACTTAAGGGAGGAATCCTCGTCTTCGGAGGATGGCTCATGGATGGTCGCCAGCACCCTGATTAACCGATTCTTGGCACGGGGGAAATCACAGTCACTGAGTTCCAGTATATGATGTATCATAAACGCCGAAAAATGAGTCCGATCCGCGAACGTAGGCTCAGGCGGTGGGCTCTGTTTTATCTCGAGGAGTACGCCTGATTCCTTGGCTTTCTTCTGAAAGGTATTGATGTTGGGGTGGGGCTCTGATGACCGCTTGCGTTTGTTGGACTTGGTGGGGGTGGTGGGAAGCTCTCTGTCGTCATCGTCCACCTCCACATGTTGTTGGGCGGCGGCCAGCTCGGCCTCATCTAGGTTCTCCTCGCTCTGAGTGATGATCGCCTTCATCTGCAAAGACAAAAAAGCAAACAATCATAAGTACAAAAACAAAGATATAAAATAGAGGAAATATATCTAAAGGAGACCGAAGAGCCACCAGAAAACAATACTAAAACCCTTATCACCATATACATACTAATATGGTATACGTACAGCGGTGGTCGCAGAGCCTTCAACCCGGTACGAATGTGCACTCGACGACCAGCAATGTACGGTCCCTAATAGAAATAAACAAAAATGACACTACAAACAATAGTGAGAAAGCAACGAAAGCCCCACTAGACACCCCCGCAAACAGACACTCTACAAGATAGCGGTCTCAGTAGACCAAACACACAGACATACGATACATGGAGACATGACAGCAATGGTACCGCATTGGAATGGTCAGTGGACAAATTAGTTCACTGGGGCAGTTAAACCTGGTTAACGCGGCGCTGCAACCTCCCGCATACCTCACAATCATCTCTAAGCAAGACAAACTACAGGATAGATTGTCAGAAAAAAACATATACCTCCCATGCATGTTATCAGGACTTAGAAAAGTAGAATTTAAGGCAGCATATATGTAGCTACCTTGTATTTTCTGCATAAGTTAGCTGTATATTGTGAGATACACGCGACACAAGTTGAAAATCCCCAATTTTCGCTAAGTCAAGGGCCATAACTCCGTAAATACAGGATGAACCCGCATCTAAAACATCAGGTGCGCGACTTCACACGATGACAAGTATTCCTGTAAAGTTTCACGACTCTAACTCAAAAACTTTTGGAGATATGCACGACACAAATTTTGTGACGGACAGACGGACAATATCCTCACTTTTCACTAAGTCGATGGACATAACTCCGTGAATACTGGATGAAACCACATCTAAAACACCAGGTGCGCAACTTCACACGATGACCAGTATTCCTGTAAAGTTTCACGACTCTAACTGAAATACTTTTGGAGATACGCACGACACAAGTTGAAAATCCCCACGTTTCACTAAGTCAAGGGCCACAACTCAGTAAATACAGGATGAATCCGCATCTAAAACGGCAGGTGCGCAACTTCACACGATGACCAGTATTCCTGTAAAGTTTCACGACTCTAACTGAAATACATTTGGAGATACTCGCGACACAAGTTGAAAATCCCCAATTTTCGCTAAGTCAAGGGCCATAACTCCGTAAATACAGGATAAATCCGCATCTAAAATCCCAGGTGCGCAACTTCACACGATGACAAATATTCCTGTAAAGGTTCACGACTCTAACTCAAAAACTTTTGGAGATATGCACGACACAAAATTTTGTGACGTACAGACGGACAATACCCCACTTTTCACTAAGTCAAGAGGGCCATAACTCCGTGAATACTGGATGAATCCGCATCTAAAACACCAGGTGCGCAACTTCACACGATTACCAGTATTCCGGTAAAGTTTTGCGACTCTAACTGAAATACTTTTGGAGATACGCGCGACACAAGTTGAAAATCCCCACTTTTCACTAAGTCAATGGCAATAACTCCGTGAATACTGGATGAATCCGCATCTAAAACCCCGGGTGCGCAACTTCACACGATGGCCGATATTCCTGTAAAGTTTCACGACTCTAACTGAAATACATTTGGAGATACGCGCGACACAAGTTGAAAATCCCCAATTTTCGCTAAGTCAAGGGCCATAACTCCGTAAATACAGGGTGAATCCGCATCTAAAACCCCAGGTGCGCAACTTCACACGATGACAAGTATTCCTGTAAAGTTTCACCACTCTAACTTTTGGAGATATGCACGACACAAATTTTGTGACGTACAGACGGACAATATCCCCACTTTTCACTCAGTCAAGTGCCATAACTCCGTGAATACTGGATGAATCCGCATCTCAAACACCAGGTGCGCAACTTCACACGATGACCAGTATTCCTGTAAAGTTTCACGACTCTAACTGAAATACATTTGGAGATACGCGTAAAACAAGTTGAAAATCCCCACTATTCGCTAAGTCAAGGGCCATAACTCAGTAAATACAGGGTGAATCCGCATCTAAAACCCCAGGTGCGCAACTTCACACGATGACAAGTATTCCTGTAAAGTTTCACCGCTCTAACTTTTGGAGATATGCACGACACAAATTTTGTGACGTAGGACGGACAATATCCCCACTTTCACTCAGTCAATGGCCATAACTCCGTGAATACTGAATGAATCCGGATCTAAAACACCAGGTGCGCAACTTCACACGATGACCAGTATTCCTGTAAAGCTTCGCGACTTTAACTGAAATACATTTGGAGATACGCGCGACACAAGTTGAAAAATCCCAATTTTCGCTAAGTCAAGGGCCATAACTCCGTAAATACAGGGTGAATCCGCATCTAAAACCCCAGGTGCGCAACTTCACACGATGACAAGTATTCCTGTAAAGTTTCACCACTCACTAAACTTTTGGAGATATGCACGACACAAATTTTGTGACGTACAGACGGACAATATCCCCACTTTTCACTCAGTCAAGTGCCATAACTCCGTGAATACTGGATGAATCCGCATCTCAAACACCAGGTGCGCAACTTCACACGATGACCAGTATTCCTGTAAAGTTTCACGACTCTAACTGAAATACATTTGGAGATACGCGTAAAACAAGTTGAAAATCCCCACTATTCGCTAAGTCAAGGGCCATAACTCAGTAAATACAGGGTGAATCCGCATCTAAAACCCCAGGTGCGCAACTTCACACGATGACAAGTATTCCTGTAAAGTTTCACCGCTCTAACTTTTGGAGATATGCACGACACAAATTTTGTGACGTAGGACGGACAATATCCCCACTTTTCACTCAGTCAATGGCCATAACTCCGTGAATACTGAATGAATCCGGATCTAAAACACCAGGTGCGCAACTTCACACGATGACCAGTATTCCTGTAAAGCTTCGCGACTTTAACTGAAATACATTTGGAGATACGCACGACACAATTTGAAAATCCCCACTTTTCACTAAGTCAAGGGCCATAACTCCGTGAATACTGGATGAATCCGCATATAAAACCCCAGGTACGCAACTTCACACGATGACCAGTATTCCTGTAAAGTTTCACGACTCTAACTGAAAAACTTTTGGAGATATGCACGACACAAATTTTGTGACGGACAGACGGACAATATCCTCACTTTTCACTAAGTCGATGGACATAACTCCGTGAATACTGGATGAAACCACATCTAAAACACCAGGTGCGCAACTTCACACGATGACCAGTATTCCTGTAAAGTTTCACGACTCTAACTGAAATACTTTTGGAGATACGCACGACACAAGTTGAAAATCCCCACGTTTCACTAAGTCAAGGGCCACAACTCAGTAAATACAGGATGAATCCGCATCTAAAACGGCAGGTGCGCAACTTCACACGATGACCAGTATTCCTGTAAAGTTTCACGACTCTAACTGAAATACATTTGGAGATACTCGCGACACAAGTTGAAAATCCCCAATTTTCGCTAAGTCAAGGGCCATAACTCCGTAAATACAGGATAAATCCGCATCTAAAATCCCGGTTGCGCAACTCACACATGGACAAATATTCCCCTGTAAAGTTCAGACTAAACTTCACACGATGACATATCCTGTAAAGGTTCACGACTCTAACTCAAAAACTTTTGGAGATATGCACGACACAAAATTTTGTGACGTACATACGTGACCATACACTACCTCTACTAATTCAGTTGCAATTTTACTCGTGGATACTTGGGCCCCACTCGTGGAATAACTCCGTGAATACTGGATGAATCCGCATCTAAAACCCAGGGTGCGCAACTTCACACGATTGGCGATCTCCTGAAATATTTTGTCACGACTCTAACTGAATATAACATTTGGAGATACGCGCGAACTTACAAGTTGATCCAATAAAGTTTCGCTAAGTCAAGCATTTAACTCGTAAATACATTTTCGTGAATCGCATCTAAAACCCCAGGTGCGCACTTCGCACGATGACAAGTATTCCTGTAAAGTTTCACCACTCTAACTTTTGGAGATATGCACGACACAAATTTTGTGACGTACAGACGGACAATATCCCCACTTTTCACTCAGTCAAGTGCCATAACTCCGTGAATACTGGATGAATCCGCATCTCAAACACAGGTGCGCAACTTCACACGATGACCAGTATTCCTGTAAAGTTTCCAACGACTCTAACTGAAATACATTTGGAGATACGCGTAAAACAAGTTTGAAAATCCCCACTATTCGCTAAGTCAAGGGCCATAACTCAGTAAATACAGGGTGAATCCGCATCTAAAACCCCAGGTGCGCAACTTCACACGATGACAAGTATTCCTGTAAAGTTTCACCGCTCTAACTTTTGGAGATATGCACGACACAAATTTTGTGACGTAGGACGGACAATATCCCCACTTTTCACTCAGTCAATGGCCATAACTCCGTGAATACTGAATGAATCCGGATCTAAAACACCAGGTGCGCAACTTCACACGATGACCAGTATTCCTGTAAAGCTTCGCGACTTTAACTGAAATACATTTGGAGATACGCGCGACACAAGTTGAAAATCCCCAATTTTCGCTAAGTCAAGGGCCATAACTCCGTAAATACAGGGTGAATCCGCATCTAAAACCCCAGGTGCGCAACTTCACACGATGACAAGTATTCCTGTAAAGTTTCACCACTCTAACTTTTGGAGATATGCACGACACAAATTTTGTGACGTACAGACGGACAATATCCCCACTTTTCACTCAGTCAAGTGCCATAACTCCGTGAATACTGGATGAATCCGCATCTCAAACACCAGGTGCGCAACTTCACACGATGACCAGTATTCCTGTAAAGTTTCACGACTCTAACTGAAATACATTTGGAGATACGCGTAAAACAAGTTGAAAATCCCCACTATTCGCTAAGTCAAGGGCCATAACTCAGTAAATACAGGGTGAATCCGCATCTAAAACCCCAGGTGCGCAACTTCACACGATGACAAGTATTCCTGTAAAGTTTCACCGCTCTAACTTTTGGAGATATGCACGACACAAATTTTGTGACGTAGGACGGACAATATCCCCACTTTTCACTCAGTCAATGGCCATAACTCCGTGAATACTGAATGAATCCGGATCTAAAACACCAGGTGCGCAACTTCACACGATGACCAGTATTCCTGTAAAGCTTCGCGACTTTAACTGAAATACATTTGGAGATACGCACGACACAATTTGAAAATCCCCACTTTTCACTAAGTCAAGGGCCATAACTCCGTGAATACTGGATGAATCCGCATATAAAACCCCAGGTACGCAACTTCACACGATGACCAGTATTCCTGTAAAGTTTCACGACTCTAACTGAAATACATTTGGAGATACGCGTGACACAAGTTGAAAATCCCCACTTTTCGCTAAGTAAAGGGCCATAACTCCGTAAATACAGATTGAATCCGCATCTAAAACCCCAGATGCGCAACTGCACACGATGACAAGTATTCCTGTAAAGTTTCACGACTCTAACTAAAAAACTGTTGGAGATATGCTCGACACAAATTTTGTGACGGACAGACGGACGGACGGACAGACTGACAACCAAGCCAAAAACAATATGTCTCCCCATTCATGGGGGAGACATAATACTAACTAGGAACTAAATAACAAGCTCTAAGATGAAATATAAAGAAAGCAAAACAACAACAATACAAATTAAATGAAAAGATCAAAGTTAAATTGAGAAGCATAAAATTTGGGTTGAAAAGTTATGAATAGTGAATACTACTTACACTCCTGACTGGCTTGGACCGGTGGTTGACTGCACACAGGAAAAACTTAAATTTCTCCCGGATCCACTGTTCCCTCTCAGTGAAGATAGGCTGCCCATCTCCACTCTTCTTTTTGTCAAGGCGGGTGAACATATCCCTCAATGACTTAAACCAAGTCCACAGATGTTCGACGCTGATACCTATTTGTTCAGCCTTGGTGGCAAGGAGACGCTTGCGACGGTCGCTGTCACGATAGGCTGTTCGCTGTGTGTTCCACAGACTGTCGTTCTCCCTGAACCATTCCACCAAGTTATCCTCGGTGTCCTGGTCGGATATCTTGCAGTTCTTGCGAACCTTCTTGGTCTTCTTTGACGTTTTCTTCTTGGCTGCATTCTCTTCTTCACCAGGACCATCAACATCACCAGCTAGGTAACCGACAGGAGAAGATGCTCGAGATTCCGGATTAGGAAACTGCTTCTTTCCTCTACGGCGACCACGACCTCTGCCAGCCATCATGAAAATACTGCAGATGAAGAAACACTGATGATTTCGATGTAATAATGCCGATATGAATATGTGATGCTACGAGTAGTTGACTGGAGAAATGATCAATGTGACGTTTGCCACAGAGTTCTTTAATTTTATACCCTGTGGAATGACGTAATGAGATCGCCAACAAAACGTCAGGCGATCGTTACTCAGTCGTTTTGCGCGCTCATAAATCGCTAGGCTAACGTTAGTAGTACGTTAGTCGAACGCTGGGAAACACTCACATATTTAAAACAGGCGTCAATGGAACGTTACCCAAACGCTCCTAAGCGTTACTAAAACGTTTCCCATGCGTTAGTTATCGTTGGGGACACGCCCATTGTCATGTCTACGTTCAGAGATCGCGGCAAATTTGAACGTGTTGGAATTTGCCAAAAATGTTCATGAAATTTTCAAAACACTGGGCGTGCGCTGGCCTAGTCGTCATATTGTGACGGCACCATAATTACAAATTATAGACGATCGGGATCGTGAATGGTCACGACAACCTCCGTGTTATGGCCCTGTCACACCAGAACGTTTTTGGGTAACGTGTTGGAATTTCGGCTGGCAAACGCTGACCAACGCTAGGCCAGCGTTAGCAACACGCTGAGCGCGTTACTCACACGCTGGGACACGCTGTCACATGCTGAGGCAAAACTAAATTTTTCAACATCCCTAAAATTTCCAGCGTTTGCCAGCGTGTGACTGCACACGCGGAAGGCGCGCTGGAGGGTCGTTACTGAAGCGTCGAACGCGCTAGACGATCGTTACCAACTCGCTACTCACACGCTGGCGTACGCTGGCGACACGCTGGTTGGAGGGTTGGTAGCGCGCTTGTAGCGTTGGTCAGCGTATGTGTAACGACCCTCTAGCGCGTTCAACGACTGCCTAACGACCAGGTACATGTAACGCGTTCAGCGTGTGTTAGCGTATTGATAGCGTAAAGACAGTGAATGGCATGGTCCATTTGTTGGTATCTTGCACGCACGTTTATCGTTGTAGACAGTTCAACCATCTCCCAAATTTGAATAGTTATAAAGTTAGACAAGCCCTGTGATTTTGCACCTGTAAAGATGTGGATTGTTCATGACAACTAGTTACAGAACCTGTGATATGTTCTGTACACGACGTCGAAAGTTTACGAAATTCTCGGCAATTGCGGAAGTAATTAAATTTCACAATATATCGCACATCTTCTGAGGTACACAATCACATGACATGTCTCAATTTACCACGTTTTTCCTTTCACCAGGCACGTTGTCAACCTATTTTTAACCTATATTAATATCGGATGAGAAATCATCATTTTACGGAGCCCCGTAGGTGACATGGATTCGTTCCCACGATATAACAATTCGTTCCCTCGAATTAACAATTCGTTCTCACGAAATGACAATTCGTTCCCTCAATTTGACAATTCGTTCCCTCGAATTAACAATTCGTTCCCACGATATAGCAATTCGTTCCCACCAATTAACAATTCGTTCCCGTGGGAACGAATTGTTATTTCGGGGGAACGAATTGTTATATTGAGGGAACGAATTTTATTTCGTGGGAACGAATTGTTATTTTGCCTCGAATTAATAATTCGTTCCCACGAAATGACAATTCGTTCCCTCAATTTGACAATTCGTTCCCTCAATTTGACAATTCGTTCCCACGAAATAACAATTCGTTTCCATGAATTAACAATTCGTTCCCGTGGAAGCGAATTTTTATTTCGTGGGAACGAACTGTTATTTCGTGGGAACGAATTGTTATTTTGTGGGGACGAATTAATAAAAAAAAAAAATTCTACGTCCCCTGCGGGGCTCCGTATCATTTTCATCTGCTAACAGACGTACACATTCACACGACTCCTCTCTAATGACTATTGTCCCTATCTATGTTATCGACATTGACAGACATTGGCTAACTCGGTGTCCGTATCCACCCTTTTAATCAGTAGGATTTCTGTCACGGTGTCGATATATCACCTTGTATTCCTGGAACATACACGTGCAAGTATTTTACAATTATATTTCTTTAGAACAGCGATATGTAATAATGATAAAGAACTGTTGTATCATGTTTATTAAATCAAAATCACACTATCCCAATATAATCCTGGTACATACACAGGCAGTATTGTAAAATGATATTTCTTTAGAGCAGGGTAATGTAATAATGATGAAGAATTGTTGTATGATGTTTATTATAGGAATGAATGGCCTTATTGTGGAATTTATCGGGGTATAAACTTGGAAAAGTCGCGGGAATACTGGACGAAGGCCTCGTCCAGTATTCCGCACTTTTCCAAGTTTATATCCCCGATAAATTCCACAAAAAGGCCATTCATTCCTTAAAATTCCAGCATTTAAAATAAATTCATCAAGAAAATGTGTTTATTTTCCGTTTTCTTAATAATTATTTTAACTGCACCTCACGGTTACGGAAAGTAGTTCGGCGTGGGAGTTCACTGGGATATACATTTTGGACAGAGACTTGCTACGGGCCAATCAAATGTTAGGGAATTGTGTAAATATTTTTGTGCTGGAATTATTAAATCAAAAACACACTATCCCATGATTGGGCCATACAAAGTTCTTTCTCTGTTAAACGTCCGCGTGCGGGTAGGTTTTTAGAGTGGTTCTGTGAAAAACAAACAAACTCTATTTAACACTATTTACTGGCGAAGTAATATGAAAACTGATTGGAAACGTGTGCACGTTTTATATCCGTTCATGAATTTATACTTAATAAGTTTAATTATTTTCTTCTTATTGTTTGGTGGCGGAAATTTAAATTTATGCTAAAAACTTCTTTGACTGCAAAGGGTTGAGGAAGTTTTTAACATAAGTTTACATTCAAGACATTGTTTGTTTTGTTTGCATGTGATATACTGTAATGGGATGTAATAAAGCGTATTTGAGTTGCGGGAATTGGTTGACTATTAACAGCTAAAAGGCGTCCATGAAATGGATCCGACGTAGAGGTTAGTAGACAACCACTGAATGATACCAAATTATTTTTTAACACTAACAGCTAAATGGGATCTATTTCTACGGAGCCCCGCAGGGGACGTAGAATTCTTTTTTTTATTAATTCGTTCCCACGAAAACAATTAGTTCCCTCAATTTAACAATTCGTTCCCACGAATTAATAATTCGTTCCCACGATATAACAATTCGTTCCCTCAATTTAACAATTCGTTCCCACGAAATAACAATTCGTTCCCATGGGAACAAATTGTTAATTCATGTGAACGAATTGTGATATCGTGGGAACGAATTATTAATTCGAGAGAACCAATTGTTAAATTGAGGGAACGAATTGTAATTTCGTGGGAACGAATTGTTATATCGAGGGAACGCATTGTTATATCGTGGGAACGAATTGTGAACGAATTGTTATATCGTGGGAACGAATTGTTTATTCGAGGGAAAGAATTGTTACAAAAAATCCATTAATTCGTTCCCACGAAATAACAATTCGTTCCTCAATTTAACAATTCGTTCCCACGAAATAATAATTTGTTCCCACGATATAACAATTCGTTCCCTCAATTTAACAATTCGTTCCCACGAAATAATAATTCGTCCCCACGGGAACGAATTGTTAATTCGTGTGAACGAATTGTGATATCGTGGGAACGAATTGTTAATTCGAGAGAACCAATTGTTAAATTGAGGGAACGAATTGTAATTTCGTGGGAACGAATTGTTATATCGTGGGAACGAATTGTTTATTCGAGGGAAATAATTGTTATTTCGTGGGAACGAATTAATTAAAAAAAATCCATGTCCCCTGCGGGGCTCCGTATATTTCAGATGCAAGTAGTAGTCAATTAATAATATAGTATCAAGGACTTAGTTGGCCACAAATAGTTAAGTGTGATCTATTTCATATCAAAGAAATCTGAAATGGGTGTAGTTTAGCTGTTAGTAGACAACAAGCAATGTGATATCAATGAATTACTTGACTACGAGAAATCTGAAATGGATGCCATTTAGTTGTTATTCGTCAACTAATTCCTTTATTAAGGCATTGTGTCAACACGTTGGAATAGTGGGTTCATCGTTTATGATTAATAAGCATCACACACTACATGTGTATTATTTCCTGCGGACAATTCACTATTGTGATAGTCTAGACAAATAAACTACTAATATTAATATGACATTATTTACACGGTGTAGCAAGTGAAGATAAAGTTATATCACTGTGACAGTCACCGTATTATTTTCCATCCTGATCATGTTTTGTCGCATGACCTCATGGTATCATGGGATGCTGTAAGTGACAAATGACTGTCCACGAGCAGGGGCGGATCTAGAGGGGGCTAGTTCCAGGGTTGCAACCCCCCCCCCCCCCCCACCACCACCACCATCACCCCCCGTTCAGCCACGGAGTTTACATAGATCACAGTTTACCACCAGTTGGAGCCCGAATTTAAATGCCGTAAAACACAGGAAAGTGCATTTCGAAGAGCTCGAAAATAGGAAAAAACCCTAGTTGCGAACGGTAACTCTTGCCGTACACACGGTACGGGAGTAGATTGCAAGAGTTACCTTCGAAACTAGACAACCCCCGCCCCTTCCCCAAATGCTGGATCCGCTCCTGACGAGGATGAAGAACATCAAGTGTGTGACCTAATTAGTGTGATCTGTCTTTTTTAGCATTCCCAACATGCAGTGGCAAAACTGATCACCAATATTTCTTTAAGGACCCGTGGGGGGCCCTGATCATCTAATGATTCATGTGTAATTGCTTCATAAAAGTGATGGGATATATACATAACATACATGTGAACATTCTCTTCTTACTATACCCTACACAGTGCATGGAGTGGCCACGTCGGCCATCTTAGCGTGTACAAGCCATCCCAGTGTTACCTCCTATTGCGTTTGACACGTACCACTAATAATATGACAAACACATGAATACAATTTGTTGCAACATGATGGGGTGACATCTGACTACAGCAAGCTATGCCTTGTTTTCATCAAATTTATATACAAAGTCTGATATCTGAAGGGTTTGTTGACCCTTTGTTAAAATGTTTGAGAATTCAGTAAAGACTGTGTAACAGTAAGAACAATACACAGTGCTGTAGATATATACCTGTATTACCATAAATGCTGTATCGAATCTAGTGACTTGTAAGCATTTATCTGAGTGTATTGTCACTACAGTCTACTTGCCTGCTATGCGAGTAAATATGGTTTTTACCTGTGGCAGGTGTATTTCTAATAATAGACAGTGCATCTCTTTGACATTTTACACATGGAAAAATGTCTATTGTATATTTTGTGAGTGGCGGTAGAAATGTTCAGATATCAAGCTTTTTGTGTAGTCTGCTGAAATAATATTTAGAGGACGTTGTCATTCTATATATGTGGGACGTATTGCACCAAAATGTATTTGATTTTCTGTCATATTATTTGCTGTAGGTGTCAAACCCTCCAAGTGGTGAAACTGTCCGATAACATGTACAAACTAAAATGGCGGAGATGGCAACTCAATGCTCTGTATAATATACTCTAAGAAGAACAGGGTCAGATATACTTTATATATAGATATTCAGTCACATGTATGATCCCACTACATTTGAAACAAACGGTCATATTCTATATAGTTAATCCTTAATGGTTCATCATGATTATTCGGGTCAAAGTATCAACCGGACGGGTGATTAAACTGATTATTGTATCAAAAGCCTAAGCAATTTGTGTTTTCCGCTATATACAAATATACTAGCATACTAGCATACTAGCATAGTTTGTTATAAGCAGGGGAGATAATTTAGTTATGTATTTTCGCTAAAACTGTACTATAAAATTGTGAAAACTGAACGTGTTTCATGTCAAATTAAAATAATGTAACTTGAAGAAAGCTAAATAGGGTTGAATTCTCGATGCGCGTTGAATTATCTTATCCCTTTGTATTGAGCCCGCAAACAGTGCAGATCCAGATGAGCCGGCTCGTAACGAGCCTTCTCATAAGGATCTGCACTGTAATTTTCATAATTTTTAGAACAAAAAATACCCCATTTTCATAAATGGACTAGTCTGAAAATCAGACGGTTGTAATTTCTAGCCGGTTTACCAGTGTCGTAATGACAGAATCCCTCACTTGTAATTTTTAGAACTGGTGGAATAGTGACACAATCATACACTTAGTTTAATTTCTATAAAGAATGACCTGTGCCTACTGAGTGTGCATGTATGACCCAGTCGGCCAATAAATAATGTGACCGTAAACCAGTCGTGGTAGAGCTTAGCAACAAGGAGTAAATTCTCAGGACAACGGCATTGATTGTTATTATTATGACAGAGATAAATAAAATAGATGCTGCAGGAAAGGTATGTCTATGGAAGCGTCCTGGTGCCAATGTTGAAATATTTACTAAGTCCTAATTAGGAGCTAGTAAATCCTAATTATGACTTAGTATATCCTAATTAGGACTTAGTATCTCCTAATTAGGACTTAGTAACTCCTAATTAGGACTTAGTAACTCCTAATTAGGACTTAGTATCTCATAATTAGGACTTACTAACTCCTAATTAGGACTTAGTATCTCCTAATTAGGACTTAGTAACTCCTAATTAGGACTTAATATCTCCTAATTAGGAATTAGTATCTCCTAATTAGGATTTACTATAGTATCTCCTAATTAGGACTTACTAACTCCTAATTAGGACTTACTAACTCCTAATTAGGAGTTAGTATCTCCTAATTAGGACTTAGTAACTCCTAATTAGGACTTAGTATCTCCTAATTAGGACTTAGTATCTTAGTATCTCCTAATTAGTTCTTAGTATAATTAGGACTTAGTATCTCCTAATTAGGACTTAGTATCTCCTAATTAGGAGATAAAAATATTTCAGCATTGGCACCAGGACGCTTCCATATATGTCTGTGCCAAACATTTTATTATATTATCAATTATGTGCATACTCTACGCATGGTTAAATTTTCTGTGTGCGACTTAATGTGGGGGTGAGATGGGAGATTTCGAAAGGGAATTAGACGGTTCCGTCAAAAAAGGGGAAATAACTCATGGAAATCAACCCGGATGACCCCGTGTTTGCATGGATCTTGAACCGGCTTAGGTAACTGACTCCAGGAATGGAAGTAACACATGTAGTTTGCGATTGTCATGTTTGTGTGTGAATGTGGGCCTATGGAAAAGCAATAGTCTGCCTGTTTCCTGTACCTTTAACACTGTAATAATGACAGGATCCCTCAGACGCTTGTAATTTCTAGCCAGTTTACCAGTTTCGTAGTGACAGAATCCCTCAGACGTTTGTAATTTCTAGCTAGTTTACAAGGGGGCAGTGACCAGTTAATTTAAAATTATCCATTTCACGCCCTCGGACACCTAGACACACTAGAAGCTTTTACATAAACACAAATATGCTGCTCTATTAGTGCTCCTTACCTATGCAGGAATGTGAAATATCTGGGTGCAGCCTCTTTAAAATGATCCAATTCTGAGGTAAAATATTCACTTTAAAACCATGCCGTGCCACGTCACTTGCGGAACTACATATTGAATGCTTTATGTGTTCTCAATCATCATCCAGAGGCAAATGTACTATCATGGTGCAAACCAGTTCCCATCCATGAGTTTTCTCTGAAATAAATTATTGTTTGAAACTCCCAGAAAAAATCTGTTGTTTTGATTATTTTTTGTCACAATATACCCTCAATTCGTATTTGCCCATTTCTGATCAATGGGAACAGGTCAGATGGTCCTGGAATGAGCATTCATCAATTAATACGATGTAAAATCTGAATAAAATACAAAATCAACTACAAAATAATAATTAAACAATTAAAATGAATTTCAATCAGCAGAAAAGTATAATATTTATAACTTTCACCACCGGTGCCATTATACGAAACTGGCGGATAACTGGTCACTGCTACACAAGTGTCGTATTAAACGACAGAACCCCTCACGAGGTTAGAGGATACCAAATGGTGCGAAATCGCCCAGGGGGTGGTATGCAAAAATAGTCCGGTATAAAAAAGTAGTGCGGGTGTTTTGAGGTCACATACACCGTTTGCTTGCAAATCTTGATCCATTACTACCCAGTTTCACTTGAGGAACATTTTGGGGTGCTTTTAACACCAGTTTTCAGCATATGTGTAGCATTTAAAAGAAAACACTGAACCTGTTGGTCACGTGATGTAAACAGAGTTTCCGTGGCCAAAAAATGTAAACAATATTGGAGGATATGACAAGGTTGGATTTTTCTTTCTTATGAGTAAGTGAACATATTGTTTAGTTCATGCAGAACCAGTACAGACTGGCTGCAGGTCATGTACAAGTGGGTCCCACAGCATACATACGAATACTGAAAGTAGGAGAGACTGGCCTTATTGGATGGCATTCGGTTAACTTATATAGTAAAACTATTTGGAGGTGCACACGCTGGCAAACGCTGGAAATGTTAGGGATGTTGAAAAATTTAGTTTTGCCTCAGCGTGTGACAGCGTGTCCCAGCGTGTGAGTAACGCGCTCAGCGTGTTGCTAACGCTGGCTTAGCGTTGGTCAGCGTTTGCCAGCGTGTTGCCAAAATTCCAACACGTTACTCACGCGTTAGCCAAAAACGTTCTGGTGTGACAGGGCCATTACCAATTTGAAAGTACAAAGTACGAATCGTTTATTTACGCAAAGAATTTCAGTCCACACGCATGTGGAATAAGAAACAAACAAGGCATGTACGATAACTACTTAGCATGGTGACGTCTATAGAGCTCATGTAGGCAGGCGCCACGACGATGCGCCACGACCGACGAGACGGGGTCCACAGCTTACTAAAATGAATTAACATTAATAAGTGATAAGCAATGAGCAATTTTCCACCAATGATCAATTTACTCAACCTGGCATATCAAACATATTTCTGCCATAACCCAAATCTCCATACAGAGTCAAAGGCCTTGCTAAAGTCCACAAAGCAGCAGAATAATTTATTTTTGTTGATGGTTTAAACTTTCAATGAGGCAGTGTAGCAAAAATACGTGATCAATTGTCGAATAACCATACCATATGTTTTTTACAATGCATATTATACATTCTATAAGACACATATGATTAAATACAAGTGACATCGCAACATTTACCTTTGCTGTAAATTTCAATTCCTGCGTCAGTTCCCATACACAAAGTGGATTGTTAACCGTAACTATTTTATGCGTTGTATACCCGATATAGAGTGTATTTGTAATACTCATTTTTTCCGTATTGACGCATAAGTATGGCATTGACTGTGTAAAATCAGTGAACTGAATACGGGTGTTATTTCAAGCCACAATACATTATCGACCGAAAGACAAGTGAGTTTGTATATTCCTTACATATAAACAAGTATTGTAATAGTCGTTACCTAACTTGGAAGATCACGATTAACTTCCTTATATCTGGTTGTGCTTCTGTCGTATAGGTCGTATAGGTTGGATAATACTAAATGGTGCGAAATTGGGGATTGCAAAAGTAGTCCGGTATAAACAAATAGTACGTGAGTTTTGAGGTCACATGCACTTGGAATACACTTCGCTAGATAACAACCTACCATAACGTATTCAAGAAATGTTCATATTTTCCCATTCTTAGATAATCAATAACTCGGGCTGATGGAATATGCATTCAGGAGCGGATCTGGAGGGGGGTTCCGGTGTTGCACCCCCTCCCCCGTTCAGCTACGGAGTTTACATAGATCACAGTTTACCACCAGTTGGAGTCCTGGGGAGAGGGCATGCCCCCGGACCCCCTAGCATACTCGCTTCACTCTGTGGAGCTCGAAAATAAGACACCCCCACCCCGTTCCCCAAATGCTGGATCCGCCCCTAACAGTAATCATAGAATTAGGGATCGGCTATTTGTAATATTATATTAAATTGCATAGTATATTGTATTAAACACAATATACCGCCTAGAATATATCAGTGAATGGGTGGTTTAACTTTTGAATGGCCATTTTTATGCTATCTCCCTTCAGATAGCATATCATGGCACTGACATTCTATGGGGGTAGCCATTGTCGTGCTAATTATATCCTCAGTGTCTACTACTGTTCACGTCCGATACACTTGATGTTACTGTGTCCCACACCATACTCTACTGATCCATCACAATGCATATTTTCAACTCGAGTCTGGCAATTCAACGGTCACAGTTCTTAACGCGATCTGAAACCCTGCTTGTTCCGCTCATACTGGGATTTCTAGAGTAACCCTAACGATGTGTGGAGCTCGGAGTGCAACAACATTACCAGAATATAGAGAATAGTAGGTTAAATTAGTGTCATGAATGGGAAAAACTATCTGGCAAGGCTTAGGAAACGGGATGGGCGAGGCTTAGCCGAGCACATCGATCCGTTTCCGTGTCGCGCCAGATATTTTTTCCCATTCACGGCACTAACCTAACATACTATTCTATTTATCCCGTCAACACATACAAATAGCTTTAAAATGCAATAAACCGCAGCCATCGCACATATTCATACGCGGCGATTAGGTCGTATTGACAGGATATCAAAAATGTTTCACGGCACCGTGTTTCACGGCACATACAAGCACCAAGTGTAGAGCATCCTGAGATTACGAAGCACAGATGTGACCAACGCTAGCGGAAGAGTAGCAAAAGGATCAACAACAACAATAACATACGCACTGAGTTGACGGGATAAAACTCAATTTATCCAGGGCATTAAGCATCTATACCAATACAACGAAAATCTGAACGTTGCATGACTAAATCGTATATCAACAAAACTGTGTGAATATACACCTACAAATGATTAATTCACTTAGCGTGATAGCTGCCAGTATCTTAATCTAATATAATCTATGTATCTATCTATCTATTGATACTGTACTCGCTCCGTTCGGAGAATTATGACAGGTGAATGGTGGCAAATTGCTTTGATCAAGTACAAATATAAAATAATTACAACAGATATATATGATCCAAAGAAAAAGACCAAAGATAGACTTTGCCACTTAAAACTATTTACAAGAAGTAGGTGTCTGCTAAATGAGCACAATTAGCAGACTGGGTTAATTTAAATTTTGGATTTAAACCTCATAATTCCTGAGTGTTTAATAAGTTTTCAACACAATCAGCCTCCCCCTGTACTACCGTATAAACTACGAGAACTACAACATCGGTGCACTTGTGGAGAGGTGGCTCAATACAGAGACAAGAAAGTAACCCAGGGGATAAAATGGAACACGCCCAAACTGTCTACTGACTCGTTATCTCCCCTGACAATTGTTTTGGCCATTTGTTTTTTAATGTTTATATTTTCTGTTTGTCTGATAAATAGTCTGAACGCTTTGGTCTCCTAGTTTCCCTCACTAGTTTGACATAATAATCAAATAGACGTCTTAAAAACGAAAAGGAAGTAGCGTATACCTGCTCACAACCTCAAATGTACGTTAGTTGCATTCCTGGTCAATTCGTTCTCATGACAGTTCGCTCTGAAGTCAATTCGCTCTCTTTTTGGTCATTCTTTCTCCTGTTTTGGTCAAGAAAAAATGCGGTCACCCTAAACACCCCATAGCCTGGAAAAGGCTACAAAGGCTGTTCGAAGTTGCTTGTACGTCCGTTAGCGGATATTTACCATACATTGTCATTGAATTGACTGAATTATTATGTGTTATGATCATTTTAATCATTTTAATCATTTGAATGCAATCATCTACCACAAATATATGTGTTTTGGTAAATTATCTAAACGCGCACCTGCGCCGATCGGGCCGCGCTAAATTGGACAAAGAGTGATTGACACCTATTAACATATCGTTTAGCAGGTGCAGCTAAACACCGATTATACTTATTGCATTATTATTAATATAAGTCAATGATCGATCAACGACATTCGTTTAAACATGCTTTATGTATGAACACATTACGTGAACAGGACGAATTTTGAGACATCAGTTATCTGAAATGGGTATCCACTCGGTGATACAAATATGTTTATGAGCGCTATGTACGGCTCTGCAACGAATATTTCCTCAGACCACAAAGGCTGCATCGTCATAGAAAATATTCGACAAAGGGTAATAGATATGGTACCACAACGGCTACATCTACATAGAAAATAGTCGACAAAGGCTTACAGATGGCACCACGAAAACTGCACCGACATAGAAAATAGTCGACAAAGGGTAACAGATGGTACCACAAAGGCTACATTTACTAAGAAAATAGTCAACAAAGGCTGACAGATGGTACCACAAAGGCTACACATACATAGAAAATAGTCGACAAAGGCGGACAGATGGCACCACAAAGGCTGGATCGACATAGAAAAAAGTTGACAAAGACTAAAAGATGGTACCACAAAGGCTACATTCACATATAAAATAGTCAACAAAGGCTGACAGATGGCACCACAAAGGCTACATACACATAGAAAATAGTCAACAAAGGCTGACAGATGGCACCACAAAGGCTGCATCGACATAGAAAATAGTCGACAAAGGGTAATAGATGGTACCACAAAGTCTGCATCGACATAGAAAATAGTCGACAAAGGCTGACAGATGGTACCACAAAGGCTACATTTACATAGAAAATAGTCGACAAAGACTGACAGATGGCACAATAAAGGCTGCATCGACATAGAAAATAGTCGACAAAGGGTAATAGATGGTACCACAAAGGCTGCATTCACATAGAAAATAGTCAACAAAGGCAGACAGTACAGACATAGATGGTACCGCGACAAAGGCTGACAGTGGCACACATAGGCAAAAGCATAGTCGACAAAGGCTGACAGATGGCACCACAGGCTGCACGCATTGAAAATAGTCGACAAAGGCTAATAGATGGTACCGCAAAAGCTACACTCAAATAGAAATAGTCAACAAAGGCTGACAGATGGTACCACAAAGGTTACATATACATAGAAAATAGTCGACAAAGGCTGACAGATGGCACCACAAAGGCTGAATCAACATAGAAAATAGTTGACAAAGGGTAATAGATGGTACCACAAAGGCTGCATCGACATAGAAAATAGTCGACAAAGGCTGACAGATGGCACCACAAAGGCTACATCGACATAGAAAATAGCTGACAAAGGCTGACAAATGGCACCACAAAGGCCTCATCGACATAGAAAATAGTCGACAAAGGGTAATAGATGGTACCACAAAGGCTACACTCACATAGAAAATAGTCAACAAAGGCTGACAGATGGAACCACAAAGACTACCCTCATATAAAAAATAGTCAACAAAGGCTGACAGATGGCACCACAAAGGCTGCATCGACATAGGAAATAGTCGACAAAGGCTGACAGATGGCACCACAAAGGCTGCATCGACATAGAAAATAGTCGACAAAGGGTAATAGATGGTACAACAAAGGCCGCATCGACATAGAAAATAGTCGACAGAGGCTTACAGATGGCACCACAAAAGCTGCATCGACATAGAAAATAGTCGACAAAGGCTGCATCGACATAGAAAATAGCCGACAAAGGCTGACAAATGGCACCACAAAGGCCTCATTGACATAGAAAATTGTCGATAAAGGGTAATAGATGGTACCACAAAGGCTACACTCACATAGAAAATAGTCAACAAAGGCTGACAGATGGTACCACAAAGGCTACACTCACATATAAAATAGTCAACAAAGGCTGACAGATGGCACCACAAAGGCTGCATCGACATAGGAAATAGTCGACAAAGGCTGACAGATGGCACCGCAAAGGCTGCATGGACATATAAAATAGTCGACAAAGGCTGACAGATGGCACCACAAAGGCTGCATCGACAAGGAAAATAGTCGACAAAGGGTAATAGATGGTACCACAAAGGCTACACTCACATAGAAAATAGTCAACAAAGGCTGACAGATGGTACCACAAAGGCTACACTCACATAGAAAATAGTCGACAAAGGCTGACAGATCGCACAACAAAGTCTGCATCGACATAGAAAATAGTCGACAAAGGGTAATAGATGGTACCACAAAGGCTACACTCATACAGAAAATAGTCAACAAAGGCTGACTGATGGTACCACAAAGGCTACACACACATAGAAAATAGTCGACAAAAGCTTACAGATGGCACCACAAAGGCTGCATCGACATAGAAAATAGTTGACAAAGGGTAATAGATGGTACCACAAAGGCTGCATCGACATAGAAAATAGTCGACAAAGGGTAATAGATGGTACAACAAAGGCTGCATCGACATAGAAAATAGTCGACAAAGGCTTACAGATGGCACCACAAAAGCTGCATCGACATAGAAAATAGTCGACAAAGGCTGACAGATGGCACCACAAAGGCTGCATCGACATAGAAAATAGTCGACAAAGGCTAATAGATGGTACCACAAAGGCTACACTCAAATAGAAAATAGTCAACCAAGGCTGACAGATGGTACCACAAAGGCTACACTCACATAGAAAATACTCAACAAAGGCTTACAGATGGCACCACAAAGGCTGCATTGACATATAAAATAGTCGACAAAAGGTAATAGATGGCTCAACAAAGGTTGCATCGACATAGAAAATAGTCGACAAAGGGTAATAGATGTACCACCAAGGCTACACTCACATAGAAAATAGTCAACAAAGGCTGACAGATGGCACCACAAAGGCTACACACACATAGAAAATAGTCGACACAGGCTTACAGATGGCACCACAAAGGTTGCTTCGACATAGAAAATAGTCGACAAAGGCTGACAGATGGTACCACTAAGGCTACATTCACATAGAAAATAGTCAAGAAAGGCTGACAGATGGTACCACAAAGGCTACATTCACATAGAAAATAGTCAACAAATGCTGACAGATGGCACCACAAAGGCTACATCGACATAGAAAATAGTTGACAAAGGGTAATAGATGGTACCACAAAGGCTACACTCACATAGAAAATAGTCAACAAAGGCTGACAGATGGTACCACAAAGGCTACACACACATAGAAAATAGTCGACAAAGGCTGACAGATGGCACCACAAAGGCTACATCGACATATAAAATAGTCGACAAAGGCTAATAGATGGTACCACAAAGGATATAATTCATATGGAAAATAGTCGACATATGCTGACAGATGACACCACAAAGGCTATATCGACAAAGAAAATAGTCGACATAGGCTGACAGATGACACCACTAAGGCTATATCGACAAAGAAAATATAGTCGACAAAGGCAGAAACATAGGCGTCGCGGCGGGGAGAGCACGAGAGGGGTGTCCCCTCTCTTTTAGCGGGTGGTAGGACCCCCGCAATTTGTTTGGATAGTAGATGCTGTAAAACGAGTTATCCTGGTTATTTCAGAGGCATCGAATCTGATTTAGGCGCGTTGTGAATTACACATATTTGCAAAATCTGAAGTGATAAATATACGGGATTGGCGATATGAAGACAACAAGATGTGGTAATAGGTGCACTGATGTAATCTAAACAAGGATACCCTGATCGGTGTTATGTGCCCATTCCACACTAGTAAACTTATTTAGCCCATCCTCTATAAGTGATATAACCTAATTCAACTCCAATGGATAATAATCCAACAGGGTCAAATCAGGTGACATTGGATTTCAACATGTTTTTACATAGGGTATACCTATGTATTGGCATCGCCTCCGACAGTTAGCCACGCCCCAGACCCCCTCGATGCGATGGTAGGTAGTGATATCTTGGAGTAACCATAACAACAAAATGCATTGTGTTACTCAACGTGTAACTGTCATACGCAATCGCTAATTGAAAATAATATTATGAAAAACTACTTGCACTGCACAATATCAACAACGGATGTTCTACGTACAAAAATACATCGGATTATTTTGTTGCGCGTGATTTTCCCCCATTTGCGGCACAAATCGTGTGGTCATCGCTAAATTTAGTAAAAGAGTTAACTCCCCTCCGAATACTCTCCGAAACAAGCGACGCGTTTAACACACAAACTACATCAAGTTTGACCTTCCGACAGCCTATTTTTAAACTCACCCGACACCTGTGCGAAACAAAACTCGCACGTGTAGGTCTAACTGATGTTTAATCCTATTTCTCTCTCTCTATCGATGGATTTACAGCGGATTTTAGCGACATTCCCGAATTCTGCCTGATTGACATTTGTCTATGGTGGCCAATACACGCCAATATGAGTGTCAATTCTACGTTCAGGGAAGGGGGTCAATAAGTCAGTATTTAAGGTGATAACTTACAGTCAGGGAACAAATTAATGACAGTATAACACATCCAGCGTATATATAGTAATACCCAATGCCATATTAATGCAAGTACTGAAATACGACAAAAAAAAATCTAACAAGTTTGGACTTCCATACATTGAACATTTTGTCAGCCGTTTCCCCAATGACGTCATTTGTACGTTTTAATATACTCGATCCGGGTCCAACTATTTCATTCACAAAACAGAAGTAAACTTGGCGATGTACCGATAAGGCATTTTCAGGCGCGACACCGCTTCCGTGGCGGAATTATTGTAACTATTGCTCTTCAATCAGTTTTCAATATATCTATAATGATCATAGGCTAATAGATGGTACCACATTAAAAACCTGTTTTGGCAGCGCAGTAGAATCGTCTCAGTATGTTTTTGAGGAGAAAATATAAAAATATTTAAAACAGCAGATTACAGTCAGATTAAAGTTTGCACGTTATGAATGATTTTAATCTTTGTAATAAAATTTAGCCAACATGGCAGGTTCAAAATATTTGGAATACAAATCGGAAAGTTTTTTAATCATACTGGAAATGAAGGCATTTTCTCTTTCAATCCGTATGCATTTCACATCGGCCAGAGTGTACACAAGAAAGTCGCAGTATCGCCTGCCAGTGCAAAACAACTGGCCTTGTACCTGGTAAAAATAATTATTATTTTTATCAAGTTCCAGACTATATCTTTGTGATTTCAGATATGACACAGTAACTGGTGTAATTGGTTTGTTCTTAGCTGTGTATGGACATTTAACTTCCAGAATCACATCCTTTGTAATTATTCCATCTGGAGAACTACCTAGGAAGGGCATAGTTTTTGATACCCAGATTCCCGATTCGTGCACATGGCAGTGGTGAAGTCGTTCGTATTCCTTTGTTGCCACACCTTTTCATATTTCTTGCCATGATCAGTAGCCTTAGACGTAAATTGTTGCGGCTCCAATAGGCTCTCGCCAACTTATTAAAGTCGGTTCTGTCTGTTGCTTTGCATATTCTTCCGAAATTTGACGATTGGATACGCTTGCTCCTTTCTTCTCTCCACAACTCGTTTGCCGACTGACCTCGCGTTCTTTTTTCAATATTCTCAATTCGGTCACTAGAAATATTCACTAAACCTATGTGTTCAAGAAATGTCTGTTCATGTGTGTGAAATAAATAGTCATGATCATGGGCCATTGCCCTGGTGTTTGCTGGCTCAAACAGTTGGAATATTGGCATCTTTGAAATACCCCTAAAGTTTAAACACGCATTTCTGAAGTGGGCCTCGTACGACCTTGGCACCGCGATAGTTTCCCGGTCGAGGATCAAACCTAAGACTTGTGCTTTTGTCTGCTCCAGGCATTTCAAGGTCATGAGCCTTTGAAGGTGAACCAGTGTACTTTTTCACTTGATGAAATGACTGCAGCTGTTCAGTACATGTACTTTCAACATTCACAGAACCAGTTACACCGAATATATAACATGCATATAACACTGTGCATACATGTTTACAGTGTGCATTTGGGCCCATCCCTGCACCACATTCACATTGAGATTCAAGAACCTCTCCTTCTCTCGATACACGAATGTCGACAAGATAGACGACGGACTTCTTCATTTCAGCTCGACATGCACTCTTAACAAAGTAGCAGTCCTGGTCCTCCGAGTCATGCATTCGAATGTAGCACAGATATTTTTCTTTGTACAGACTGACTGGAGTGTTGTCAAAGTATTTTTCGAAGGTAGCCAGATAAGACACGATGCCCTCCATTGCTGCAAACTTCTTGTCACTGTTCAGATCCTGGTAGCTCATGGGGTCCGGCACCTTCATAGCATACTCTGATTGAAGTGGACTGTCGGGTCTCCCAAAATTTGAGTTTCTGTCATAGGCATCCAGTCTGAAATTATAAAGTGTTTTATGATATTATAAACTGTTGTTAGTAATGACATTTGTCTATAATATCAAATTTCGACTAAATTTTGGTACATTTCATTCCTTTTTCAACAGAACATTGAAGTCTGGAGTTCTTTAGAATCGTCCTGTCGAGATGATTGATTCTAAAGAACACCAAATTTCTATGCTTTAAATAGAAATCAGAGGAAAAAAAACAAGAGATGTGTGTCTGTAAGACACGAGGATGCGCACTGTGGCAGCTTTAGACCTAAATGCACCGAAATGTACAAGGTGAACATTTTGTTATAATGACCTTTACCTTGGTCATACGGACCAGAGGTGGGTGCATAACACGCCATAAGCACAGGACACACATGCATAAAAATATTTTTGAAATCCATCAAGAGGTTTCACCTAAACGTAAGTGTGGCAGACGGACGGACATACAGGTGCAAAACGTAATAAATCCTGACTATCGTCAACGGCACATAAATATAGTAAAACAAGAATGTCGCGTGTAAGTTAAACTCGTCATTTATCTATTACATAATTGCTATGCATTTAAAAGACGGTGATTCAAAGAATGTATTAAGCTATGTACATAGTCATGTACCAGTTAACATGTAAAACTATTTTCACCGCAAATAATTACCCAACAATATAAATCAAAGTTGTATCCAAAGGAAATAGTGTGAACACGCAACTATGTAACAGCTATTTTTTTAATATATCTTCTTTCTCTCATAAAATATTTATATCATGGGGTCGTTTTGACTGGTGCCATTTTGGTCTGGGGCCGTCTTGACCAGGTTCCCATAAAACAACATCATCAAGCATATTTGTTTGGCATTCTCGGTATAAACGTGCCTTCTTTTGACGAACAAAGAATATCATTCAACAGCTGTTCAATATGGGTAAAGTTGTTTACACAATGTTTACATTGAATACGCGGACTATTTTTACACATACCTCTCAATCAGCTCCTTCTTACGACCCGACGTCTTCGCGTGCCGTTTTCTCAGTTCATCTCTCAACTGATTCAGGTGCAGCGAGTCGAATTTAGATGACATTTTGAAGATTTTGTAAGCGAGATGTGATTGAATGTTGATTTCTAAGCAGGAAGTGACAGTAGGACCAATGTGAGCGCCGCCTATCGGCGATAAGGGAGATAATCCACTAATGTCTCTCATTGTCGTTTCCAGCGCTTTAAAGGTACATGCCCACTCAGTAAGCCCAAAATGTCATTTATAGGAATTAAATAAGTGTACAACTGTACGTGTCACTATTCCACCAGTTCTAAACGTTACAAGTGCCCGCTATACAGATATAATCATTTAGTAATATTTATTTTACTGATAGTGACGCGCGGTGGTATCAGGCTATTTTCATATGCAAATGAGGCATGATATTTTTTAATTATTTATACTAAAGAAATGCGTCACCTGAAAAAATAATATTTTCGACAGATTTTAAAGTATGATCATTGCACATCATAAAATAAATACAGAGATTAAATAGTAATGTCCGTTAACATTTTAAGCAAACACGGTTATTGCCCCTGATATCAGTGTGTAAATTTACGTCTGATATAAAATGTATAATACTGCCAATCAGTACGTGGGATAATGGCGCATGAATGTTTATTTTGCCAGGAAATGTCTCAGATGATGTCTCTGATGTAAAGAAGATTTTGTACCTACTGAGTGGGCATGTACCTTTAAGGGTTAATGAAACTGCAACACCAACAATCAATCAATCAATCTAGTTTAATCTTGTAGTACCCTATGTTCAGTACTTTCAGTACTTTGATTAATATGGCGATTTTTGGCCGGAAATGGGTCGCCTACCAGTATGGGGTTTTACATGTAAATATAAAAAGAAATACTACTGTGATTCTAGCGAAGAAAATTGTATTACTGTGTTAGATGTTAGCATATATTTGATTTTATTTATCATAACACCAAGTTTTCACGGCCTACGAAGCCAAACGTTCGAGTTTTTGATAACATTAATTTATTGTTTGGGGTACGGAAGTCATATGATCTATAATTATGGATACGGAAACTGACAGGGTGTTACGGAAACTGACAAATATATTAAACATAAATATAAAAACTTACCTTTTTATGACCAAAACCGAAATGGCGTCATGAAAATAATCATTCGACTTCCGTATCTGAAATCGTTCAGTTGTCTCACACGTTGTAACGTAGTAGCCATACAGGTGTACAGTGTTCCTTCTGTCTGCCTATTTATAGCAATTTTGTGCCTATGATTAGATGATTCTAAAAGTAAAGAATGGAAATTCTCATTCTATAAATAGTGGTCTAAAAAAAAAATAAAGAATGGAAATTCTCATTCTATAAATCGTTCAGTTGTCTCACACGTTGTAACGTAGTAGCCATACAGGTGTACAGTGTTCATTCATTCGGCTCATATTTAAGGGTGGGAATTGGCTCGAACACCTTCCATACCCGGGATATATAGCCCAGTAAAGAAGCAGGCCGATGGTCGTCGGTCTGGTTTATATTTCCGAATTTTGATAAATGTTGCATTTATAATTCAGGCTCCAAAAATGTGCGTCAAATATAGGAGAATCTATGCAGGTATGGTAACCTATAATTTGAGGCCTCCTATAGCACCCATCAGCTTATATGTGTGTGATATAGTATGGCTGGGTATCGATTATAGATGATTGAGGGGATGTACAGTGTTCCTTCTGTCTGCCTATTTATAGCAATTTTGTGCCTATGATTAGATGATTCTAAAAATAAAGAATGGAAATTCTCATTCTATAAATAGTGGTCTAAAATAAAGAATGGAAATTCTCATTCTATAAATAGTGGTCTCACTAAAAAGCGACGCGAACAATAATATGAAATAGCACTACCTATGATAGCACTACTATCAGCGAGAACTCGACAGACAAGAACTACTCGCAAAACTTGATAACGAGAAAAAATCCAACTTTTAATTTCGACAACAAGCCGAACAATCGACATCGCGCTCAACACTCACAAAAAGACTGAACTACTTGGAGAAAGGGACAACACCGTCAATCTGCTCGAACAACGATGTACACAGCTCTCGGCTGAAATCCTGAAGTGCAAAGAGGAACTTCTAGCCGAGAAAATTCATAGTGCTAATGCTACTAATATTAGCATCAGATTATTTAGTGAGGTAGCTCCGTCAAACAATACTACCGGTAGTCAGGCAAATAGCAATAATAATGACATACATATTAGTAACCATGGTAACAATATTCAGGTTAATCATGCTAATAGCCAAAACAATACGTGGGGTAATAATGGTGAATGAATGTTTGTTTTGCCAGAAAATGTCATATCGCCAACATATACAAATCTACTAGCTGTCTCCCTATATTATAACCTGGCATGTTGTGCCAACTGCGTGGGCATGTACGTTTAAACTTTGTAATTTTATTTATTTATTGTTTAAATATATGTAACAATTACCACGGTAGTGATGGTACATGTAGTATTTATCAAAAATCATACCCGCGATATATATATAGTGTACATATAGGCCTAAATATAATTAATTCATTGAAATAAACAATGACATTTGAAACAGTATACGTACATACAGCGTCTGGGACACAGTAACTAGTTGACGTTGTTGTCTAATCGTCTCCGCTTAGAGTGTGCGCGGTTGCTAGTTACTCGGTTTTTTATGCGAAAATTTCATTTATTTCTGGACGTGGAAATACCTGGCCTATTTCACATATAACTAGCAAAGTTACTCAATGGACCGGATATAGGTGAATTAATAATAAGTATATTTAGAAGCCAGCATTACGCACCTTTCTATTATTAGGCCCACCACGCATGGGCGTCATCGGCATTTTTGAAAAGGTCGTTCGGCTTTCAGCTGTGAAGCAACCGAAATATGCAAGGGTCCCAAGGGCGGATTCACGGAGGGGAAAACCCAGCGCGCGTCCCTTAAAATTCGGTGAGTGACTATATTCTTGCTCTAAAATGCGCCAGAACGCAGCAAAATGGGATGTAGATATCAAAAATAGTCCTGAGAGCCGGACCCACCTAGCGGTATCCCGAGCTCCACTCGGTCGACAAATGAACGGTGCTAGTTCGAAAATATAGTATATATCACTAATTGAATGGGTGATATCTCCTATTCGAAAGGGTGATATCACCTATTAAGAATGAATCGAATGAATCATATCACCTATTCGAAAGGGTGATATCACCGATTCAAATCTGAATAGGTGATATCACCTATTCAAATGAGTGATGTCACATATTCGAAAGGGTGATATCACCTATTCAGAATGAATCGGTGATATCACCCTTTCGAATTGGTGATATAACCTATTCGAAAGGGTGATATCACCGATTCAAATCTGAATAGGTGATATCACCCATTCAAATGGGTGATATCACCCATTTGAATGAGTGATATCACCCTTTCGAATGGGTGATATCACAAAGCGCTATTAAAATCCAAACGGCATCCCATATTAATCCGGCTACGCCCGAAGTTCTTTTGTTAGCCGGGAACCTTACGTTCCCACATTGACACGTGTTGAGTATACTAATAATCTCAAACTGTGAAATGCCAGCTTAATTCGGTCGTACCCACCCGTCCCTAAAAAGAATTCGCATGTGACATACATGTAGTTATACCCCCGGCAGTACAGCTTCCGTCCGTCCGTAAGATTTGCGCTAAACTTGTTGTTTGACTGTCCAGTCAGTGGTTAGGGATATCAGTGATCATCTGCTAACTTGATTTAGTTTTATTGATGCAAAATTAATTTCTGGACAATGTCATGTAATTTTGAACATATTTTTTGTCCGTGCCAAGTTTATATCAAGAAACAGTACAAGCTTCCATTCCCACGAGATACGATCTCGCTCACGTGAGATAGGATTTCGTTAGCTATCTCGTTCCCATGACATAGTCAGCCAATCAAAAGGTAGCACCATTGTCATTCATTATGATGGAGTAATATGTGCTATTCTATTGGCTGATTAGGTCGTTCGAACAAGATGCGAACCAGATGCTATCTCGTGGGGTCGAGATGCTATCTCGTGGGAACGAGATCCTACGTCTATATAATAAGTACATATAGCCTTTGTGATCTCTCCAGTCGTCTACATAATAAGTACATATAGCCTTTGTGGTTCCTCCAGTCAGCGTTTGTCGTCTATATAAGCAGTACATATAGCCTTTGTGGTTCCTTCAGTCAGCATTTTGTCGTCTATATAATAAGTACATATAGCCTTTGTGGTTCATCAAGTCAGCCTTTGTCGACTATATAATAAGGACATATAGCCTTTGTGGTTCTTCCAGTCAGCCTCTGTCGCCTATATAATAAGTACATATAGCCTTTGTGATCCCTCCAGTCAGCCTTTGTCGCCTATGTAATAAGGACATATAACCTTTGTGGTTCTTCCAGTCAGCCTTTGTCGCCTATATAATAAGTACATATAGCCATTGTGATCATCCCTCCAGTTAGCCTTTGTCGTCTATATAATAAGTACATATAGCCTTTGTGGTCCCTCCAGTTAGCCTGTGTCGCCTAAATAATAAGTACATATATCCTTTGTGATCCCTCCAGTTAGCCTTTGTCGTCTATATTTTAAGTACATATAGCTTTGTGATCTCTCCAGCTAGCCTAGCCTTTGTCGACTATATAATAAGTACATATAACCTTTGTGATCCCTCCAGTCAGCCTTTGTCGTCTATATAATAAGTACATATAGCCTTTGTGCTCCCTCCAGTTAGCCTTTGTCGCCTATATAATAAGTACATATAGCCATTTGTGATCCCTCCAGTTAGCCTTTGTCGTCTATATAATAAGTACATATAGCCTTTTTGGTTTGGTTCATTCCAGCTCAGCCTTGGCCGTCGATATAATAAGTACATATAGCCTTGTTGGTTCCTCAAGTCAGCCTTTGTCGACTATATAATAAGGACATAATATTATAGCCTTTGTGGTTCCCCCAGTCAGCCTTTGTCGCCTATATACTAAGTACATAATTATATACCCTTGTGGTTCTTCCAGTCAGCCTTTGTCGTCTGTATAATAAGTACATATAGTATGTGTCGTTCCTCAAGTCAGCCTTTGTAGACTATATAATAAAGACATATAGCCTTTGTGGTTCCCCTAGTCAGCCTTTGTCGCCTATGTAATAAATACATATAGGCTTTGTGGTTCCTCCAGTCAGCCTTTGTCTCTATTTTTTAAGTACATGTAGCCTTTGTGATTCCTCCGGTTACAGTGTGTCGTCTATTTTTAAGTACATACAGCCTTTGTGGTTCCTCTGGTCTCAGTGTGTTGTCCATTTTGAATTACATATAGCCTTTGCGGTTGTCCAGTCAGCCTTTGTCGTCAAAATAATAAGTACATATAGCCTTTGTGGTTCCTCCAGTCAGCCTATGTCGTCTATTTTCTAAGTACATATAACCTTTGTGATCTATTATACATATAGCCTTTGTTGTGCCACCAGTTAGCCTTTGTCGTCTATTTTTTAAGTACATGTAGCCTTTGTGGTTCCTCCAGGAAGCCTTTGTCGTCTATTTTTAAGCTATTTTTTAAGTCATATAGCCTTTTTGGTTCCTCCAGTCGGCCTTTGTCGTCTATATAATAAGTACATATAACATTTGTGGTTCCTCCAGTCGATCAGACTTTGTCGTCTTTATAATAATATATAGCCTTTGTGGTTCCTCCATCAACTTTGTCGTCTATAGTACATATAGCATTTGTGGTTCCTCCAGCCAGACTTTGTCGTCTATATAATAAGTACATATAGCATTTGTGGTTCCTTCTGTCAGCCTTTGTCGTCTATTGTATAAGTACATATAACCTGTGTGATCTATTATTTAAGTACATATAGCCTTTGTGGTTCCTTCAGTCAGACCATTAGAAAGATATCAAAGGAAATCTAAACAAACATGACGTACGTCACACCGTACGGAAACACGTGATCCCACACAATCACAAAGTGAAAACTATAGGATCGGCGATGTTCATTCGTACTTTCCGCATTTGCCGACTATTTTCTTTGTCGATATAGCCTTTGTGGTGTCATCTGTCAGCCTATGTCTACTATTTTCCATATGAATATATCCTTTGTGGTACCATCTATTAGCCTTTGTCGACTATTTTCTATGTCGATATAGCCTTTGTGGTGCCATCTGTCAGCCTTTGTCGACTATTTTCTATGTGTGTGTAGCCTTTGTGGTACCATCTGTCAGCCTTTCTTTACTATTTTCTATGTGAGTGTAGCCTTTGTGGTACCATCTATTACCATTTGTCAACTATTTTCTATGTCCATGCAGCCTTTGTGGTGCCATCTGTCAGCCTTTGTTGACTATTTTCTATGTTAATGTAGCCTTTGTGGTACCATCTGTCAGCCTTTTTCGACCATTTGATATGTTTGTGTAGCCTTTGTGGTACCATCTGTCAACCTTTGTTGACTATTTTCTATGTGAGTGTAGCCTTGGTGGTACCATCTATTACCCTTTGTCGACTATTTTCTATGTCGATGCAGCCTTTGTGGTGCCATTTGTCAGCCTTTGTCGACTATTTTCTATGTCGATGCAGCCTTTGTGGTGCCATCTGTAAGCCTTTGTCGACTATTTTCTATGTCGATGCAGCCTTTGTGGTGCCATCTGTCAGCCTTTGTCAAATATTTTCTATGTCGATGCAGCCTTTGTGGTGCCATCTGTAAGCCTTTGTCGACTATTTTCTATGTCGATGCAGCCTTTGTGGTGCCATCTGTAAGCCTGTGTCGACTATTTTCTATGTAAATGTAGCCTTTGTGGTACCATCTGTCAGCATTTGTTGACTATTTTCTATGTAAATGTAGCCTTTTTTGGTACCATCTATTACCCTTTGTCAACTATTTTCTATGTCGATGCAGCCTTTTTGGTGCCATCTGTCAGCCTTTGTCGAATATTTTCTATGTCGATGTGGCCTTTGTGGTGCCATCTGTAAGCCTTTGTCGACTATTTTCTATGTCGATGCAGCCTTTGTGGTGCCATCTGTCAGCCTTTGTCGACCATTGTCTATGTCGATGCAGCCTTTGTGGTGCCATCTGTAAGCCTTTGTCGACTATTTTTTATGTCGATGCAGCCTTTGTGTTGCCATCAGTCAGCCTTTGTCGACTATTTTCTATGTCGATGGAGCCTTTATGGTGCCATCTGTCAGCCTTTGTTGACTATTTTCTATGTGAGTGTAGCCTTTGTGTTACCATCTGTCAGCCTTTGGTGACTATTTTCTATGTGAGTGTAACCTTTGTGGTACCATCTATTACCATTTGTCGACTATTTTCTATGTCGATGCAGCCTTTGTGGTGCCATCTGTCAGCATTTGTCGACTAGTTTCTGTGTCGATATAGCCTTTGTGGTGCCATCTGTAAGCCTTTGTCGACTATTTTCTATGTCGATGCAGCCTTTGTGATGCCATCTGTAAGCCTTTGTCGACTATTTTTTATGTCGATGCAGCCTTTGTGGTACCATCTATTACCCTTTGTCGACTATTTTCTATGTCGATGCAGCCTTTGTGGTGCCATCTGTAAGCCTTTGTCGACTATTTTCTATGTCGATGCAGCCTTTGTGGTGCCATCTGTAAGCCTTTGTCGACTATTTGTTATGTGTGTGTAGCCTTTGGGGTTCCATCTGTCAGCCTTTGTTGACTATTTTCTATGTGAGTGTAGCCTTTGTGGTACCATATATTACCCTTTGTCGACTATTTTCTATGTCGCTGCAGCTTTTGTGGTACCATCTATTAGCCTTTGTCGACTATTTTCTATGTCGATGCAGCCTTTGTGGTACCATCTATTAACCTTTGTCGACTATTTTCTATGTCGATGCAGCCTTTGTGGTGCCATATGTAAGCCTTTGTCGACTATTTTCTATGTGTCCATAGCCTTTGTGGTACTATCTGTCAGCCTTTGTTGACTATTTTCTATGTGAGTGTAGCCTTTGTGGTACCATCTATTAGCCTTTGTCGACTATTTTCTACGTCGATGCAGCCTTTGTGGTACCATCTATCAAAACTTTGTCAAGAAACTAGTTTTCTATGTCGATGCAGCCTTTGTGGTGCCATCTGTCAGCCTTTGTTGACTATTTTCTATGTGAATGTGGCCTTTGTGGTACCATCTGTCAGCCTTTGTCGACTATTGTTTATGTCGATGCAGCCTTTGTGGTGCCATCTGTAAGCCTGTGTCGACTATTTTCTATGTAAATGTAGCCTTTGTGGTACCATCTGTCAGCATTTGTTGACTATTTTCTATGTAAATGTAGCCTTTGTGGTACCATCTTTTAGTCTTTGTCGACTATATTCTATGTCGATGCAGCCTTTGTAGTGCCATCTGTCAGCCTTTGTCGACTATTTTATATGTGTGTGTAGCCTTTGTGGTACCATCTGTCAGCCTTTGTTGACTATTTTCTATGTGAATGTAGCCTTTGTGGTACCATCTATTAGCCTTTGTCGACTATTTTCTATGTCGATGCAGCCTTTGTGGTGCCATCTGTATGCCTTTGTCAACTATTTTATATGTAAATGTAGCCTTTTTTGGAACCATCTATTACCCTTTGTCGACTATTTTCTATGTCGATGAAGCCTTAGTGGTGCCATCTGTCAGCCTTTGTTGACTATTTTCTATGTGAATGTAGCCTTTGTGGTACCATCTGTCAGCCTTTGTCGACTATTTTCTATGTCGATGTAAATGTAGCCTATGTGGTACCATCTATTACCCTTTGTCGACTATTTTCTATGTCGATGCAGCCTTTGTGGTGCCACCTGTCAGCCTTTGTTGACTATTTTCTATGTGAATGTAGCCTTTGTGTTGCCATCGGTCAGCCTTTGTCGACCATTTTCTATGTCAGTGTAGCCTTTGTGGTACCATCTTTCAGCCTTTGTGGACTATTTTCTATGAATATAGCCTTGGTACTGCCGTCGGCCATCTGGCTTACTGTGTGAACTGTTTTTACGTTGATTTCAGAAAGTGTAGTAACAGTTTGCCGTGTTATACGTCCCGTTCATCTCCTCCTGATAGTTTAATTTTAAATTTCAAGAGGAACAGTTTACTGCCAATAATTGACGTAATTACGTTAATTACAAATACAGGACACGGAAAGGAAAATGTTCGTGGAATAAACTGTGCTAAATACTATGGGTTATTTGACGGGAACAGGTCAGCTAGCGTAAATGTCATTTACAACTAGTTACACGTTTATTCGCCCGTGTAAATAAAAGATTTTGCTTCCGCAATCTGAGGAAATATTCGTTGCAGTGCTGTACATAGCGCTCATAAAAATATTTGTATCACCGTGTGGATACCCATTTTCATTTTCAAAATTCGGCATTCGTTCTATGTTCACGTAATGTGTTGATACACAAAGCATGTTTAAATGAATGTTGTTGATTGATCATCGACTTATATTAATAATAATGCAATAATGCAATAAGTATAATCGGTGTTTAGCTGCACCTGTTAAACAATATTTGTATTACACCCTCCTGCTTGATACCTGTGATTATTGAAAATCACATATATGAAACGGAGTGATGGAAAAAACATTCCATTGCATATGGTCTCCATTAATTAGAATGCAATCCACATACACCAGAAGCCCCGCATATATTCTACAGGTGTCAATGGTGCATTTGGATTGAATAACCCGATATAATACCGGTCACAACCTAGTTGATGATCGAGACGAGGCAAGGCAATGGAATAAAATTGACTTGATATAAAGTCTTCATTTAATAATGCAATCCACTCACACCATAAACCCTGCATATATAATTCACCGGTGTCTATGGTGCAGTTGGGTTGACTAACCTGAATTACCACAGGTTACGGACAGGGCAGGCAATTTCATTTACTTCCTACACTGGTCTCCCTCACATAATGCAATCCACATACACCATAATACCTGCATACATGTACATATTCTACAGGTGTCCATGATGCAGTTGGGTTGTGAATAACCTGAAATACCACAGGTCACATACACATTTGTGCACTAACCACGTACAATGGCTCGAAGCTCTGTTTGTGTGGAGAATAGAATGAACAACATACAAGTAGATGTGTGTATATGTCATTTTTTATTAA
This sequence comes from Conchocele bisecta, assembly GCA_029237695.1. Taxonomy (NCBI): domain Eukaryota; kingdom Metazoa; phylum Mollusca; class Bivalvia; order Lucinida; family Thyasiridae; genus Conchocele; species Conchocele bisecta. The sequence continues at coordinate 49,288,941 of CM055280.1, read as the reverse complement.
ATGACGTAACTTGGAATATTCAAGTTCAGTTGTATGCACATGTCATTGTTTTATACAGTGACGACCTGAATACAATATACTATTTTTAGTATTACACCTTATCTTTCAGATTACATGACAATTAATCACAAAGGTGGGGTAAATTATCCGCCACAGCCACACGCTCTATGATGCATGTGGCGCCCCACCCGAGAGCCAGTACGTGGTTAATGAACTACACAAAATAATCAAATTATCATGACAAAAACAAGGAAATGATCAGCAATGATAGAAAAAACATACAAATACATGAGCTACATATTATTTACACCCACTGAGGCACAGACTCCAGCTGGACCTATCAACTAGATATATACATGTATGAACTAACCGCTTATGCCAGCAGCCTGAAGCTGGACTGGCACTGCGGCTGATGAGGCAGCCTTCAGCTGGACCCCAGAATTGGACCTAATAAACTAACCGCAAATGCCAGCAGCCTGAAGCTGGACTGGCAATGCGACTGATAAGGCAGCCTCTAGCTGGACCCCGCAATTGATAGTGATAGAATAATCCCTAATGCCAGCAGCTGAAGCTGGACTGGCGTCGCAAACAAATGATGAGCAGCTCCAGCTGGACCCCAGAACTACATATGGTATTGAACGCGAACCGAATTATGCCTGTACAATTACAAACTATCGGCTACTGTGACGCGGATATCAAACTTGAAAATGTGACATCCGGATATACCGTTGAAGCGCATCTGAATGCCACCTGCCCATCTTTTTTATCTGTTCTTCGGAGTGACCTGCCATGAAAGCTGCAGTCGCAGCCCCAGCCCCAATGCGGAATGAATGTGGTTTATACAAATCTGGATTGAGGCCTACAAATTTCACTAACGACTTAATCTTGTCTGCTATGAATGAATATGGAACAAAAGATCCATCGATAAACTGAAACAAAGGACCCACGGTGTGCCCTGACAAAGTAAGATAATTCTGCATAGCCTTGACCGGGCAAGTTAAAGTGCAAGGACTAGCTGGAACAAATATTGTAAATGGCATGTGTGCAATGTTGTTCTTGAAATTTCGCAAAGTAAGTTGCATACCCACGCAGACAGAATTTACAAACTGAAATTGAAAATCGTCCCGTTGCAACACTGACGATGGAGAGTAGCCAGACTGCAAACATAGTTCACCCATGCGTAAAAAAGCACTGAACGCTAAGAGCAAGATAGACGCTATCAGACACCTATGTGATTGCAATGAGAAAACTAACGGGACGGCCGTCAACATAGACTTCAAAATATCGCCAGTAATCGGTAAACGTGAATCAGCGGACTTTCCCACAGACTTGACGACCCCCTTTAAACATTGTTTTACCAAGAATGAATTGGTTGGATCCGTAAACCCAAACAATTTATGAATATAAGCAATAGCAGACATTTGGGATGCAATTTTGGAAGGTTTGTACCCACTCTCCGCGATATGCGCAATAAAATTAACACAATGCACTATATCGACCGGTAATGACACATCAATGCGACTTTCGCGACAAAAATCACTATAAAGTAACCAGGATTTCCAATACATGCGCCTGGTTTTGATATGTAATGCTGAACGCAATAGATCCTGGGCCTTCCAGCTTAAATCCGATATAAGCTGTCCGGCACAACTACCGGGTCTACTGATAGCCAAGGCGCCAACAATCTCGCCTCCTGAAATTGAAAGCGAGACAGTCGGTCAGCCACCAAATTGACCTTCCCGGGAACATGTCTACTGCGTATCAAAATATTAAATTTCATCGACGCGACTACCAACCGGCGCACCAGCTTCATCATCACAGGATCACGAGATGATGCCCGATTGATAACATGGACCGTGGTTGCATTGTCCGACAGTAACACGACCTTGTGATTAGCCATTTTATTTCCCCAGAGTTCCACGGCTACAACAATGGGGAAAAGTTCCATAATGTTAATATGAAATTCACTGAATGCCGCAGACCACCTCCCGCAAAACCATGTTTTACCAAAAACTGCTGAAAAGCCACATGAAGATGAAGCATCAGTGAACAGTTGCAGTATATCCGAGTCCAACCACTGATCATGTAGAAACATACACCGGCCGTTGAACTTGGTCATGAATAATTCCCATGCAGACAAATCCGCCCTCGCCTCACTTGTCAGACGAACATGGAAATGCGGCGAGCGAACCCCAAAAGTCAAATCGTATAACCGACGCAAAAATGTACGGCCAGGAACTACGCACAAAGTGGCAAAATTTAGCAACCCTAACAACGATTGTAATTCGCGTAATGTAACCTTTTTTCTTTTGGAAAACGCCAACAATAGCGACCTAACCTTGTCAACTTTCTCCGCGGGCAGACGGAACACCATATTCACAGACTCGATCTCAATACCATATACAGTCATGCATGTTGACGGAAAACACGTCTTTTCATGCTTTATTGGGACCCCAATATCCCCACACATGGACAAAAAGGTTTGTAACGTGGTAAGGCAAAATTCACTATCTGGTGGGCCAACAAAGCAGAAATCGTCAATAAGGTGCGACATACACTTTCCTGCTGATGATTCAATAATCCATTGTAATGCTGAGCTGAAACGTTCAAACAGCTGGCAAGAAATGGACAACCCCATTGGTAAACATGTATCTAAGAAAAATTGGGACTGTTCAAGATGAGAATCAAGGTTCCATCTGAAACCTAACAACCGTCTGTCCGCAGGGAAAATTGGAATAATGCGATAGGCATTTTCTATATCGGTCTTGGCGATCAATGCTCCACGACCGAACTGTTTTACCAAAGCGACAACAGCGTCAATAGAATCATACGATACAGATTTTTGCTGGGGGTCAATGCTATCGTTCACCGAATCACCATGCGGATGAGATAGATCATGGATCAAGCGATATTTACCCGATTCGGACTTGGGAACCACTGCTAAAGGTGAACATATAATATCCTGAACCGGAGCGGTAATGTAAGGACCTAAGACCCGACTAGCGTCCAACTCTGTACGTAATTTTGAAGTGACAAACTCGGCATTGGCCGTCGCAGATTGATGATTCTGGGACACAGATGGAACTGAGAGCCCATGCGATGGGATATGGAAACCTTGTTGGAAACCGTTAATCAAATATTCCGTTTCCGCCGCGTCATATGTAGACAAAAGGGCAGCCAGTCTTTCACTTCTTACTGGCGTAGTGATTTTGTCCGCGGCCGAACGAAAAGGGGGCGCGTGGACCCGAGGAGAATGGCGGAGGTGGTTGTGGGGTGGGCGCGGCCGGAGCTGTGTGGGTACTGACAAACCCCTTCCCCGGGACACCCTTTGCAGCCTTAAACGCGAAGCAATTCACCTGTGAGTGCCCTTTCCCACAATGACTGCACACATGCGAAAAGCGACATCGTTGAAAATTGCATCCTTGTGGCTTGTTAAAAGCAAAGCAATGTGCTTGCACTTTCGCCACAGGTTTGTTGACAGCTTGTGTCGGCACACTTGACATTGCGGAGGCCCTGACCCACAACTCAGTGTGCATTTGACCCCACGGGAGGTACTGTGACTGGCGATGAGCGCGAAAGTTGCGATCATAGTAGTTAAACGCGCGCACGCCAAATGACCTATCCATGTCGCGGACAAGATTCATGTAGGCTAACAAACTGGAGGCCTCAGTGGGGTATTTCATTATTCTAATGTCTATGAAGCAATGAAATGCCGTTATCCATTGATCAATGCCCAATAGCCTCGTGGATGGCTTCGACCCACCCCCCAAGAGCGCAGCCAGAACCGTTACAGTATCAGGTTCGACCGTCGGACCCCTACCAGGTCACAAAGACGACATTTCAACAAACGAACCGTCCCAGATCTGCGATTTAACACGGTCCGCAACTAACGCCCCTGATGATAAATTGTATCCCGACATCGATGCGATGTCACGAACACCCATCGGCCAGCCAGTGGAAGTCAACCCACCTGTAGAATGCCCCAGCAACGTAGCCTCAATCTGGGCTGAAACGCCTGTGACAGCTGGTACACCATGGCTCGTGGACGGTGTCGGAATCGGTCTACTGGCAACCGGAGAGATTCTGCCAGAAGCAGACGACACCGGTAAATCGTCCCCACCTGACGACCCCACCAGGAGAATGTCATCACTGTTTGATGACGTCGCAGTTGCGCTGGGCGTAGCCCGTTGGTTCGCCACCAAACCCCGTTCAGACATCCGAGTCAACAGACGTTCTACCAGAGCGTCCATTGGGTCCGCCGATGCTGTCTCGTCAGCCGTACGCGACTGCTTTGTACCGTCATCTTTATCGCCAGGTGACGATGCCCGCTTCCGTGATCTGCCACGTCTTGGTGGCATCCTAGAAAAAATAAAATGTGACAATAGTGCGGCCAGCTATCTCGCATGGCATAATATAATACTATAACTGCACGACAGTGCGGCCAGCTACCTCGCATGGCATATTTTTAATAATAAAACTGCACGACAGTGCGGCCAGCTACCTCGCATGGCATAATGATGATAATACAACTGCATGACAGTGCGGCCAGCTACCTCGCATGGCATCATCATAATAATATAAATGCACGACAGTGCGGCCAGCTACCTCGCATGGCATATTTATGAAAATATAACTGCACGACAGTGCGGCCAGCTACCTCGCATGGCATAATGATGATAATACAACTGCATGACAGTGCGGCCAGCTACCTCGCATGGCATCATCATAATAATATAAATGCACAACAGTGCGGCCAGCTACCTCGCATGGCATATTCATATTAATATAACTGCACGACAGTGCGGCCAGCTACCTCGCATGGCATATTTACAACAATAGAACTGCACGACAGTGCGGCCAGCTACCTCGCATGGCATAATGATGATAATAAAACTGCACGACAGTGCGGCCAGCTACCTCGCATGGCATCATCATAATAATATAAATGCACGACAGTGCGGCCAGCTACCTCGCATGGCATATTTATAATAATATAACTGCACGACAGTGCGGCCAGCTACCTCGCATGGCATATTCATAATAATATAACTGCACGACAGTGCGGCCAGCTACCTCGCATGGCATAATTATAAATAATATAACTGCACGACAGTGCGGCCAGCTACCTCGCATGGCGTAATTATAATAATATACCTGCACGATAGTGCAACAAGCTACCTCGCATGGCATAATGATGAAAATACAACTGCATGACAGTGCGGCCAGCTACCTCGCATGACCTAATTATAAGAATATAATTGCACGACAGTGCGGCCAACTACCTCGCATGGCATAATTATGATAATAATATAACTGCACGACAGTGCCATACATACACCGCATGGCATGAACATGCTAATACAACTGAGTACCAGGAAATAACCACACCCTGATAAATTACATCTGTACACAAGGTAAATAACACAGTACACATACATCATTATGAACTTCACAAACTAGATATTCTACCACACCAGCTAAGAAATGGCATGGATTGAGAAGCATGAAAAATAGTGTAGCCTGATCTGATGCCAGGCACCCATGACAGTGCGTGCTGTGGATTGTGAGAATGTCTACAACACAACAAGTGGCGTCCCGTGAGCACAATTTATTCGCGATTCCGAGTCCACCTCATACAACGCTGGAGACTTCGTAGATATTTGGGATAACCGACGTCCCAAGACAGATGAACACCACGAGTGTCAAGCACTGGACAAGCTGCATTCCACAAACCCCGATGGCGCCAATAGTACATCTGCATATTTGGATCCTCGCGCGACTCAACCTGGATCAGCCGTTCCAACTCTCTGTTCGTCGCCACCACATGCTGATTGTACGCCGCATATGGTGTAATTGTCCTCGGTAAAATCTGTCCCACCACTACCGTTCGTACACCGCGACCATGATGTAAGTACGATGCATACGACACAATGTCATTCGCCACCTTCCCCGGATGATACTGCTGGTCACACAAATCGTTGGAGCCAATGTCCAAGAACACAACGTCAGCAACTCCAATCTGCTGATCCAAGCCTCTCGGGCGACTCATCTGGGACAACGTTAGACCACCCGCTCCAATATAGCGAACACGATAATCGTCATCAAGACCGAGATTCCGCCTGGCCGAAGATGTCCTGGTGAACGACTCCAATCTCGATACAAAACTGTGTCCGAATATCACACAATCCATGACTCCGGCAGCCATGTTTTCGTGACGTCACACAATCCTTTGTTTAGTTGCCCGCGGCACAACAAATACACGTCAAAGGTCACCTTTATCGATCCAGTCACACGACGAAATCCGGCCAAAAATGACGAACGAAATATTAACCAATAATTTGGTAATAATTAAAACTCGTTGAAAAGGCTTAATTTTTCCAAAATAATAGTTTTCTAAGTACTGTTAAACAAATCGACTGGGTTAAAATCTAGATGTGGAGAAGAGGCGGTCACGTGACCAGCATTCCCCGCTACTCTAAAACTAGAGGCTCGGTAAAGAATTTAGCGAGGCTCGGTAAAAAAGTATCTCAATAGAACTGTGTGCAACAAACATGAGCGGTAATACAAAAACTATTATCTGGCAATAATATTCATGTTAATAGGTGTTAATCACTCCAATTCCGCGCGGCCTTCGTAGCCTTTGTGGCCTTTTCCAGCCTTTGGGGTGTTTAGGGTGACCCAAAAAATGAGAACAAATTGACCAATTTGAAAAACTCAATATGATCGAATTTACCAAAATGAGAACGTTTGACTTGACAGCCATTTGACACAACTTCACAACGAATTGACCACTGATATCCGAATTGACCACTGATATCCGTTAGTTTTGCATAGGTACTGTGCAACTACATATTATGATTAAAAGGTGCAAAACATCAACTTGTGATGTGGTCTGACAATTGAGGTGAAAATATTTAACCTTACATGTTTCTGTTATTGTGACAAAAAAACGCACAATATGTGTCTCAGCTAGATCATGTAGATAGTTGCAAACGGTAACTCTTGCAATCTACTCCCGTACCGTCCGTAGCCAGAGTTACGATTCCACTCATAGCATTCCTCTGCAGAATAGCGAATCAGATCTGATTCGCACTTTAGCAGTTAATTGTGAAATATTTGAGATATTATAAAAGTAACACAAACTAATTATTCTGAAATAATTTACAGAAAATGAACCCCCATCATGCCCATGTTGACTTTTATATGTTAAGATTTGCTCCCACTGACTGGGTCACTTGTTGATTCTAGCTTAAATTTACTTTATCAGTAGCCGATTTCACCAACATTGCAAAGTATACTTATCTAGCAAAGTATACTTTGAGGGAGACATTTTCAATTTTAGGATCAATTTATTATACTGAATGTATTACATTATCACAGCCATTTTGGCTGTGATAATGTAATAAATTCATTATAATAATTCTGCATACTTTTAATCATCAACTATATGCATTTGTTAGTTCTATATGAAATAATGCATTTCAGGAAAAATAAATGATTGCTCCCTCAAAGTATACTTTGCTAGATAAATGTACTTTGCAATGTTGGTGAAATAGGCTACAGGTCATCTACATACATTCACAGACCTAGAATAAATTTATTCTAGGTCTGTGATACATTGTATGTAAATTTATGTCATAATTACTTGAATATGTTATTTTCATAATATTAACATTCATTTCAGTTAAAAAATATAGAAAATCTTTTACAATTAATTGCTGAAGTGTGTATCAGATCTGATTCGCTATTCTGCAGGGGAAGACTATGAGTGGAATCGTAACTGTAGCTACGGACGGTACGGGAGTAGATTGCAAGAGTTACGGGTCGCAACTGTTCGAAAAGCTGAGATTATCTTAGCTAAGCCAATGGCTACTAGTTCCATTTGACTGACCCCCTAGCAAATTCACTATTGTGTAAATAAATTACAAATACAAGTGACGTAACTTACATGGGCATGGCCATTGATGCAACTGGTCTGACACTCTTCGCCAATAATTACCAGGGCTCCAGATAAGCTTTGTGCCTGATTTCAAATTAATTTTATTTTTACAAATGGATTATTGATTTTCTTCATTATTAAATAAGGAACAAATGATCAAAATATAAAACAAATTTAACCATTCACTTATTTGAGTGTACCTTTGTATTATTACTTATTCACTTATTTATATTGTAATACACTGAGTTGAACATTTATTTAGTTGACCTGCAAAAAGCAAACAGCGTTCGCTTTTTGCAGCTCAACTAAGTAAATTTTCAACTTTATCGCTGAATGAATGAATATTTTGTACTCACACTTTTGATAATCAATGCGCATTCAGCTAAAATAAGTGTGTAAAATACGCCAATACACACCTTATCTGGAGCTCTGAATTACCAAGGGAAAAAACAACATTTTTACACCAATTTATGTGATTAGACCACAGCTATGGTTTGTACAGAGTCTGTTAATAATAGCCTCGATCAATTAGTTTCGGAACACCTAACGACATATACTTCCTTCATTCAGTGGAAGAGCAGATTTCCAACAAAACAAATCAATAAAGTAACAAAACGTTTTCCAATTATTCACATTTTTTCTGACGCTCAATTTACTGACGTCGCCATCTTGTTACGTCACCCAGTTTAATGGTGCCAGTCTTGATGCTGTCGAAATCATGCATTTTTTGCGACGCTCAATTTGCTGTGTCGCCATCTTGTTACATCAGCTGTGTTACATCACCCAATCCAATGGGTTTCGGAACAATTTGGCTACTCGAGTATTACTCATTGTAGCCAGACTCGATGCCATTCATACACATGCATACTCTTATCATTATTCACATGCTAATAGGTGTACATGTATTTAACCCTTAGACCGCTACTCACAACACTTGTCGTCTGCTGTTGCTTTTATATATTGCCTTATTTCTCAATAAAACATGGTTTGACAGCACTTCACAATCATTTCCAATGGAAATGATTCTGAAGTGCCGTCAAAGCATGTTTTAAATTATTCTAAAGTGCTGTCAAAGAATGTTTTTGATGATAAAAATGAAAAATAGAAAATAAACAGCAGACGACAAAAAAATTAAGATAGCGGTCTAAGGGTTAAATATAACAATTTATTCGTAAAAATGTTTCTATAATTATTTTCATCCGTTCCTTTGCTCATTACATTCGTGTCTGACTTTGTCATGATGGTGGGTTAATAAGACCTATAGATGTTCCTCTTTTCAGTTGCTGACTGTTTAACCCCCATGTACAAAAACAAAGGATAAGTGACATGTTGGATGGTGATCGACTTTCCACATTTTCTCAGTGGTGAATGAAGGTCTGTGTTTTTCAGAGATACCTCATCGAAAACTGCGGTACAGTTCATGAAATAAAGCGTGAAATTTGGTCAAATATTGATTTTATTGCGAAAAAACAATTTCCCCATGTTAAATCCCCATAGACATCTTCACTCTTATGGGGATTTAACATGTGGAAATTTTTTAGAATTTCAGTAATCCTGGACCGATTTTCAAAATTTAACTTTTGTTTTCTTAGTTGGTTTCGGAGTCAATTTCCAAATTTTTTCGTTTTTTAACTCCTCCCACACTCCTCTACCTCTTTTTACTATACGTTATATCCAGCAGTGTTCCGAAACACATTGGGTTCCATTTCACATTGATTGACAATATAATACATTTTAAAGGTACATGCACACTCAGTAGGCACAAACTGTTCTTTATATCAGAGAAATTATCCGAGACATTTTCTGGCAAAATAAACATTCATTCACCATTATCCCATGTATTGTTTGCATTATTATATATTTTATATCAGACGAAAATTTCCACACTGATATCAGGGGCGATAACCCTGTTTCCTTAAAATGTTAACGGACATTACTCTTTATTCTCTGTATTTCTTTTTTGATGTGCAATGATCATACTTTACAATCTGTCGAAAATATTATATTTTCGGTTGACACATTTAGTTAGTATAAATAATTAAAAACTATGCCTCATTTTCATATGAAAATAGCCTGATACAACCGCGCGTCACTATCAGTAACATACATATTACTAACTGATTATATCTGGATAGCGGGCACTCGTAACTGGTGGAATAGTGACACAATTATACACATATTTAATTCCTATAAAGAAAAGTATGTGCCTTCTGCGTGGGCATGTACCTTTAATGAAAAGACTAAACGTCCTGAAATTCTTCGCAGTATGTGTTTGTGGATGACATTGACACATAGACTGATAATTAATCTAGAGAGGAAAGCATTTCGCAAAAAATAAGCGCAGGAATTTCACATCAGCAACAACAACGAGTTAAAAATAGACTTGGAAAAAACAAACTGATAAATAGATTTCTATTCTGAACCATGGAGTTACAAATCGTGAATAATCAAGTATGGCGGTTAATCATCACTCCCTTAGACTACGGAAACATGTGCAATAACATAAATTTAGCACAAAAATGCAAACAAAACATTTATCACACTGAAAAGGTCATCAAGCTAAGTTGTTTAGAACTATTTCTTATCGTGTATGAACCTTGTTTTTATAAAAGTTCAACACGCAAAATATGTGCTGCGACCGACATACGCTTATTTGCATAAAAGCTGTAAGACCTCAAATTTGGATGTTGGTTGTATAATCCTTTGCTGGCGCTCGAATAAAAATCTTTAAAAAAGTGTGCCTTTTATTCACCACAACCGAAAAGGATCTTGCATTGGTTTTATGCCTGCTGCCATACAGAATCACTATCTTTGTTAACTAACGCAGATCGTCAAGTGGAAAGTGAACAAGCGGCAGATATTTGAAATCAAAACAGTCACAAACATAAATCATTTTGACACCTGAGTACGTGTGCCAGCGATCACACAACTGGTGAATTATCTGCAGGAGCGTGCTATTTGTATGCCCCCGGTCTCTGTAGAGCCATAGGCATATAGTGCTAGGGCTGTGTGTCCGTCCATCCGTCCGTGGTTGTGGTTGTGACTGAAGACATGGTGCAAATGTCCAAACTTGTACATTACAGGATGGCAGGACAAGAAGTAATTGGAATGAATGGCAAGGAAGACGAAGAACATATTGTGACAGTCAGTGAGGAACAACTCTCCAAGCACGGCTTTGTCTGTATCGGAGACAGCTACGAAATGTGGAAACTCGCCTAGTACATATTCGGCGACAAGGACACACCATTCGCCTGGCACCTACTCGATATTCACAACCAATACTGTGATACATGTAAGGGCAAGATGATTCAGATGTGAGTATATTAAAGGTACTGGGTTTCAAATATGCATAGAACGTGATGAAACAAATTAGGAAAAATTACTAGTTTAATTGTATTAAGTTGTATCGTATTTCAACCAAATTGTACCTTTTTCCAGATGGCTACGAATTTCACTAGTGTCTATAATGGAAATTTCTTTCTAACTGCAGAGCTCCAGATAATCTGCGTATTTGCTTAAATACCCAATTAAAATTGCCCAAAACCCATTTCAAATCAGAAGGTATCAAAAAGCAATAACAGTTTTGTGGTACCTTTATCATGCTACAGAAAACAATAAACAGAACACAAACATAGCATATTTTTCTAATTTTTCCATGAAAACCCATCTTGGTATTTCATTAATACCCAATTAAAATTGCCAAAAACCCAATTGAAATCAGAAGTAGCGAGTATCAAAAAGCAATAAAACATGTGTGGTACCTTTATCATGCTGCATAAAACCAGAAACAGACCAAAACTAAAGCATATTTTTCTTATTTTCCATGAAAACACATCTTGGTATTTCATTAGAATTGTCTCCAAGGACATGTTTTCATTTAGAAGCCAACTATTCAATAATAATTGCTGTCTGTTGATGTGTAAACAGTAGTGTGATTTTTTTTTACCCAATTAAAATTTCGAAATACCCAATTGCTTCAGAAGTGATGCAGTGACAATGCTCAATTACTAATTCCTTATCTGGAGCGCTGAACTGTAGTATATTATGGTCATTTCACAACAAAACATAAAACAAATATTTCACAATTGCTTTCCTTACTCGTACATGTATTTTGAAAATGCAAAATTATGACAAACTAAATTATCTCCCCTGTTTATCACAGTTGCTGATAGTTTGTACTTGAATATAACGCATGTACTTGGGAAATTTAATCAAACAAAATTATGCGATTGATTGATATATGTCGTTTACTGTGTATGAAGTGAAAGAACACATATAGGGAATACATGTAGCCTATTTCAACAAAATTGCAAAGTATGCTTATCTTGCTATAAGTACACTTTGAGGGAGAAATTTTAAATTTAAGGATAAATTTATTATTTTTTATTATACTGAATTTATTACATTATCACAGCCATTTTGGCCGTGATAATGTAATAAATTCAGTATAATAATTCTGCATACTGTTAATCATCAAATATATGCAGTCGTTAGTTCTATATGTAATAATGCATTTCGGGAAATATAAATGAATTGATTACGCCCTCAAAGTATACATAGCTTGATAACTATGCTTAGCAATTTTTGTGAAATTGGCTACAGGCTAGTGTCGTTTGATATCACCTTTATCAGGCAAGGCTACATGTAGAAAACACGTAGGAATTCCGAGGCTTGCCGAGGAATTCCTACCGTTTTTGAGCAGATAATGTATAATAATGCCAATTAATACGTGGGTAATGGTGACTGAATGTTTATTTTTTGCCAAAAAATGTCTCAGATGATGTCTCTGATATATTGAACATTTTGTGTGTACTGAGTGGGCATGTACCTTTAATGGTGAATCCATCTGAAAGATTCACAGTGAACCATACCAGGACACCTGCGGCCAATTGATCCCATGTAGCATGGATGCCTGGCACTGGATCAGGACACTGTGTTTCAGTGCTGAAAGATTTTATTGGCAATTTTACTGCTGAATATACGATGCTCCCACATACATGTACATGTGAACTCCCGTATGTATATGGCATGGCTTTTGAACGGACTTGAACTCACAGGCGATCGGCATGTTGATATGATAGTGTATTATACTTGTTTATAGACATGTAGAAAAATAAACAAAACGCAGTCATCCAATAGATAAACTGTTATATGAAAAATATATAAAATGCAGTCATCCAATAGATAAACTGTTATATGAAAAATATATAAAATGCAGTCATCCAATAGATAAACTGTTATATGAAAAATAAATAAAATGCAGTCATCCAATAGATAAACTGTTATATAACAGTTTATCTATTGGATGACTGCATTTTATTTATTTTTATACATGTCTAAACAAGTATAATACACTATCCTATCAACAACAAAAAAAAAAAATATATAAAATACAGTCATCCAATAGATAAACTGTTATATAACTCTATTGGATGACTGCATTTTATTTATTTTTCTACATGTCTAAACAAGTATAATACACTATCCTATCAACAACAAAATAAAAGAAAAAAATATAAAATACAGTCATTCAATAGATAAACTGTTATATAACAGTTTATCTATTGGATGACTGCATTTTATTTATTTTTCTACATGTCTCAACAAGTATAATACACTATCCTATCAACATGCCGATCGCCTGTGCTTGAACCATCAACCAATCAATCAATCTATTTTTATCAGACCAGGTAACATAGAACATGTAGAAGCGCCCAAGGAAGTGGTTATCAATGAACACAGAGACCAAGCACAGAATGCAGAAACGGCATATACTCAGATAGCAGAAAGATCATTCGGTTAGTGTGTTTACTGCAGGGCTCCAGATAGGAATTAGTAATTGCGTATTGTCACTCCATCATTTCTGAAGCAATTGGGTATTTCAAAATTTTAATTGGGTAAAATAAAATCACTACTGTTTACACATCAACAGACAGAAATTATTGCTTCCAAATGAAAACATGTCTTGGCATTTCATTAGAATTGTTTCCTTGGAGACAATTCTAATGAAATACCAAGATGTGTTTGCATTGAAAATAAGAAAAATATGCCATATTTGTGGTCTGTTTATTGTTTTCTGCAGCATGATAAAGGTACCACACAATTTTGATACTCGCTACTTCTGATTTCATTTGGGTTTTTGGCAATTTTAATTGGGTATTTAAGCAAATACGCAGCTTATCTGGAGTTCTGTTACTGTCAATATGTCAATAGTTTATATTATTACCCAACTCCCTATACAAGTTGATATTCCATAGTTTTTATTAATTCCCTGGGATTTGACGTCCCTGTGCAATAGTTCCACGTGCCCGATCAATAGTTTTGCGTGTCGGTCAATAGTCAACACTGTTTGCTTTTTGCAGCTCAACTAAGTAAATTTTCAACTTTCTATTATAGTATTTTCGCTACTCTATTGAAAATAAATGTGTATTTTCACATTGCTATGAGTATTGGTATAAACATATTTTAATAATTCCAGCAGAAAAATATTTACACAATTCCCTAACATTTGATTGGCCAGTAGCAAGTCTCTGTCCAAAATTTATATCCCAGTAAACTCCCACGCCGAACTACTTTCTACAGGTGCGCTGTCAGTGCTGTCAATGTAAATAAATGGCTGCCGTCTGTCAAAATAAACACATTTTCTTGATGAATTTATTTCAAATGCTGGAATTATAAGGAATGAATGGCCTTTTTGTTGAATTTATCGGAGATATAAACTTGGAAAAGTCGCGGGAATACTGGACGAGGCCTTCCGGCCTTCGTCCAGTATTCCCGCTACTTTTCCAAGTTTATACCCCGATAAATTCCACAAAAAGGCCATTTTCATTCCTATATTAAATCGTAATTTGCATCAGTGTTAGGTATACAAGCAGTGTAAAAAGGATTGGAACGAAAGATTGCTATCTTATAGAGTTCCTCTCCTGATTAATAATTACTGCTGTGAGTTATGTGTACTCCTACTTTTGATAATCAATGCGTATTCTGCTAAAATAAGTGCGTAAAATACGCCAATACGCACGTTATCTGGAGCTCTGCTTGTGACAAGTGTTTAGTGTTTAATTAATGAAGAGTAGATAGCGTTTGTGGCACCCAATCTGCAGAAAATGTCAACAAACACATAAATTTAAATTGCCGTCAGCAAACTTTAGGAAAAATAAGAAGAAAATACACTGATCAAATTTATTAAGTGTAAATTCATGAAGGGATTTAAAACTTGGACAAGTCCCAATAGTGTTCCTATAACTTCGCCAGTAATTAGTTTTAAATAGCAAAAACAATATTTAAAAAAGCAAGCACGGCTGACACCAGATGTACCACTTCCAGTACATTTTGCATTTATGTTTGTTGGTGTGTTCGGTGTAATACAATAAATATTGCTTTCCAGCGTGCTTGAAATTGGGTGTTGTTAACCCTAGGAAATACTGTCGAGCTCGGTTATCGCCCGAGGTCGTCATTATTTCCGCTGGTTAACAATATCCACAGTCACCCTTGCTGGGATGCAATGATTACCAATATGCATTATGTCATACTTTTCATTACCATAATTGTGACGCCATGCGATTTTGTACATTCGGACATCTGCGTAATTTCATTATATATGTTTACAAAAATTTACAATATTTTTCATAAATAGAGTCAAAAAGTTTACGAAAGTTTCTTTCAGAATACATGTGGAATATAATTCCGCATGCACTCTGAAATTTTTGTCAACTTTTGATGCAATTTACGGAAAATATTGTAAATTTTGTAAACGTATTTCATGAAATTACTCAGATGTCCGAAGGTACAAATTGCATCAGGTGTCTCATATATACCATGATACATTTGCTAATTGTGATGCACTATTTTATTTGGCCTTTCAGGGAATGAGCGGGAAATCACTATAGAGCTACTGGTACCCGAGTCACATCACATGGACTTCGGAACGTCCGACGTCAATGCGCCTGATAGCACTGGAGATCAACAGCCGTCTAACTCTGTCGAGGTACAGGTCTCGATAGTAGAACCTGTTGAAGTGGAATCGACCACTGGTGTGGTTGTTGTTGATGACACGGACCATGTGGAGAGAACAGTTTCCATGGGTGCTGCTGATGAAGCTGGTCAGGAGGAACTTAGCATTGACATTGGAACCGCGACAAATACTGTGTATGCAGAATCATCCAACGCAACTGTTGATGTCGCTAATACAGATACATGTAATGAACAAGATATTAAAAAGGAAATGCTCGCAGAATCAGTCGATACTGGAACCCCTATTGCTGATATTGGTATAAAACATGATGGCACACTCCAACAGTCGACAGAGTCAACACAAAACGGTGGCATAGAATTCACAAAGCCTGAACCTGCTGCTACACCAGTGGGAGCCAAGAGAAGGTCTCAACGCCAGAAACAAAGAAAGAAGGAAGGAATCAGTGCATACATGTGGAGAGTGCGGATTGGCGTGCGGTAACGCGGGTTTGCTAGTAACACACATGCGCATACATACGGGAGAACGGCCATTCAAATGTGATCACTGCCCTACAGCGTTCGCCAGCCGCAACAGCGAACTGACCATTCATAAACGTATTACATACAGGAGACGGCCATATCAATGTGATTTTTGCGGTAAGACGTTTCCTAAAAGCAGCGCCCTTACGGCACATAAGCGAACACATTCAGGGTCGCGCCCATACCGCTGTCGACATTGCGGCAAGACTTTCATGCAGCGTCAATACGCCAAATCACATCAGCTGACACACTCGGGTTTGAAGAAATACCAATGCGAGGTTTGCGGGCGGTCATTTGGCGGTAATTCTGCACTCACGCGCCATAAATATATCCATACCGGGGATGTACGTTATCAGTGCACGGAATGTTCAAAGTCTTATTCGCGTAGACACGAACTTACGGCACACATAAAGCGTGTGCATGAAATTGAGAATGAAGTAGATACTGAATGACTATGCAACTAGGGCTAACTGTAGAAGTGTCGCCAACTCTGCTCTTAGCTGTCTTATTATATAGTTACGTACTTAGTTTCCCATTGAAACACAATGCAACGCAAGACGTCAATATTTTGTTCATATTGACGTCTCGTGAGTTCATATCGGTCAGTGCCGGAACTTCGCTTCACATCGCAAAATAGTTCCTTCTAAATCACCACTAATTTGTTTATTTTATTAACATTTTATATAGTTTTTGAAGCCATATAAATTGCGTATATAATGAAAAGGTTATTTGATTTGTACATTGTATGTGGATATATGCCACTCGTTCAGCCGCGCAACGATATTGCGCTAATATCGCACGCTGCGGAACTCGTGCATATATCCACATACAAGTCAAATAACCTGTAAATATTGAAGTCTCGTGAGTTCATATTGCTCTGTGCCGGCGCTTGATGCATTATTTTAACCAGCAATTGCATTAATATACATACTGACTGTACTACTGTCTGGTTCACGAAACCTGCCCAAATTTTTCGGCCATATAAACAATGCATAAACATTTAATTGTTTTTAGATAATATTAACTTGTATCAAAATTTAACAATGAGCCTTCTTTTTATTTCGTAAAATTGGGTAAAATATTGATTTTCTTGCGAAAAATGGGAATTTAAAATGAGTCAAAAAACGAAAAAAAATTGAAATTGATTCTAAAATCTAGCTAGGTAGCTTGGAAATTATCTAACTAAGAAAACAAGTTACATTTTGAAAATTGGTCCACTATTTCTGAAATATTTCCCCATGAAGAAGTCTATGAGGATGTAACATGGGGAAATTGTTGGGTCGGCGTCGTCAGCGTCCACAAACTTAACGTCGGGGTAAATGTCTTATAGCTTCGGTTTCCTTTCATGGAACACCTTGTTATTTCATACATGCATTCCTCAGATGACCCTCTATCATGCTGTAGCAAATCCATGACCCATCACCCAACCTTTAACCCAAGGTCAAGGTGACAAACTTAGCACATTCATGAACTTAATGTTGGGGTCAATGTCTTATACCATCTGTTTCCTTTCATGGAATACCTTGATATTTCATACATGCATTCCTCAGATGACCCTCTATCATGCTGTAGCAAATCCACGACCCACCACCCAACCCTTACCCCAAGGTCAAGGTCACAAACTTATCATGTTCATAAACTTAACGTTGGGGTAAATGTTGTGTAACTTCTGTTTATTTACAGGGAATGCCGTCATATTTCATACATGCATTCATCTGATGACCCTCTATCATGCTGTAGCAAATCCACGATCCACCACCCAACCCTTACCCCAAGGTCAAGGTCGTCTTAGCATGTTCATAAACTTAACGTTGAGGTAAATGTTGTGTAACTTCTGTATATTTACAGGGAACGCCTTCATATTTCATACATGGATTCATCTGATGATACTCTATCGTACTATAGCAAATCCATGAACCACCTCCCACCCCTTAAACTTAACATCAGAGAAATATTGTTATAACTTCTATTTCCTTCATCTAAAATGCTTAATATTTCACACATGCATTCCTGTAAGGCTCTACTACCATGCTGTGCCAAATCCACGACCGTCCAACCCCCGCAGATCCCAAGGTCAAGGTCAAATACTTAGTCTCTTTACAAAAACTTAACAACAGAGAAAATATTGTATAACTTCTATTTCCTTCATCTAAAATGCTTAATATTTCACACATGCATTCCTGTAAGGCTCTACTACCATGCTGTGCCAAATCCACGACCATCCAACCCCCGCTGATACCAAGGTCAAGGTCAAATACTTAGTCTCTTTACAAAACTTAACATCAGAGTATTGTTCCAACTTCTATTTCCTTCATCTAAAATGCTTAATATTTCACACATGCATTCCTGTAAGGCTCTACTACCATGCTGTGCCAAATCCACGACCGTCCAACCCCCGCTGATCCCAAGGTCAAGGTCAAATACTTAGTCTCTTTACAAAACTTAACATCAGAGAAATATTGTTCTAACTTCTATTTCCTCATCTAAAATTCTTAATATTTCACACATGCATTCCTGTAAGGCTCTACTACCATGCTGTGCCAAATCCACAACTGTCCAACACCCGCTGGTGCCATGTTCAAGGTCAAATACTTAGTCTCTTTACAAAACTTAACATCAGAGAAATATTGTTATAACTTATATTTCCTTCATCTAAAATGCTTAATATTCACACATGCATTTCTGTAAGGCTCTACTACCATGCTGTGCCAAATCCACGACCGTCCAACCCCCGCTGATCCCAAGGTCAAAGTCAAATACTTAGTCTCTTTACAAAACGTAACATCAGAGAAATATTGTTATAACTTCTATTTCCTTCATCTAAAATGCTTAATATTTTACACATGCATTCCTGTAAGGCTCTACTACCATGCTGTGCCAAATCCACGACCGTCCAACCCCCGCTGATCCCATGGTCAAGGTCAAATACTTAGTCTCTTTACAAAACTTAACATCAGAGAAATATTGTTATAACTTCTATTTCCTTCATCTAAAATGCTTAATATTTCACACATGCATTCCTGTAAGGCTTTACTACCATGCTGTGCCAAATCCACGACCGTCCAACCCCCGCTGATCCCATGGTCAAGGTCAAATACTTAGTCTCTTTACAAAACTTAACATCAGAGAAATATTGTTATAACTTTTATTTCCGTCATCTAAAATGCTTAATATTTCACACATGCATTCCTGTAAGGCTCTACTACCATGCTGTGCCAAATCCACAACCGTCCAACACCCGCTGGTGCCATGTTCAAGGTCAAATACTTAGTCTCTTTACAAAACTTAACATCAGAGAAATATTGTTATAACTTTTATTTCCGTCATCTAAAATGCTTAATATTTCACACATGCATTCCTGTAAGGCTCTACTACCATGCTGTGCCAAATCCACAACCGTCCAACACCCGCTGGTGCCATGTTCAAGGTCAAATACTTAGTCTCTTTACAAAACTTAACATCAGAGAAATATTGTTATAACTTATATTTCCTTCATCTAAAATGCTTAATATTCACACATGCATTTCTGTAAGGCTCTACTACCATGCTGTGCCAAATCCACGAACGTCCAACCCCCGCTGATCCCAAGGTCAAAGTCAAATACTTAGTCTCTTTACAAAACTTAACATCAGAGAAATATTGTTATAACTTCTATTTCCTTCATCTAAAATGCTTAATATTTTACACATGCATTCCTGTAAGGCTCTACTACCATGCTGTGCCAAATCCACGACCGTCCAACCCCCGCTGATCCCATGGTCAAGGTCAAATACTTAGTCTCTTTACAAAACTTAACATCAGAGAAATATTGTTATAACTTCTATTTCCTTCATCTAAAATGCTTAATATTTCACACATGCATTCCTGTAAGGCTCTACTACCATGCTGTGCAAAATCCACGACCGTCCAACCCCCGCTGATCCCATGGTCAAGGTCAAATACTTAGTCTCTTTACAAAACTTTAACATCAGAGAAATATTGATAATAACTTCTATTTCCTTCATCTAAAATGCTTAATATTTCACACATGCATTCCTGTAAGGCTCTACTACCATGCTGTGCCAAATATCCATGACCGTCCAACCCCCGCTGATCCCAAGGTCAAGGTCAAATACATGGTCTCTTTACAAAACTTAACATCAGAGAAATATGTTATAACTTCATCTAAAATTCTTAATATTTCATGCATGCATTCCTCTAAGGCTCTACTATCATGCTGTGACATATCCCCGCTGATCTCAAGGTCAAGATCACATACTTAGTCTCTTTACAAAACTTAACATCAGAGAAATCGGTTATAACTTCTATTTTCTTGCTCGGATTTGCTTCACATTCACGTTCGTGCCACCCCCGCTAAGCCCAGAGTCAAGGTCACAAGCCTACACTTGGAAATTTTTACATATTTAGGGGTACGTGGGCCCACGCGGGGGGGAGGTATTCCGTAAGCCTTGCTTACTGACCAATCTAGTTTGTTTGTGTCTACGGTGTGTTTGGCATACGGTACAGAAATTTGTAATTGTGGCTGTGACTGGAGAAATTGCAGTCTGATTAGGATCTGCTCTGATCGCCATTCCATCATGAAGCAATATAGAATGTTCTTCTATTGACCGCCAAATCTCAAATAATCTCAAAACTAAAATAATTATTGCTAGCTCAAAATAATTAGAGCTAGCATTAAATATTTACAGCTAGATCCAAATGATTTAGGGAGCTCTTCAAATGATTTGGTGCTAGCTCTAAATATTTAATGCTAGCTCTAATTATTTATGCCCCCGGTATAAGAAGTATGTCGAGGGGTATATAGTTTTCGTAATTCCGTCCTTCCGACCGCTTCTCCGTACGTCCACGTTAAATTTGCTGGATACCCATTATCTCTGTAACGTTAAGTCGGATTGACTTCGAACTTCATATAATTGCTGATCATCATCCATATTTTCCTTCCATAACACACCCATGCGGCCTTCATGTCCAAGGTCAAGGTCAAATTACTTAGAAATTTGCGTTAATTTTTTTTAAATATTTGCGTTAAATATTTTATTTGTAGTCCAGGCGGCGGCATTCTCTAGTTGGAGCTAGCATTAATTATTTGAGTTTTTGTAGATTTGGAGTTCCATATTCTTACGTGACAGGAGTGTGCCGTTTAATCAGGAGGCTACACTGGTCACTGCGGTGAATACATCATATGTGTATACCTACTTTGAGATTCATCTCGTCCTTGGACGGAATGACGTCACCGGACTAGTAGCCCCGCTCGTCCCTGGTCCACACGGAGCTGGCTGGCTGGCTAAGACAAGAGTTCCCAGTGAAAACCTTGTGTCACCAAGTGATCACAAGAATGGTTGAATGTCCGACTGCTAGAATATGGATACGATAGTTGATATACATACTCTAGTGCATAAGATTCCTATGAGTGTGTAAGAACTCCGTGCCAACATTTGGCTTACAATTATGCGTAAGTGAACTAATGTTCTAACAGTCAGTCTAGCTCATGAGATATCTGGCGATTTAATCTGAAATAATTCAGTCATCAGTAGATATGACCTACTCGGTATTCAGGCTAGCATCCAAGTCTGCATAAACTGTGTAAATCATTCGGATATGGGTGAAAATTCCAATACTGGTGGTACGTGTATGGTTCGAATAAAGCGCTATTCTATACAGCGGAGTATTCCACGGGAGCGATATTTGACACACGAAGACCTATTTGATAGTCGTTACAAGACTATTCGAGTATTGTGTTCGAGTATTGTGTAGCCGGTGTTACAAATGATGGATGATAAAGACGACAGTCCGCTAAAATGCTTGACAATACGTATTTCCCCTCTAAAGAAAATTGCGATAATCACAAGTTGTACCGACATTTTTCACCTATATACATATATACAAATCCTGCACAACTTTTATTTTTTGTGCCCCATGATCTCAGCCGTTGTGTGTGGTCTACGACTTAGATCCTACTCAAATAATCTGCACCCACATTGTCTGAGCCCCTGATAGCTCTGATCATCATGCGATAGGGTTGCAACAGCAGCGCCCATCTCATCAGCCTAGAGTTTGCTAGTTTTGCCTTATTCAGGTACGTAAGTGGTTGATGATCTGTATTTAGTACGAACTCGTTACCGAACAAAACTTGTGGAATTTCCTCACACCCCATACTACTGCTAAACACTCTCTTTCTACGACTGAGTAGTTTTGCTCCCTTGGAAGTAGTTTTTTGCTAGCGTACGCAATTGTTTTGTTCCTGTAACAAAATGGCCTCTAATCCTACGCCGTATGCGTCTGTTCTCAATATGAACGGCTTGTCTAGCTCAGGAAGTTTGAGGATGTGATCGTTAGTCAGCGCTCTTTTCATGCTGTTGAAAGCCCTGCCTTGGGAGTCCCATTCAATCTTGTTCGGTTGACCCTTTTTCGTGAGATCTGTTAGTGGGACAGCTATTTTTGCAAAATTGGGAATTAATTTACGGTAGAACCCCGCTAACCCCAAACATGCCCTCACCCCTTTCTTACTTTCGGTGACTTTCGCTTCCTGTACAGCTGTAACCTCTGGGTGGGCTCTGAGCTCTTTCTTGCTGTTTATGGTATGGTCTAAACACTCTAGTTCGCTGAAGCCAATGCTGCACTTCAATGGTTTCGCGGTCAGATTAGCACTGGATAATCGGGACAAAACCTGCCTCAGGGCCCTAACGTGATCATCCCATGTGATGGTGAAAATGAGGATATCATCCACGAAGTTGTCTGCATTTGGGACACCGTTCAGGACTTTCCTCATAAGCCTACATAAGGTAGCGTGTGCCATTACCATTCCGAAGGGCATGACTTTGAATTGGAAAAGGCTTTGGCGTGCTTCAAATGCAGAATAGGGCTTTGCGTTCTCTGATAGTGGGACCTGCCAATATCCCTTACTTAAGTCCAGTTTCGAGAAATACTTATATTTCGCTAGTTTCGAGAACATTTCCTCAATTTCAGGCATCGGCTCTGCGTCAAAAATAGTGACTTTGTTCACCTGACGAAAATCAATACAACGGAGTCCTCCCTCCTTTTTCCTGACCAGAATGACTGGTGATGAGTATGGGGACCTAGATGGTTTGATAACTCCTAACTTCAACATTTCTCCGACCTCTTCTTTGACTAAGTAGCGAACTTTTCACGGGATTGGATAACCTTTGATCTGTAATGGGTCTGACATGGACAATTTAAAGTCATGAATCTATATGTGTGCGCCCTGGTCTATCAGTCAGTATGTGCTCAAATTCCTTAAGCACCCTTTGTACTTCTACGTTTTGGTCCTTGTACAACCCTGGGGCAAAGTCCACCCTGTCCATCGATTTACTGTGTCCCCAAATGACACGTCATGTGCTCATCGGCACTACACTCCCTTGCACGGGAGTTCCCGTTTAATTATGTCGTCAATTACCGCCGTGTTTATGACAGCTGGGCTTTGAGACGTACGCTCTTCATAGCGCTTCAACATGTTGACATGGAATGTTTTCAGTTTCCCCTTCATGTCGATCCTATAATCCCAGTCATTTAGTAATTCCACTATAAGGTATGGACCTTTCCATTGGAGTAACAATTTGTTCTTATCGGTTGGGAGTAGTACTAACACCTGGTCACTCTCCTTATACTTCCGGTCACGCGCTTTTCTGTCATAGTATTTCGCGTACCGCTTGCTCGATTTCTTGAGATTTTCTCTCGCGATTTCACAGGTTTGTTCGAGTCATCGTGACATCGTACATAGTTTCTTCCATGCATAGTGCTTCGGTCTCTTCTTTAAAAACATGGGGAGTCAATGGTGATTCTCGCAACAGGTACTTCACTCAAGCGTCTCTTGTCTACTAGCATACATGTGGCTACTCTCCTCAGAAACTGATCAGGATGTACTAGTTCCTTTCTCACTACTACACCCGTGCAACCTGTATCACGCATCACAGTCACCACTTTCCCATTCAACAAACATTCTGCCACTGGTAATTTCGCACTGGAAAATGTGCACCCTTTAACTTCCGGACTCTGGTCAACTTCCTTGCCTGCGCATGTCATAGTGATTTCATCGTCATCTTTGGTCTGGTTGTCCTCTAAAATACAAACATTACCCTGATCTATGTGGAAAAGGGGCGCCCTCTGCCTCTTCCACAATGGTGATAACGCCATCTGCTCCTGCCTCTACTCCTGCCTCTGTGTATTTCATCCTCCTGTTCTGGTACGTCGCCGGTGTCTGCAAAGCTTACATTCCTTTGCCCATAGGCACCAGTATCACTTTCCTCAAGGGCTGCAGCTCGATGCATGTGACCTCTTAATGTGCATTCTGGAGCTACATGACCTTGACCTCCACAATGGTAACTCGTATTGGTACGTCTGTCATTGTCTCTGTGCCTTCCCTTACTCCTATCTCTACTTCTCTCGCCACTTCTATCTCTACCATAGTCACGAGATATGTCATAACCTCGATATCTCTCACCTTGACCTCTCACCTTCCTCTCATAACCTGCGTTACGATTCTCACTTTTCGCTCTATTGTCTCGGTTCTCTCGTTGTACTAAGTACTTTGTACCGCCTCTGGCTTCCGCAAAGTCAGCTTGTACTGCCATCTCATGTACTTTGCTAACAACCTTTTTTCTTAAGAAAAACGTACAAGTCACGACTGCAAGTGCTTAGTAACTGATCCATGAGCAAGAAATCTATCACGCCTTCATAAGTGCGTTCAACTTTGCCTAATTCAAACCACCTATCAAGATAACTCTTAGCCCTGTTGATATATTGAACACATGTCTCATCCTGTTCTGGCTTACCGTTCTTAAATTGCTTCATGAACCCTTCTACGGTTAAGTCAAACCTTTTGAGCAAGGCTGTCTTCAATGTGTCATAATCAAGAGCATTTTCCAACGATAAACGATAGTGAACATCTAAAGCTTTGCCCCTTAATAATGTGCTATGGTGTAATGACCACTGACCTTTCGGCCAACCTTTCACTTCCGAGTAACGTGCAAACGGTGCCCGATAACTATCCATATTGTCCTTATATTGATCAAAATATGGGAACTTTGGACCCTGTGGTACCTTATGTTCAACAACTGGACTATAATTATCCGATATTCCCATTTCTGCCTTCGCTATCTCAACTTTATGCGTTGTCTCTAACTCACGCATCTTACATTCGTACTCCAATTTAACTTTTGTCGTTTGCAAATCTATTCTTACCTTTTCAATTTCTCATTCCCCCATCAATCTGTCTGCCTCAATCCTATCTTTCTCAGTCTGTCTTTCAGCCTCAATCCTATCTTTCTCAGTCTGTCTTTCTACCGCTTTTGCTTGTCTGTCAGCCTGAAGCCTATCTTTCTCAGCCTGTATTTCTACCTCTTTTGCTAGTCTGTCGACCTCAAGCCTATCTTCCTCAGCCTGTCTTTCTACTAGTCTATTATCTCTCTATATATATTGCTCTTCTTTCACAAAGGACCTTAACTCATTCCCAGTTAAGCCTAATTCCCTACCAACGTCCATTAACTATTTAATGATCGACATGATTGCCTTTTATTGTCTCAACACATTAGTCGTTTGAATACGGGGTCTCAGCACTACTGTCACGAGGACTGTGATAGTTTCAACCCGATTCACGCCTTATTGGGTAATGTCAAATCCGGTATGTATTGTGTTGCCTTCCCACCCGACCAACACGTATTTACACTGGTGGGGAATTTAAGTTATATGTCGCCTTCTCACCGATCTCATATTGTGTCCGAGATTTACTATGGTGAGGAATTTGTGGATATACGTCAACTTCCCACTCGACTAGTATTTACAATCATGGGAAATTTCCCATACACTATAAAACACATTACTGGTCAGTTGTGCTAGAATCGTAAAGCGATTAACCACACACCAACAAAATGGATCCTGGGTCTAATGTTATAACCCGGAAAATAGTGAATCTGTCTCCGATCAAACCCAACCAACTAGAACGACCCCTATTTTTAGGGATACGCGTTGTGCCTCATCACTGACAGATTACAGTTTAGTATTTTTCCCAACGAAAAGGTGTGAGAGACTTACCTTAGCGTCGGGGTGTATAGCTTGCCGCACGTCTTGGTGGTGAGGCTAATACCTGTGCATGGCTCGCATATCCTGTGGTAGATTGATACATTATAACGGATTATATTGCAAGATATTATGTATAGGGACTGGGGCATATATCTCAGTAAGATGGACAGGGGTAACACTTATCCTTTTTGTAATCCCTACATTGACGGACGTCTCTGTCAAGAGTAAACCTATCTCATGTTACTAATTTTCACCAGTAATTACCTCGCGGTCCTCCTCACTCCATCCTTGGTGTTCCCAATAAACTTATCCCACTTTTGACACCATTGTCACGCCAAGGTGACACTGAGATAGTTTATTGTTGGGTTGGAACACCAAGCCCGTTGTAGAAAGAGACAACAAGGTATACAGTTACAATGATGATATATTTACAAATGAATTATACAAACAAAATTGAATGTTCAAGACAGTATGGACAGCGTCCTCTCGAGGGTCGACAGCAACCAAGGCACAGTCACGATTCTGGAACAGGTAAGTATCGTATAACAATATGTATCACGTTCAATATATGAACTTAGAGTTTCTGTTAACTAACTCAGGATTCCGCCATGATGACGGTGACGTTATATGACGTCGTTCAGTTACTTTTAACTATAATCGACTACTCTGGTGTATGGGGCGAATCACATGGGTAGACGTCCTTTGAGATTCATCTCGTCCTTGGACGGAATGACGTCACCGGAATAGTAGCCCCGCTCGTTACGCCCTGGTCCACACGGAGCAGAGTCTCCGCTGGTACACGGAATCTTGTTGTGGACCCCAGAATCGGATCGGTGCAGCGTACTGGTTCTACGCGATATCACCAGATTGACGTGCCGTCGCTAGCTGGCTGGCTGGCTGGCTGGCTGGGGCAGAGTTCCCAGTGAAAACCTTGTGTCACCAAGTGATCACAAGAATGGTTGAATGTCCGACTGCTAGAATATGTATACGATAGTTTATATACATACACTAGTGCATAAGATTCCTATGAGTTCCGCTTGTCGATATAAGAACTCCGTGCCAACATTTGGCTTACAATTATGCGTAAGTGGACTAATGTTCTAACAGTCAGTCTAGCTCATGAGATATCTGGCGAATTAATCTGAAATAATTCAGTCATCAGTAGATATGACGTACTCGGTATTCAAGCTAGCATCCAAGTCTAACATCCAACTCCTAATTAGGAGATGTGAGTTAGTATCTCCTAATTAGGACTTACTATCTCCTAATTAGGAGTTAGTATATCCTAATTTAGAGATAAAGCATGCTTAGCATTGACACATGTAGTAAGTCTTACTTAGGAGATAGTAAGTCCTAATTAGGAGATACTAAGTCCGGAGATACTAAGTTCTTATTATGAGAATAATAACTCCCCAAGTAGGAGATACTATCTCCCAATTAGGAGTTACTATCTCCTAATTAGGACTTACTATCTCCTAATTAGCATGTATACTATCTCCTACCTAATTAGGAGATACAAAAATATTTTAGCAGTGACAGGACGCTTCCATACAAATACGAAAATGTAAATCGAGAATACCTGACTCGTTCCTAGCATGGCATGGTACATGACAACTTTATGCTATGATATGTTTATTGGTTATTTGATGTATATGTTACGGAGCCCCGCAGGTGAAGTAGAATTCTTTTTTTTTATTAATTCGTTCCCACGAAATAACAATTCGTTCCCTCAATTTAACAATTCGTTCTCATGAATTAACAATTAGTTCCCCCGAATTAACAATTTGTTCTTACGGGAACGAATTGTTATATCGTGGGAACAAATTGTTAATTCGAGGGAAAGATTTGTTGAATTGAGGGAACGAATTGTTATTCGTGGGAACGAATTAATAAAAAAAATCCGTTATCTCACGCAATACAATATTTGACGCATAAGATGTAATGGCAGCTCGAATTAAGAATTCCAGCTAAACACCGATTACACTTATTGCATTATTATTAATATAAGTCAATGATCGATCAACGACATTCATTTAAACATGCTTTATGTATCAACGCATTACGTGAACATAGGACGAATGCCGAATTTTGAGACATCAGCTAGTTATCTACCTTGAAAATGGGTATCCACACGGTTATAAAAAATATGTTTATGAACGCTACGTACGGCTCTGCAACGAATATTTCCTCAGATTGCGGAAGCAAAATCTTTTATTTACACGGCCGAATAAACGTGTAACTAGTTGTAAAAGCTGACATGTTCCCGTAAATTAACCCATAGTATTTAGCACAGTTTATTCCACGAACATTTTCCTTCCCGTGTCCTGTATTTGTAATTAACGTAAGTACGTCAATTATTGGCAGTAAACTGTTCCTTTTGAAATTTAAAATTAAACTTTATTTTCTGTGACGGGAGATGCTGGTACTGGAATAATAAAGTAGGCAACAGGTAGTTATATAAATTATAAGAAAAAACGGGTGGAAATAGTTACACAATTACGTGTTTATTTTTCGAAGTGACATTGTAACACCATACATTTCATTTGTCATTTAACACAATGTGCGTACATCACGTGCGGATACTGAAACGTTTGCAAACTGATGTTTACAGATTCACACATACGAGGGTAATCCAATATAATTATATAGTGAAAATGGCTCAGTATTATCATCACCGTGTTCATGACCCTTGACGTATGTGATTGTAACGTCACATGAATATGACGTCATACAATGTAGTGACGTAATATAATGCGACATCATTGACGAAGTGTCAATATAGCGGTAGGCCAACTTTCATTCAGGTATATGCACAATATATCAACTTATATTCGTTTTCACTATTTATTGGATGACCATGACC
Source organism: Conchocele bisecta (assembly GCA_029237695.1). NCBI lineage: Eukaryota > Metazoa > Mollusca > Bivalvia > Lucinida > Thyasiridae > Conchocele > Conchocele bisecta. The sequence continues at coordinate 49,259,611 of CM055280.1, read as the reverse complement.
ATGCACATATTAAATTATATTTATAGATAAAATACGACCGTTTAATGATTATGAGTCCAGCTTGTGACAAATTTAACAAGCCCAATTGTACATGGTCAGCTGACAGAATATTCATTTCGGGTCAGGCTACAACTGTGCATTGTTTGGCATTGTAGTTCGTAGTTATCGATTATTTCGTTTGAATAACCATAGTAAAACTATCAATTGGGTACACAAATAATAATATTAATAATAATAATAATAAATAATATAATTAATAATAATAATAATTTATAAGTGTATAGACTATTAATAATAATAATGAATAATAATAATGAATAATACAAAGTAATAATAATGATAATAATGCAATAATGCAATAAGTATAATCGGTGTTTAGCTGCACCTGTTAAACAAGGTGTTAATCACTCCAATTCCGCGCGGCCCGATCGGCGCAGGTGCGCGTTTAGACAATTTACCAAAACACGTATATTTGTGGTGGATTATTGTATTAAAATGATTAAAATTCATGAAATGATCATAACACATAATAATTCATAACACATAATAATTCAGTAAATTCAATGAAAATGCATGTCATAAATATCCGCTACATGTCCATTCTGCTGATTGCTTTGTTCATTCGTCTTATTTACATTACAATTATTGATACGTCCTTATTCGTGTGTCTGTTTTATTGCACTAAGCATTTGCAATAGAAAGTAAGAACAAAGCACTTAGCACTTTGAATAAGGCCGAAAGCAGTAAGGACAAATGAATGAAACATCAAGCCAAATGCGCATGCACTAAAGACAAATATATATTATGAAAAGTCATGCAGAGCATGATGTTATTAGCCGATCAAATCAGGGTAAAGTGCATCGAACATATGTAGGTGTCTCTGGTAACATTGTCAATGGTAAACTATTTTCGACCACAGTTCTGTACCCAGCGTTGACATTTTTCTCGATTTTGTGCAGGTTTTGGAAACCCGTTCCCAAATCCATCCAATAGCAGCAATGCCATAGCAGCAATGTTTTGTTGTCACCATTGTGTTGCGAAATATTCCAGCGTAACACCTGTACTGTATGCTCTATTTATCTACAAATTACACTCCGCAATACACAAAGTTGTAGTCACTGTGTGTGTGTTTGTCCGAATTCTGTGGCAGCATGCGAGTGGGCGGAGCTACCAGGGCTATATATATCTAGCGGTTACAGTGTCATCTAAAAATAGACGCAAGCTCCTGCGTATTCAGGCACATGCCCAGATTGGCCTAATGTGCCCCATCCGTGATTTTTTGCGCGATGTCGGGCGCAAGACAATCAATAATTTGCGGCATTGACAATAATTAAGGGGGATTGCCGCAATCGCGCGTGCTGGATGCATCCCTGCCATCCCTGCATGATACGTAAACAAATCAAAGTTGGCTATGAAGGGCAATTCTTCGTTTTGATTGGTGGAAAATTTTGTGAATATTAACTAGCGTCAAATGACGCGCATACGCGATCCTATGGGATAAACCCGAGATGCTGGGATAAACCCGAAAATGCTGGGGTTACTAGTAAGGAGATTTTGAGCAGAGGTCGATTATAAATTAGCCGAATAAACACACATTTTACGCGATTATACGTGGCTGAAACTTGTTCTGTTTAATAAATAAAAGCTTTAAATTAGCCCAATAATCGGCGTATGTTGGCGTATATGGCCATTAGAGCCAACTATGGACTTCAACAACAATAACTTCCGGGTTAAATCTCTTCAGGCGTTCAGCTCATTAAGTATTAAAAATTGTGTTATTTGGCTATAAGTAAAGTTTTAAACGGAGATAATTGCCAAAAATGCAAACTTTATCGGTTGATGCAATTTGGAAGTGATACAGAAAAATTCGCGTTCGTAGATTACCGAATAGCGGAGAAAAGGGTTGCTACAAACTTTTTCAGAATTCGATGGATAACCAACATATTAGCCGATCTATAAATAGATCGGCTAATAACAAGCAAGATGATTTCAAATGTCATAACTACAAATGACGAATAGAATAACATGGATATAAGTTGTAATTCCATCAGCAGGCAGGCACCAGGCCACATAGAATTGTAATAAGACGGATAGAACTTAAAATGTCATCAGCCAGCAAGCATCAAGCCAAATATAATTATGGCGGATATGACCTTCCATATATATCTGCACGTGACATGTGTATACATAACCACCAAGTAAGCGTGACAATAATAAATACCGGCCGCAGCAGTTGTCGGGTACGCATATGCAAGGCGGGGTCTATCTACGAAATAAAGAAGATGCAGTTGTTGGTCGCATTAAGTTAGTGGTCGCAATAAGTATTAACCCTTTCAACACCCGAGACGTCTTTCCTAATTTGTATACGACTGTTTTAAAAAAACGGTACGTATTATGTTTTACCACGGGGCGGGCGTGCGGGCGGTTGGCCGACATAATAACTGCATAGTTTGTGTACACAACTCCTCTGAAACTGTTAAGTCGATTGATCTGAAACTATACACACGTCTTCTATACATATTGAAGATGTGCACCTTGGTGTTTATATGCCGAAATTATTTGCTTACAAAAAATATCGCTTTTTTAATTTAGCCATTTTTTCTACATTCGTGTATACAATTCTATATAGGGTACAGAGTTTGTAAACAATTCCTCTGAAACCGTTCAGTCAATCGATCTGAATATATACACGCGTCTTCTACACATAGTGAAGATGTGCACCTTGATGTTTTTTATGCCGAAAAAGTACTTTTTAACAAACATATCACCTTTTTAACTTAGCCATTTTTTCTACATTTGTGTATACAGTTCTATATAGGGTACAGAGTTTGTGTACACAACTCCTCTGAAATTGTTCAGTCGATTGATCTGAAACTATACACACGTCTTCTATACATATTGAAGATGTGCACTTTGGTGTTTTTATGCCGAAAACATATTTGTTACAAAAATATCACCTTTTTAATTTAGCCATTTTTTCTACATTTTTGTATACAATTCTATATAGGGTACAGAGTTTGTGTACACAGCTCCTCTGAAACTGTTCAATCATTCGATCTGAAATTATACACACGTCTTCCACACATATTGAAGATGTGCACCTTGGTGTTTTTATGACGAAAGAATACTTTTTAACAAAAATATCACTTTTTTAACTTAGCCATTTCTTCTACATTTTTGTATCCAATTCTATATAATTTCTACTTTACACATCTCTACCTAAATTAGTATACATGTTTAGCACAGCGAGAGGAAGAAATAATGCTATAGAGTTTCAAATTCTCATTAATGTTTCTTGCCTTGGTGACCGCTTCACATTTCTGCATCTTCGCTGTCTGGCCCATCTTCGACGGGCGTATTTTGTAACATACGGCACTCTTGTTGCAAATGGAGTAGATCCTGATGAGCCGGCTCGTAACGAGCCGTCTCATCAGGATCTGAACCATTTGTGGATATTTTTTAACTTTTACAAAATGACCCCATTTCCTGCAGAATGGAATAGTCTGAAACTTAAAGGTACATATACCCACTAAGTAGTCACAAAATGTTCTTTACGGGAATTAAATAAGTGTATAATTTTGTCACTATTCCACCAGTTCTAAATATTACGGGTGCCCGCTATACAGATATAATCATTTAGTAATATTTATTTTACTGATAGTGACGCGCGGTGGTATCAAAATATTTTCATATGCAAATGAGGCATGATATTTCTTAATTATTTATACTAATTAAATGCGTCACCTAAAAAAATAAAAAATTCGACAGAGTATAAAGTATGATCATTGTACATCAAAAAATAAATACAGAGAATAAATAGTAATGTCCGTTAGTGTTTTAATGAAACACGGTTATCGCCCCTTATATCAGTATGCACTTTACGTCTGATATAAAATGTA
>CM055280.1:49133019-49255212 GCA_029237695.1 Conchocele bisecta | reverse complement strand
GTCGACTTGGGCTGAGGCAGGAAGCCATCCAATCATTGATAATGTCACTGCAGTACGTGTTTGTATGTGTAGATTTTGACAACATTTAGCTACAAGCATCACCATTTTTTCAACTCCGTATGCCTCCTTCCTAGTCATACTGTACCACAACTCGTTAGTGGATTTACATTGGCAGATAAGTTATATAGGTCTAAAATGGAAAATAGTGACGCTCTACACTTTCTTCAATGAAACGCAATGTTGTTAGAGTTTTTCAGCGACCGGGTAAGTTGTATTCCGACATGTGTAGAGAGCTATTTTGAAAACTGCAACTATTTTTACTGTGGGGGACAAAACATTGAATGATGTAATTGATAAATACAAATATCTAGGACTAATATTAGACGAACATTTAGATTACAAGTTAACGGCTAAAATGGTAGCACAGAGTGCAGGCAAAGCGCTAGGTCTTTTGATTGCAAAATTTAAGAAAATGGGTGGGATGCCATATACCGTAAATACTATATACTAAGCTTTACGACTCTCTTGTGTGGTCAATTATCTCGTATGGGGCCACAATTATTGGATAGAATGGATGGTTTGCAATATTTTTATGTTTTTATTTTAAAGGAACACATATGTGCTGACCAAGATATCATTTGAAGAAACATAACTATAGACCACAACAATACGTAATACATGTAAATACGTAATACAACAATACGTAATAGATGTAAATCATTGAAGTGGCAATGTATGTGGCACACTTATTTCCAGCGGCCACTTTGAAGATAATGGCATCTGGTACCACAGTATTAGTTTGTGTTCATTGTATTATGAGTATAAGCTGAAGAAACACATATCACCACTGCATTAAACATGTATAATAAAAATAAATTAATTTCAATGGCGGCCATTTTTTAATTAAAAATGGCGGTCATGCGGCTCTTAGCAAATGGAACCAACTTCAGTTGTGCTATATGTTGTATATTAATATGTTTTCAAGCAGCCACACACGTTTACATAACACACTTAGTTTAAGAGGCCATTTTGAAGATAAAGAGTACTCGTAGCACAAACTTACTTAGCAATAATCTCAGCAGACTGTGTTCAAAGAAATACGAGTATAACCAGAAGGAAACAAACAAACTACCACGACATTCAAACATGTAAAATACATTTTGAAATGGCGACCATTTTGAAAACCAAAATGGCTGGTATCTTAAAAACTATTTTTAAAAACCAAATAATTACAAATGTGGTTGTTTCTGGATAAATGTGGCTTGTGAGATTCGTGACCTCTTGATCAGATCAAATAGCACACTGATAACGATCTTTATCACATGAAATCCTTGTTATTGCATGTTTTAACCCGTGACATAATGTGTTATGACACACGTGTACTAACACCTAGGGTGCATTTGATTGAGTTCCAAATGACGTCCGTAATGGCGCGACAACGCAACGATGCGTTGACGTCATCATGTTTTAAAAATATTTAGAAGCGTACGTGACTTATTAAAATTACTAAAATTGTCAGAATGAGCTGCCGTTTGGTAGTATGAAGTATTTACAAAGAACAGAAACCTGTTTTATGGCATATTTATAATAATTGTATTGCTAGGACTAAAACTATTTTTCTATGTGGAGATTTCAAATATATACGAACATAGTCAATGGCGTCTGCTCACTGAAATGTATTGACTATCTCCAAAGCTGAAGTGATGTGATAGATAGAATCTCAAACTTGTTTCCCGTTGATCTGATATTAATTTTTTATGCAACTCATCCGCAATTGTATGCACCTCGCCAGAGGCTCGGTGCGTACATTATACGTGTCTCGTTTCATGAATGCTATATCAAATGGAAACTCGTTTGAGATCCTCTAATATTGCTTGTTATAATCAATCATGATGGAACATGGTGTTTTATTGATGGAACGACGAAATGTGCAGATCCTGATCAGACTGTACGGATGCACAGGCTGATCTGAATCTACACTGGTCGCAAAATACACAAGCCCCATTTATCCAGTGACAACGAGAAATACTGGCGAAGTTCCAACTGACTACGATAGTGGTTCTCTGCATGTAACCGTACAGCACTGTTAGAGCCCGGATGCGATACATACACTCGGTGTTTGTGGACTGCAATCGGAATTATGCTATTTGTAGTCAAACAGTAAATTTGTACACAGAATTATTCACGAACTTCATATAACAGAATGACGAAGACTATACATATTTCATCAATGAGTTGCGAAGGGAAATAAGTAGTTATGAAACCATATATCACCTTCTTCTACATTGTCTGAATTCAATTGGATTTAGGATATTGAGCCAATGTTGTCTTCTTCATGTATTTATGTACAATTATGTTATTTACAGCATGTATTACACAATACAGAATTCACACACACATACACACCATTCATACATAACATACATCAATATCACAGATAGAATACAATTTAGTCTGGTTATGCTGCACTATTGTCACAAATAATGATCATTGAAATTGGTATTTCCACATGGTAACACTATATATCAAAATACATGTAATTTAATCACGCACAAGTCACAGTTCCTTTGAATGTTTGATATACATTAAATTGTACCCGAAGTTGACCCCCTTACTACTATCACCACCTATCACTACAGTTAAATGTCCCATATACGTCCAATTCCACGTCCGAAGTAAATGTTTTACATACATGTGCTTCAATGACTGAAGTATAAGTATACCCCAGCAGTCACCAATATTTAGTTCACTGCTGTCTATTTATATCACTGCTGACGTCCCTATAATGCCGTTCTTCGCGAGAGTCACGTTAGGAAACCTCAATAAATATATCCAACTGTAGATAGGCGATGCATCTGCATGCATCGTAGACCGCTATCTCTAATATCCGCCACCTCTAATATCCAACTGTAGATAGGCGATGCATCTGCGTGCATCGTAGACCGCTATCTCTAATATCCGCCACCTTCCCGACTCTTCTATCGACTACATCTATGGATCCCGCTCTAACTACTCAAATGCCCTCTGGATCGTCCATCCGCTGAAATTAAAGAACGAGCCCGATATCCCATCTGTCTCTCTACTAAACTCCATGCGACGCACAATATTCCACGCGTATACAATACAGAGTACCTATTTACTATCTAATTAAACATACCTGATCATCTTCCATCAGCATGAAATAATCCAATGAGATTGTATGTAGTTCTCCTCTCTCTCTCTGACCAAGCTGCCAGATATGCCTATTCACACAACCCTCTCTCACAAACATCCAACACACACAGTTCTACAAGATTTAAACTCACTTGCGAACTACCCACAAGTACTAAAATAGCTCACTGACCACGGATTATCCTTGACCAGTAACAAAAGATTTCTCTTCAATCAAAATTGGTCATTTACCCACAGGCCCCTGTTGTGCCTTGTAAGCTAATCCTACAGCACCTATCTCCCATTCTCATTACATATATACTATTGCTGAATTATGATCCTCACCAGCCTAGATCACTATATACATTTGTATTTCTCTGTGACAAGCACACACGTCTACTCAGTGAACTAAAGTAAATGTGGCTTTAATATGCTATTCATTAAACTTGTTGACTAATTTCATAAGAAACTCGGCATAGTCTCGCTTCTTATTAAATCAGTAAACTCGTATAATATGTAATAGTTATTGTTTACATATTGAATGTTTAATCAATTAATTTCTAGCGAGCTGTAGCGAGCGGTAGCGAGCAATAAATTAGTTTATTAAACATTAAATACCTGAATCATAACTTACTTATTGTTTACCTAGTCCAATCGCGAATATGCAAATGTAGCCGCCACGTTATGTGATCAATTCATCTTCAATATATTTTGGAGCGTTTACGCAACACCTACTTTAATTAAACGTGATTTATTCGATATGACATGCGCTAGATTTATTGACCGACTAGACAAAGAAACGCGGCACAGATTCGTTTCTCATGAAATCAAGTAACTACCCCAATCTAAATCGCTATGTATTGTTATTTTAGTATGCACTCGTGATGTTTCTTTAACATGCAATTTAGATCGTTATCAGGCTTCAGGACTTTGCTATTTCACCAGGATCTACACTGGTCATAAATCTCACTAGTCCCATTTCCCCAGTCACAATCACATATTAGAAATGTGAACAATACAATTTGATTAATGTTGTGAAAGTCGATGAAAGGTACAATGGAATTCATTGTGGTATATATTTAATGAAAAAAACATGGGCGCTTACTGTAGTACGAAAAGGCTCCTCGCAAGCTTTAAACATGTCAAACGTTTTTCATACCACACTAAATTCAACCGCGACCCGTGTCTTTATTACGTATTGCTCTCTTCTGGGAGTTTCAAAAGGTCAATAACAAGGTCGTCAATCAAACTTTAATGAATCAACAACATCGCGCGACATCACACCTGGCCTAATGTAATTTATTGTTTACCGACCAATGAAAGAACAACGTTTTGTCTCTATTAATCGCATATTGCGACACGTTCGCCAATATCCATTACATTAATCATTAAATGTTCAGCCGCTATATCTAGAACTGATGTTACGCCTTGTGTCATCAGTTCACTAGACGCAAAGCATATTAACGACCACACACGCGCTCACTTCGAGTAACACCGACAATCACATGCTCGTATAACGATTCGAAATCAAGTTTAGGGGCTGAGCTGTGCTGGTTAACAATAAGTACGTTTACTTATAGTTCACATATTGGATTTTTAAGAAATTAATTTATTAAAACTATAATTAATATGTATTGGTCGTTTCCGTTATGAATGTATGGGAGGTGCACATTCTGTAAGCATATCAACACGTGTGATATTGAACGTAAATAGAAGTTCGATAATATAGAATCAGAATGCCAATAGGCAGCCTGTATAATATCAAGCAGTGGAACGTTACAAGAAAATGAGAGAGACGACGAGATCGCTCTAACCTACGTGTCTTAATCTTCATAAAGATATGCTCCGGTTAGTCCCTGATATGATCTCAAGATAGCCAGCTTGATCCATCATATGATATCCTTGGAAATGTCGTTCTCACATACAGACGGTATGAACAGGCGTTCACCCCACCCCCCCCCCCACCCTTCTTGTTTTTCATTGACATCGGATAGAAACGGAAATCTCTAACTGGGCAATACATGTACAACCTCTCCACTTCCTGGGTATCACTATGTTTGTGAGACTCGGTATGTGGATAGGGGATGGAATCGAAACTGGAAACTGTTTTAGCCAGGAAGACAGGTTGTGGAAGAATGGTTACTGAACCATCGCTATGACTAACGCGTATATGACCCTCTTCCACCGACAAGGCATGAGTATCGCTAACACTTCAAACAGTAGCCATGGCTACTATAAATGCTTTCGTGATAGCCTTTTTAGTAGCCATGGCTACTGCTTGAAGTGTGTGAAAAAAGTTCCCCATGTTTATTCCCATAGACATCTTCACATGCGGATTTAAAATGGGCATAAAAATCGCATTGAAATCAATATTTGACCAACTTTCAGCAAATAAAAAGATGCTGATTTTTAAATTTTGCTTTAATTTAATATTATCAAAAAACTTGTTTTTTAATTATTTATATGGCTGTAAAATTTAGGCAGCTTCCGTGAAACAGACGGTAGTATAACATATTCCCTCTCTGATTGAATCCCTGACAACATCCAGCCGTGCAGGTGAAATATGCCAAGATTGCTGTGCAACATGCTGTGCTGAGTTTGCAGCCCGTGTATCCGTGACCAACACGGGGCTATCAGAATGAGTCGAGTATTCGGCGCCCTGACTTGGCGGAGAATCTGATGTACCAGCCTTGAAATGAATGGCGTGCATGAAATGGTTCCCCAATCCATCGAGACCGCATCATTTGCTTGTTCAATTATTTATTTGTTATTATTAAAGACATTCTGGCATTTTCGTGTTTTGGTGATGCTTTTTTATTGTTGTATGGTCACAAAGATTATGTTACAACTTTAGAAGTGAAACTTGTTGATCGCAGAGATACTTGTATATAATGTTAGTTTTGGAATTATTCTGAACTATTGAACAATGTTTGTTATATATGGTCCTTATTTATACCCAATTATGTTCTTTAACTCTGCCATAAATTAGATGCTGTATCTATATTAGAAACGTCAACAATGACCATTGATTATTGTTACAATGTGCGAAGAAAGACAATCTTTAATGTATTGTGTCCATAGTTATCAAGTTTATATTTACAATATAGTAGACATTGTAAATCAAACAGACTACTGTCTGTTCCACGTTCTCCTGCCGACGAACTTTTGACTATTAAACACATTACATTTAAAAAATATGTAAGTACTTTTTCACAAATAACAAAAAATTCCATGAAATATTGATTTTATTGCGAAAAAAATATTTTCTATGGTAATTTAACATGGGGGCGGGGAAAGGTGGCGAACGACCAGGGGGGAGTCAAAAATCTATGTTTGGGGGGAAATTGACTCCGAATCCTGGTTAGATGGCTTGGAAATGAGGTAACTAACAAAACAATTTAGATTTTGAAAATCGGTCCACAAATAGTTTTGTTAAATCTCTTTGTGGCCCCCATGTTGAATTCCCATAGGAAAATCGTTTTTTCGCAATAAAATCAATATTTGATGGAAATTCATCAAATAATTATTTTGGAGGAGGGTGACTTTTTGTTATTGATGAAAAAGTACGTACAATTAAATAGTTTACAGATTTAATATAATGTTTAATATCAAAAAGATCGTCGGCAGCAAGACGTGGAACCGACAGTATAGTATACATTATACGCAACATACTCGACGGTGAAATTAAATAGTCAGTAAGTGAATTTATACTCTCGGATTTCACGAAACCCGCATGAATAAAAAGAAGGCTCATTCTTAAATTTTGATAACATTTAATATTATCAAAAATAAATAGTGGACCTGTTTTCAAAATCTAACGTTTGTCTTCTTATTTAGATAAATTCTAAGCAATCTAGCTAGGTTTCAGAGTTAATTTCCTTTTCTTTTCTTCGTTTCTTGACTCCTTCCCCAGCTCATTCACTTCCGTTTGCCCCATGTTAAATTCCCATAGAGAAACTCAATGTTCGCAATAAAATCGGTATTTGACAAAATTGCACGTAATAAAAAGAAGGCTCATTCTTAAATTTTGTTATAATTTAATATTGTCGAAACAAATATTGTTTTTGTATTGTTTATAATTATAGCCGTAACATGCGGGCAGGTTTCGTGAAACAGACAGTAATAGTTTATAACCATCACTCATTGACAAGTAAGGTGCTCAGTATGCTATGGATTCTTTTAAATATTCCATAGCATATTGAGAAACTTATTCTCGAGTGATGTATAGCTATTTAAACTCCTTTAATACTTTCATAGGAAATGTGTCCATGGCGAATCCTTATGAAAGTAGTCGTAGCAACTAAACATATATGTTTCACTATATGTAGTCTTAAAGTGTACTCTTCCAGTACAGACATACACGCTATATTATATACTTAGTCTCGTATAGTAATGTCCTCAATTGTGGTTGTATCTGTCTGGAGAAGTGGTGAATATAATGTTCGACCATGCCCAGCCGTGGGTAAACGTTTGCCGTGGCACGAGGGAACTGTTTGAACCCCAAGTCCGTAGGCCGCGTGCTTAAACAGTTCCCGAGTGCCACCGTAAACGTTTATCCACGACTGGACATGGTCGAACGTTATTTTTACATTTCCGTCGAAAATATCGCGTAATTTGAGTATATATACAGTACTTTCTGTACTTTGATAATCTTCTCCATTCAAACAGCTGATTTACACATACATGTTCCGGGGCCGCAGTGTACGACGCGTGATGCAGCCGCATCAATTTTAAAATTTTAGTGAGACCGTTCTGAACTGGTCTGTAGACGTCGTGAGACACATGCATTACGTAGTTGTTGTCATGGCCCCGGAATGAGTATTGTAAGTACAGCCATGGTCAAACAACACGCGCTGTATGTTTGAACAAGGCTGTGAGCGGTATCAAACAGCGGCAGTCAAGTAACAAAATGCATGTGCGGAGTGTCTGTGTCTTCGCCTGCTAACTCACTAGGATAGTCTTATAGGGATGTATTACATTCTTTCGAATTATTTGCACGGGTTTCGGTGTGAGAGAAAACCCGTAATCAACCCCTTACACATAAAACACAGTGAAGAGAACACCCGTAACTGCGCGCATGTTATCCTGGAAACCACGAGCTACCATGCAACATGTTTAATTTGTATTACAGTCAAAATAAAGTTATTTGAAATCTTGAAGAGGGTCTCGAACAATCTACAATGTTAATGTGAGTGAACACATTCCAAATATGCACTCAATTATATCTAGTTCATATAAACACCTGCGTAATTTGGATTTCAAACAGTTTACATGACGTCACATTTGACGTCACACAGTGTGATGTCGAAAAGTAGGAAGCACGTCATTGTGTAACTATTGATGCGCACAGCACTATTCGTTGATTGTAAATTCACAAATAGACTAAATTTGCATTTGTACCTGTCGTGGAAGTGTAATAAATAGGATATTCCATCGTCACGGTACATGTGTGAATAGCTTGAAATAATACACTCGTGTACCTAGGCATCCGCGTAAACAAATCGTTCGCTTCGCTTCACGTTTGTTACGCGGAAGCCGACGTACACTCGTGTATTATTGTTCCGCTATTCTGAATGTACGATGGAATATCCTCTATATAGTATGTTTCTAGGAAGCATATTTCACTGACTGGGTGCTAGCAATACATACCCTGACCGGACTGCAATGATTAGATGTTATACTGTACTAGTTTCAAATGCCCATACGTTCTATTTCTCCAGAAACAGACACTAGTTATATGTTTCGCCGAGTCACTGGAGCAATGGGGCGTATGTGATATATGACCAGTATAGCTCCTGGTCAACTAACACAATATCGGAATGGCGAACAGTGCAGACATTAATCAGATTATGTGGATACACAGACTGATTTGGATATACACTGATCACAAACCCCATAAGCCCCATTTCACTATTCACATCCATATTGATAATCAGTTTTATATACATGTTTAGGAATGTGACAGTATCGTTAATCAGTGCTCCAGATAAGGAATTAGTAATTGAGTACTCTCGCTCCATCATTTTTGAAATAATTGTGTATTTCAAAATTTTAATTGTGTACAATAAAATCACACTGCTGTTTACATTTCAGCAGAGAGCAATTATTTAACAGTTTGCTTCTAAATGAAAACATGTAGTGGCATTTCATTATAATTGTCTCCTTTGAGACAATTCTAATGAAATACCAATATTTGTTTTCATGGAAAAATAAGAAAAACATTCTATATTAATTTTGTGGTCAGTTTATTGTTTTCTGCACCATCATAAAGGTACCACATTTTTTAATGCTTTTTCATACTCACTACTTCTAATTTTTTGGCAATTTTAATTGGGTATTTAAGCAAATACGCAGCTTATCTGGAGCTCTGGAAAATTTGTAGTTAACTATACTCTGTTTTCCTTCATCCATTCGGAAAATGGTAAACCTTTCATATAATCCATAACATTCATGAATACATGTATGCATATAGAGGTTAGCAAAGTACGTGTATAACGATTGAACGAAATAGTTACATACCTGGCATGGCATGGGTATTTACATCGAAACATCACCTATTTGTATCAGTGTGTTCAGTAATTGCGATATTGTTAGGACAATATAGTTAAAGGAAACACGTTTCATGAAAGCCAACATTATTGCATGTAGTACTACTGAGTTTAGTTTGTTAAAACTTTGAACATTGACAGCTTCAATGTATGTACACAATGTCAGGAGTGTAACGTCTTTCTGTAGCAACATTATTGACGGCCATTTTCCTTGTTTATGCCCATATTGCAATATCTATTTGAGAAAATCAAGCTGTTATGTGGACACACCAGAAGGCATGTGTTTATCAACATTATATTAAAATACATACGTGCTGTTGAAGGAAACTTGCTTCCATGGGTCATTTTTGGTAAGTTACTTATATATGATACATGGTCTGAGACACAGTTCATAAGGGATTTAAGTAATTTCAACGATATTCAACGATATTCAACGAGAGTGTAACGTATTGGTGGTGTATTTATTTATTGGATGGTGGTTAACGCTCTGTTTACAGCTATGGTCATTTTAGGCCGGGTTCACGAGGTCGAATCCAAACTTATTGATAGAGCTCATGCTTAAATGTCACATTACCAAATATCACTTATTTCCTTCAAAATGATCGAACAAAAAAAAAGCGACCCTTACAACCGATTTACGGATCGTTTGTATTGTTCGGGATATCGATATTTCTCATATCGCACCGTATCTGACACCTATGCTGAGCCAGGCAATGCATTGGTCATCGCTTACCTCTCCTGTTTATGCTACCTACTGGCGCGAGGTGCGTGGCGCTGTAAAAATAATCGCTATGACGTAGCAGTAGTACCGTTTCCCTGATTTGTCGATAAAGGTTTCTTATAGAATAACGTGTGGATTTAACTGACTTCATTCATTTGTTGCATACTTTCTTCGTTTTTATCGTTTAATCTATTCGTTAAATTGTGATTGCTCATTCACCTATTTATGCTTGGAGTATTTATACGTTGGTTGAAATCGTCGGCGATGACCATCTGTGCGGCAGTCGGTTGTAAATCAAACACACAGCCGAGACATAATCATAAACAAATGATGAATAACATGTTAATTGGTATTGTGTTACAGTTTGTCTTGTCTCCGACGTTCCGTAGATTGATTGTGCAATGTATTGCAGATATGTGTCAGTTAAGCATACTTGCGTTTTGACAATTTCGAGATGAAATTAATTCTTTATTTTGATCTGCCATTATTAGTGACACTCGAGCTACGTTCAAACGGATGAAGCCGGATATCATTAATTACCCGGCATAGCAAACAACTTATCCGCTTATTTGAACTCCGGGAAAAAGTGGAGTGGCTGTTGGGACAGGTGTATTCTGAAATCAACGAAGCCACACCCATTTACTGCTGATTGGTTGAATCCATTTTGTATCAGTCTTAATCAGTAACAAACGTGTGAAGCTTTGTCAACAACAATGCGGCATAGCAAACCACTTATTTGATGATTTGACGGCTTTATATTGACTGTAAAAATAATTTGATTTTTACTATTGATTTCATTGCGAAAAATGGATTTGTCTATGGGAATGTAACATGGGGGGGGGGGGGGGGGGGTGGTAAAGGAGACTGAAGCAGCAGCAGGAGGAAATGGAAAAATGGAAATTGACAAAGTCCTCAAATTTTAAAAATCCGAAAAATTCTTAAAATTAGAAGATTCTTCCCGTGTTAAATGCCCATATACATCTTCACTCTGTGAAGATGTCTATGGGGATTTAACATGGGGAAATTGTATTTTCGTAATAAAATAATATTTAACCAAATTTTACGAAATAAAAAAAAGCTCGCTCTTAAATTTTGATAAAATTTAATATTATCGAAAGGAAAATGTAGTTTTTGCATTGTTTATATATCCGTAACATTTGGCAGCTTTTGTGAAACACAGTAGGGACAATATCATAATTATGTAAATAATTTACACGAGATATCGGAAATCATTCATATGGCCCGTCTCGTGTATCGTAATTCAATTTATCAGACTATAGATGGAATGTTATTAAAAATGCTGAAGTTTATGATGGCACACGCCCAGTATTGAATATGTGGGTTGTATTCATTGTCCCAATGTGAATATGTGGATGTGGCTAGGGGAACTGGCTTATGGTATTTGCAACCATATATGCCCTGCTCAGCTCGTGCATCCGCACAGTTTCATCGGGATATGTACTGTTCAATAAGCGCTCGCTCTGCTTATGACCAGAAATACAGATCATTATGAGGCTGCCGTGTGTGCTATTCGATCAAGACCCACACTGGTCACAAATCTGATAAGCCCAATTTCACCAGACTGAGTCACAACAACATATTAGTAGCTCTGGCTTCATATAGAAGCTCACTGTGAACTATGAGTTGGACCAGTATAATTTGTATAACATTGAAAGGTGTTTGTTGAATCGATGACTCGTAATTTCTATTTGTTATTGAAATAAAATCAACACATGTTTAGAATAGAAACCTATATATATTTATTGCATAAAATGGGCTTTCAGTTTAATACACTGTAATAAGAATGATAATGCACTAGTGTAATAAATATGCAAATGAGACCGCATCAGAAAACATGTGAGGTAATCATGCAATAAATATTATCTTACACGACTGATGATTTAATATGATACTTAGTAAACGAATTTCATAAGAATTTCATAAGAAACTACCGAGTTTAATTATATACTTATATATAACAGGATAATATTAACATTTTACAGCGAAAACTTGTTCCGTTTAATTAGTGCTACCCGATACTGGATTATTGGCAGCATTACAACATTATCACCCCTGTTTATCACGGTTTGTGACAGTATATAATAGCAAAGAAAAAAGCC
Organism: Conchocele bisecta; assembly: GCA_029237695.1. Taxonomy (NCBI): domain Eukaryota; kingdom Metazoa; phylum Mollusca; class Bivalvia; order Lucinida; family Thyasiridae; genus Conchocele; species Conchocele bisecta. The sequence goes on along the minus strand of CM055280.1, from coordinate 49,242,673 downwards.
CACAAAATCTTAGAAGTTGATCAACAAAATTAATGGGTCTGGTTGATATGTACAAGTTTCATTCCATAAAACCAGTAGCCGATTTCACCAAAGGTTCTAAGCATTCTTATCTAGCAAAGTATACTTTGAGGGAGTAATCATTTATTTATTTTTCCCGAATGCATTATTTCATATATAACCATGATAACTAACGACTGCATATATTTGATGAGTAAAAATATGCAGACTTATTATACTGAAGTTATTACATTATCACAACCAAAATGACTGTGATAATGTAATAAATCCATTATAATAAAACTTAATAAATGTATCCTTAAATCGAAAATTTCTCCCTCAAAGTCTACTTATACACAAGTATACTTTTCAATGTTGGTTGGCTACAGATATCGATATTTGAGAGATCATATGAAGCACGGCGTATTTAACGCAGACATAAGCATTATACTTACATGATTGCATAGTTGTTAAATTATCTTAGTTTTGTTCGCATGTGACACATACCCTCGATTCAGTGACAAATACATTTCTATAGCACAAGGTGATACAATACAGAAATGGAAAAAGCATTATAAACAACATGTGTGTTTGTGGTTCGCCGCTATTAATATAATACTGTGGCCGACAACTGTTGTTGCGAACATTTTGGAGGTACTGGACTTATCACAGTTGTGCCCGTACACAGACTTATGTAACACAGACGCTAGGAAGGAAATACCGATCACTAGTATGGCTCCTTGCTGTATGACCTGTTTTTGTTCCGACTTTTGCTGGGCGAGAAATGACTGCTGCTTTGATGTCACGACTCCTGCCCCGTCGAACATCGCCGAGTTACAAGACGCCATTGAGTGTGTGCCTGAAACCCAAGAATTTGTTCATGGCCAGAGGGTGCCACTACACACAGAAACAACTACATACATGTGGATGATCATCAAGTGCGTAGGTACGTGTTAATCATGTAACACCACTCTATGAGCCGCGTCGTATGGTATTTTGCTCCTCTGCCTACATCTTTTTTGTTTTACTATACCTTTCTAGAGTGCTTTCCCAATCTTCATATTTCTAATGGCTAACCCGGTTAGTTCCACAGTTGGTGGCTATATATGAATATTCATTGTGGCTTCGGCCAGTAAGATGTGAACTTATGTGTGCGTGGTGTATCATCCATGTAGAATACTTTGTGTACGGGGTCCTTCCAACACTTTAGCTTTTACTCGTAGTTTGATATCATCCATCTTTGTCTTCCTGATATCTTAATGGTGTGTTTATGGACATACACCCTCCTGTCATTGCCTTTCAAATATTTTGCAGCGTATCAATGCCCAGACCAGTTGGTACCTGTCAGTTCTGCTTTTCCGACCAGTGTGTCTACATGTATGTCCGCTTGTCCACGTCTACTTCATTCTTCACCCCTCTCTCTCTCTCTCTCTCTCTCTCTCTCTCTCTCTCTCTCTCTCTCTCTCTCTCTCTCTCAAAGGTTGCATATAGAGTGTTAACTTGCCCTTGTAGCCGTTCTGACCTGACTTAGTGTAGCTTCCGTTTGACATCCTTTCTCTATTCTATCTTCTCTCACGCTTTCCATGATATCCTCATTTTCTTCTTTCTCAATTCTGGAACTTTCTCTCTGTATCAGGTATCCACTGATTGAAGGTATATATACACATCATGTATTGTTCATCATTCAATGGACACACATTATTTCTTAGTTGTGTCTGGAAATACTTCTTCACGCTCGAATATATCAGCTTCTCTACATCTATATGTGTTTTTTCTTCCTCTTCTGCACATTCCGGAGTTTCAATTTGGCGATGACGAGTGCATGGTCACTGTTTTCAACATTGCTCTAACGCTATTCTATTCTATTCGGCTTATATTCAAGGGTGGGAATTGGCTCGAACATCTTCCATGCCCTCTAACGCATTGTAAACTGCCCCTACATCTTGATACTGTCAGCGAGAAATCTGGTTGTTCGATTGGCCATTGGGTAACTTCTTGGACCACGTGTAGATATCTTAATGTTGGTATATGGTGCATTCAATAGCCAGGGTTTTTTTGGCACAAATCAGTCTTTCTCCATTGCCATTTAAATCACCGCAACCGTGACCTATCGTGACTGTCATTCATGCGTTGGCTTTTTAAATTCTTATAGTAAAATATATTTTTCGCAATAAAATAATTATTTGATGGAATTTCATCAAATTTTCTTTTTGTGGGGGGGGGGGGGGGGTGTGTGTGATTTTTTGTTATTAATGAAAATAGTACATACATTTAAATATATGTTTAGACTTAATGTGTTTAATAGGTTAAGCCAAACGTTTGTCGGCAGCAAAACGTGGAGTAGACCGTATGCCAACCTTCCTTGTGTGTCTCCGTAATTTTACCAACATCCTTGTGTCGCTGGTGTAGATTGCTGTAGCGTTTCATTTATTGGCATGACAGGGTTTGCTGGTCATGTGCACAACCATGTTCCTTTCTCGTCCCGGCTTGGAACAGGCCATGGTGAAGTTTTCCTAACTACATCATACATTTATTTTGTGTCGCCTGAAGTAATAACATAGATAATCACATAAGTATATTTTCTGCATGCAATTGGCACCATTTTATTATGTAGTAAATTTCTTTTTATCCCGTCGACACAGGCCGTGCCGTGAAACTCGGTGCCGTGAAACATTTTTGATATCCTGTCAATACGACCTAATCACTGCGTAGGAATATGTGCGGTGGCCGGGGTTATTTATGTTTGTATTTTAAAGCCATTTGTAGATGTTTACGGGATAAATAGAATAGTAGGTTAGTGCCGTGAATGGGAAAAATATCTGGCGCGGCACGGAAACGGGATGTGCTCGGCAGAGCCTCGCCCATCCCGTTTCCTAAGCCTTGCCAGATAGTTTTCCCCATTCACGACACTGACCTATGTATTGACCTTGCATGCGAAACCAGAAGGGGGCATACACCTTAATTTCACAATTTGTTGGGAGATAATCTTATCTATTTTAATGTATTGAATGCGTGAGTTCTCTGTCTCAATTCTCACATGCTGGTATACGATAATCCCAGGAAGAAGTGTACTTTTTCTTTTGTGATAGGCTTCGGTAATTCCAAGGTCCACAACTAGAGAAGTAGGTTGTAGATGAGTTATATGTATGTATGTGTAATTGTTAATAATCGTAATTTCTTTTAATGTGACACGGTTGACATAGATTCTTCTAACGTACCGTGGAGTATCACCAGGTACCAAACGCACGTTATTGTCAACGCCAACCACTGCATATTTGCTTATCTATATAGAAGACCATGTTAGTGTCTCGGAAACGGTAGGAATTCCGTGACGAGCCTTGGAATTTCTACTGGTTCCGCACATACGTTATATCAAACGCACTATCCTGGCATTCGCTATATATACCGTTTAAATGTATGTGTACTGGTACTTCTTTACATTGTAGGGCGTCCAGAAAGTGATCCTCTCGCTCAGAAGTGTCTGCTGACCCCGGAGTCCAGTATCGTGGATTTGGTACCTGTATGGTCCCCCAGCACTCGCGACCTTTACCGCAACCAGCACTGTGCCCTGTGTTATAACGCTACAGATTACCAGTTTCTGTCCGTGGACATTGGCGCGCTGAATCCATACCTGGACGTGGAAGAACATGCCAACTGGGGCATTATCGACTACCTTCTAAAACACCCTACATCAGCTAGCAATATATTAACCGTATACGCAGCTAATGATATCAGGACACAAATGACATACTGTAACCTCACATTCGAAAGTGAATGCCACAATGATACGGATATTTCGGACGCAATTAGGCACAGGTGTCAAACAACAAAATCTCCGTGGTATTTCAACAAAAAATACGAAACACATACAATCATACTGTACAAGAATATTTACTGTTATATATGCAGCTCTAATAATGAGATAAATAATCAAATTTATTATACTATACATAATGAAACTCATGTCTTTTTGCCGAAATTTATGTATGGGATGTGTTATATACCTTTGAAGATAGGATCAGTGTCAAATATCAACATCATTCCAGCATTTACGGCCTTTCTTAATTTTGATGGAACAATTGAGTACACCCACATGAAATGTAGTGAGACGGAGGTATTGGATCCGTATATGGTAAGTTGATAAACGAAATATGACTAAGCAATAAATTATACACTAAATCGTGCCGTAGAGTGCTCAATGTATAGCAGCAAGTATCGCGATAAAGCAAATCCAAATGTTTTAGGCCACATATAGAGTTTGCTTGTATAACCCGATTGACTGCTGTACGAGTCGGCATGAGCATCATATTAACCCTTTCACCCCTCAGTAACTGGAATTTATTTCAAAGGTACATGCCCATTCAGTATGCACAGAATGTTCTTTATAACAGATACATCATCTGACACATTTTCTGGCAAAAAAGCACATTAATTCACCATTACCCCACGTATTGATCGGCATTATTATACATTATATATCGGACGTAAATTCCCATACAGATATCAGGGGCGATAACCGTGTTTCCTTAAAATATTAATGAACATCATTTTCCCATGGAAGCCATCTTTTCTCTAGTTGTTGTTCAACATTCAACATAACGAAATGAAGCTTTCAAATTTACCAGGTATACATGTAGATGTCAGATAAACACATTAAAGAGCTAAGGTTAAATTGCTACCCTCGCGATATGTATAGAGCGGAGTAGCAATTTTGTTTCTACATTTGCATATGACAATAGCCTGATACCACCGCGAGTCACTATCAGTAAAATAAATATTACTAAATGATTATATCTGTACAGCGGGCACTCGTATTTTTTAGAATTGGTGGAATGGTGACACCATTATACGCTTATTTAATTCCTTTAAAGCACATTGTGCGCCTACCGAGTGGTCATGTACCTTTAATATGTTAATTTTACAACCAATCGGACCGCCACACATTGGTTTTCAGACTAGTCCAATTCGGGGGTGTTTTTGTTCTCCGAAATATGAAAATTACTTTCAAAAAGTGCAAATCCTGATGAGAAGGTTCGTTACGAACCGGCTCATCTGCATCTGCACTGTTTGCATAAACCGATATAGTGGGTTTACGGGTTCAAAGGGTTAAGCCCTTCTAGCGAAAAGTAGTTCGCTAGAAATGTCCCATGATTTTAGGCTAGCGACACAGTTTGTTTGCATTATCTGATCAATTGCTGCACAAATCTGCTGGAGTACAAGCTAGGGCGCGGTTGATCCATCTGAATAGTACAGACCGAAGCAGCAGGGGAAGCGAATGCACCTCTCCCAGTTGGGTAACCGCGGACGCCGTGCGGCAAGCCGCGGCCCCCACGCCCATTCCGGAAGAAAACGAGGGTCGAATGCACCAGCCCTGGATGCTAATCATAGCAGAGCCAGTGCTGAGCCCAAAGGGACGGCCCACGCCTCTCGCCGGCCAAGAGCTCGCCCCGAGCGCAACTGCCGGCGGAAGAATAGCAAAAGCCTCTACTCGAGCACACACCCCTAGCGATTGGGTAAATGTCTTAGCCGACACCCAGTTACTGTGGTGTTGGGACCTTTCTTAAGTCCGCCCATCTGACGGTTCACTGTCAAGTTTTACGGTTCGTCTTTAACCCCAATTCCTCTCCGAAACGAATTGAGCGAAACCAGCGAAGTTACTACAGCGCAAATTTCGGTCAGGGCTACCCCGGTTTTGGCGATAGAGGTGCGTGCCTTGTGAAAAACTATATGTGAGTTGGGCAACCTATCATGCAACACCACCCTTATTTGTGCCATTGGCCACCCATATCGAATTGGGAAACGAGCATTGTGATCACCGACAGCGTAGGCAGCAATATGCGTACGTGGGTTCGTACGAGCCGCGGGTACACGGTTTGCACAGAGCTATACAACAAAGTAGTCTCGAACTTCGAACATATTGGTGGCCATCTTGCCCACTATGTCGACTGTCCGAACGAGCATCTTTCCACCACGTTTCGACATGCGGACGTCCAAGAACGCGGCTGTACGTGCATCGAGGTATCTTTGTACGCATGTCGCGGCCACGACATATCCGCCGTCACAGCAACCGAGGTGGTACAAGATGCTTTGGAGTTGGTATCGCCCATTCCACAGATTTTTTCCACGATGCGTCATTGTCTGCCTTGGCCGGGGTTGGTTGGTCCCGAATTCCGTAGATCCTGTCTGATCTAGTATGCGCGTACCACACGACGAAGTTCGTGACTACTTTGTTGTATAGCTTTGTGTGAACTGTGTACCCGCAACTCGTGCGAACCCACGTACATATATGGCTGTCTACGCTGTCGGTGTTGTCGAGAATTGTTGGGCTTGCCTCTTGCATGGCACTCCCGATGTCGCCTGTTCTCGGAATCCTAGGGTGCCAAGATACATCACCAGCGTTTCCCGATCGAGAACGCAGGAGAAGTCTTGCGTATCGTCGATAGCCCATATCAGTGGTCTAGGAGTTGGCGATCGAATAATGGTAGCGAGGCTTGTAGTTCGCCTGTAGAGTTCTCGGACACCGCAATGTTTTTGCGACAAAGTACCCAGCTGGTTGGGCTACGTTTTGCCTTGCAGTCAGTATATTTTTATATTCTGTGAATAGTCTCCCGAATGGCACTACCCGCGGCATCCTTGGCGGCAATAGTGTGCACGATGCTCGTTTGTATATATTTTCGACTTTCTCCGTCGACCTTTTTCTCCATACTCTCTCGTACTGCTGTCGCGATGCGTGCGACGATTTGTTTTGCAGAACCATCTTCGACGGTGGTGCAGGAAAGATGCCCACACACCCCACACACTATTCGCGCCGCAGATACCCGAAGACCTACGCATCGTCGACAAACGGGGGCAAACCCTCTAAGGTCCTCTATTCATTTCCAGGACAAATGTCGGCCACTAAAATGTCCCGAAAAATCCCTGCCCTACAACGGGGACTGCTATTACATCCAGGGGTATGACACCCCGAGCGCCGTGTCGTTTCGGATTACGGCAGATCCCGCCAATATCACCAACAGAGCGGCAGTCTTCCGGCTACTACAGTGGGGCGTGGACGAGGAATACGAATTCGCTTGTAGCATCGAATCCGGGTTCAACGATACCAAATTGGAAGCGGAAAAGCCATCCCGTGAATACCTATTGTCTATAGGATTTCAGAAGCCCACACAAATCATAGGTAGTTTTTATAAAATTCGAAAATTTCATAGGTTCATCTCAGCTGGGATTCAACTAGGGGTTGGTATTAATGGGACACTACTGAAAGGCATAGACGCGAGGACATTTCAGTACAGTCAGATATGGCGTTCCGTAGATTATAAACGACAATGTAACGGGAGATTTAATGTAATCAATATGTGGTGCCCTACTATCGAGCTCTCTGACGCAGACGTCATGTATTGCGTGGAAAACAAAATATTATCGGAAGTCTTCGAATTTAACAACCCTTCTTCTTTGGCGGATAACACATCATATTCTGTCAACCGTCAGCTATGTCTAAAATATTATTTGAACTCATGGTTACATATATCAGGTACAGCTGCACTTATGATATGGCTACCATTGTCAATGCTGTTTGGTTTGTTCACTCTAATTGTTATCTAGTAATTGGCTGTGTCGGTGAGAGGACGTAACGATGTACATAACTAACTTAGCCCCCTTGGTCACTGACCTATTCAATTTTAGAACTTAAGAGAATATACTTTTTTTTAGATATCAGGTAATTTGGGAAACACACAAGTCGCGTGGCTTAACACATAAATATATGCTATATGTGTGTATAGGCTCAGCCTCATCAGAGCAGTTATGTCATTAAAAGATAGGAACGGACTCGCTGGATTCATATTAAATCAATAAATCATATCTAAATAACGTCGCGAAAAGAAACGATCAATGCCATTATTATTCATGTTTTGTAACTAGCTTCAAATCGCCTGTAAGTCGCCATCTTGGATAGCCGTTACGTCACAGTGCGGAAACGTGTTGATAAAATCGAAACATTCCATTTCTGTATATATTGTCCACAAGTCAACACTTGTTCACATCTATCCAGACGCGTGTGATATGTTTACCATTAATATTTGATATAACTAAGCCATGCGTATTGTGCTTACAATCAGTGTAGACCCAGACTAGTCTGCACCCTGTGCTGTCTGCTCGGCGTATGCACTGTTAGCCATCCAGTCAAACAATCATTACAATTTGCAGTATAATACATTACTCACGAATTGAAACAATCATATCCATGACAACGTATGATCTAGTGCACTTGTGTGTTTTCTTATGTACCATACTGAAATGTTATTAACAATTTTGTGGGAGATTTCCACCTCAAAAAAAAGTATGACCTATACTGGTATATTACAAAGCAGACAGGATCATGTTTGCAACCAGCAAAATACAAAGTCTACAGTACGATACCGTATCATACAATGTCAAATGAATGGTGTAGTCCCTAATCAGATTTTGTTTTATGTAATTCCTGTATATAACTGAAATGAAAGTAAAACTTAAACGTTGCCAAGCCCAGAAGCATGATCTACCTAATCAAATACCTAATTATTATGACACAGCAACATGCGGTATTTTCTCATGTACTGTGTAAATATGTTTTACGACCAGCAGAAACATCCCTGGGGCTAACCAATGTTGGCGAAATAGGCTACTGTTTTAGTTCCTAAAATCAAGTTGCACGACATGTTGCTTCCGTCTTATCCTGTGAAATTCAATTACAACCATAGAGCATGATAGTGCACAACAATTGTAATGTGTCACAAAATGTGTCCAAAGTGGTTTGGAAGACGAAATAGTGTTACAACGGGATTTATTTTATATTAACAACTTAAAAAATAAACTTTATTTGGTTTTACAACGTTTCAAACATTTGCGCGAGATCACATATGCGTTTACAAATTAGTTCATGTTCAATGAATATTTGATTGTATTGGTTGGTTTCATTTAAATATGCATATGGATTTACTAAATTACATTTTGCGACGGTGTGTCTCATTAGGTGAAAATTTGTATAAAATTTGCCAAATAGAATTCTTTAATTATATAATTAATTTAAGGCTAAGATTAAAACTGTTGCAGTAGATGTCTATATGAATATGAATGTGAACGATTTCCGTCACCCGTTTCGAGTATCTCGTTAAAGGAAATAAAGTGAGAACCAGTATAGCCGAAATTGTTCACAATGGAAAAGGTTTGACATCATCAGATGCTATTTTGTCTGTATTTGCATAATGCTTTGAACATACATACATTCCCAAATCAAATTATCAATATGATAAACACTTCAGACAACAAAATTAACATACATTTGAACGGTTGATATAAATCATCGACAGTCAAGAATATGAAACAATGGACACCATAATAAAAAGTGATTAATACTGGCACTGAAAACTAAAATGTCTCCAGGGTATGAATGGTACATATATATTAACAAGCATAACCGTTACGGAGGTGAAACGATGATGGAGCACGTACGAACATGTTCAGTTCAGTTGGACATTTCTCGACAGCTGGGAAGCGTTGCACAATAATACCTCGACACAAACGGTATGGAAAAAGCATTTCTCACAATACTAGTCAACCAATCACCTTGCATATTCACACTGCTGACTATTTAACAAATTGATGCAAAGAAGAATAACATTTTAATTGTACTATTGAACAACAAATAACGTTCCCATCACCCAACCAGCAAGGTTTATAAACTGGCATATGCTGTACAATGTGTAACCGTAGCATCCTTTTTACAAGAGACAATACAATATTGCACAGCCAATACTAGTAGTACGTATGTCACATTCATTGATATTGAGTGTGTCACCATGGCATGCCTGTGAAGTTGCATGATCTTGTTTTCCGTGTAACTAAATTGCGATTGCTAATAAACACATGTGACACTATAAACGTATATGTTATGACAGAACGCAAACATCTCACTGATTCCCTGTAAGCTGTGCGTAAGACAATCCGGTGTGTGTTCATAATTGTACGGCCTTGTCTACATTATAACGTGCTGTTGGTCAACGCTAGCTGGAGATGTTACCCTATCAGGTTTATTCCCACATGAATGACCGACCTTACAACCTTACACATTTGTATAAGTGCTCTGGCTTTTTTTTGCAATCGTTGTAAAACGAATTTTCTTGTAAAACTAATTTTTTGTTGGCTCATTCTCCGAATGTACAGCAGCAATTTTAGAGATAGTAACTCATACGCCTGTCAATGGCGCGACATGTACGAAATGAACGCAAGTAAATAAAATATAAGTATTGTTAGCAAGCACATACAAACACTGAATAAAAAGTTCAATAAGAACCTTGATGATATGACTATACCTCGCGTTGCATATGTATCGCACATGGGCATTCGCTAAGAGATTTATGGCTCCGCAATATATGGGCCTAACGATATGTTCAGGAAAGCAATATATGCTTTGTTTCTTGTTGTTTCTATAGTTGCATGCCCAAATTGACTCAATCCTAATAGTAGCAACGAAGCTTTGCACATCTGTATTAATACCGTGACACTCGTATGGATGAGAAGTATGGAACACTCTTCGCCAATAGGATGACCATGAACGTAACACCTTCCAACACATGTAATTAAAACAAATTCAAAATAATAAATCATTAGCCAGATCGGACAAGTGAGGCGATGCTTGGAATTCAAACATCACCAAAGAACTCAATCGAACAAAACTGCAATCGTCACAAAGTTAACGCTATTTGACCCACATTCATGATTTATCAATTATGTTGAGTAATATATTCCACCACAAACTAAACATGTTTGTAAACGATCAGACAAATATGACGGGATTTATCCGGACATATATAAGTTACTCCACAAGTATAATTCGATAGATCGCTCGAGTACAGAAAGATAGGCATGTTTCCAAGCAAACAATGGGCGGAATAACATAGTGTTAATATAAAGCACGAACAGTTATGCCAATCCTGTCGTTGCACATAATTAAACATGTACGATCAGGCACTCAATGCAGGTACGTTTATATATCTCGTAATAAAACATTTCCTTTTTAAAGTTGATTTTACTCCATGAAATAATTAAAAAAGTATATTTTCTACGCATAGTTTTTGCATCGTACTGATTAATGTTGAATTGAGTAATTCTCCGCCGTATTTATTTAGTTCGGCCTTATAGGCTTTGCTCCAATTACCAGTTGTATGTGCACCCTGAAGGAGTGCACAATGCGAAAGCGAGAAATCCGAAACTCATATGAAATGTCATGCAAAGCATGAACTGTATTTGGCGAAATCAATGAGGTGATTCTAATATGTTGGAGTAACAAGCTTTAGTGGAAAATATTTGAAATATTCAAAACAACAGATGACAAAGGGTGTATTACTGCCAACCTGCTGGACATCAAAGGGAATAGCGGTCAATAGCCACATACCGGTATTAACCGGTATTAACCGTTTTAACATGTTTAACACAGACTCTTACAGCAATATTTGCAAACTTTATGTAGTTCCAGATTAGCCGGCTTAATAAACGGACTCGTGTGAAAATGATTTTGTAACGAACGGATTGGCCGGAGAATTATCATGGATCAATCCCATTCACTTACACTGGAGTAAACCTAGACATTATCTACACTATTCAGTTTTAATAATACAACGCCAAAACTGTTTACAAGTTCACCCATACTGAAGAGAAAAGAAACTACTTGCAAGCTCTATCGCGCTTTCCGAAATTTAAGCGGGGGCGACAATAAAATGATCACTAAATTACAATAGCAGACAGTATTAACTAATAAGGCCGAAACAAATTAGCTGTGTTTCAGGTTATATGCTGAAAAAAGTTTTGGTCGGTAGGTTGTCAATTTTTTTTAGGCAAACATAAGAGAAAACTAACAAATATTGTTTTAAATATTAGCTATACTTACAGTATTGGCTTAAAACACACTTTGTGCATAGCAATGACTAACTAGCTAAAAATACTTTTTGCATAAAAAATATTGAGGTAACAATTTATTTCATTATTTTTTTTAAATGAATGAAAAAAATTACGACCACATCAAAAAAACAGGGTCGGTCGGGATACCTGAAACACGGCTTATTTGTAAACGTTCTTAGGGAGAAGTACCCCCACTCAAGTGTGTGTTATTCAGACATATATACTGGACAACATAGACATGGGTTCATGCCGTCACATTCCCCTAAAGGGGTTGCAATCGGGATTCTCAGATGACCAGTTGCTCATTTTTGCGATATTTTTGTCAATTATGCATAAAACATAGGTATTATAGATCACTCTCAAATTATATACATCAGTTTCTTATGTACACACACCGCAGTACGTTATTGTGGTACAAGCTATAGTTGTTGCATTCAGTGAAAAACGGACTAAGACAATAAACAGGCAGATGCAAAACAAAAGCACCCTACAATATGTTTACCAGTAGTATTGAAAATAGCAATGCTTGTTTAATCAGAATGTGCCCCACTGGGACTCGAACCCAGGTCACTAGAATGAATACCAGTATGCTAGCCGCTGCACTACAAGGCCTGACCAAACCGATAAACACAACATTATTCAAATCAATACCATATTAAATTGTATAAAGCTTCTGTACATGTATAACGCGGGTCTCTCGTGGAGCTGCAGTGTAATACACGATTTATGCAGAATTCATTTCAGTTGATGAGCCACTTAAACCGGAATTTGCCAGAAAGACCGAAAGAGCCCATCTATCGGAATGTTATCTATCGCTGGCTTGACTCCGGTATTTCACACTGGCTGAAAACTCGCCGAAAACAAAGTTGCTAAATTAATGCATTTAAAGCATGTAATGTATAAACTTAGTATCAACACTTTACCCTATATAATTTATATAAATACTTTAATAGATAGGTCCCAAAATCCGCACCTGTGCACATAGATGTCCATTTGTAACCACTATATAGCATTGGTTACATAGGTTACATGTCTTGTCTCAATGTTATAAACCAATACTAAAGCATGCTCTGCAGAGATGGGCAATGAATCTTTTTTATGCCTTTCATTTTAGCTCGACTATTCGAAGAATAAGTAGAGCTTGTGTTGTCACCCCGGCGTCGGCGTCGGCGTCACTGTCACGCCTTGGTTAAGGTTTTTAGTCAAGCTTGTATATGGAATACTACTGGCCCTACACCCACCATATTTGGACAACTTCATTTCCTAGTGATGTACATCAATAACCCCTAATCTATATTTGACCTTGACCTACATTTCCTCTTGAATTACTTAGTTAATTCCCCTTGGTTAAGGTTTATAATCAACCTTGGTTAAGGTTTTTAGTCAAGCTTGTATATGCAATACTACTGGCCCTACACCCACCATACTTGGACAACTTCATCTCCTAGTGATGCACATCAATAACCCCTGATCTATATTTGACCTTCACCTACATTTCCACTTGAATTACTTAGTTAATTCCCCATGGTTAAGGTTTTTAGTCAACCTTGGTAAAGGTTTTTAGTCAAGCTTGTACATGGAACACTATTGTGCATACAGACACCATACTTGGACAACCTTTTCTCATAGGGATGTACATCAATAACCCCTGATCTATATTTGACCTTGACCTACATTTCCTCTTGAATTACTTACTTAATTCCCCTTGGTTAAGGTTTTTAGTCAAGCTTGTATATGCAATACTACTGGCCCTACACCCACCATACTTGGACAACTTCATCTCCTAGTGATGTACATCAATAACCCCTGATCTATATTTGACCTTCACCTACATTTCCTCTTGAATTGCTTACTTAATTCCCCTTGGTTAAGGTTTTTAGTCCAGCTTGGTTAAGGTTTTTAGTCAAGCTGGTACATGGAATACTATTGTGCATACAGACACCATACATGGACAAAAATTTTCTCATAGTGATGTACATCAATAACCCCTGATCTATATCTGACCTTGACCTACGTTTCCTCTTCAATTACTTAGTTAATTTCCCCTTGGTTATAGTTTTTAGTCAAGCTTGTATATGGAATACTACTGGCCCTACACCCACCATACTTGGACAACTTCATCTCCTAGAGATGTGCATCAATAACCCCTGACCTATATTTGACCTTCACCTACATTTCCTCTTGAATTACTTACTTAATTCCCCTTGGTTAAGGCTTTTAGTCAACCTTGGTTAAGGTTTTTAATCAAGCTTGTACATGGAATACTATTGTGCATCCAGACACCATACTTGGATAACTTTTTCTCATAGGGATGTACATCAATAACCCCTGACCTTTATTTTACCTTCACCTACATTTAACCTTGAATTACTTGGTCAATGTTTATAGTCAAGCTTGTATATGGAATACTCCTGGGCCTACATCAACCATACTTGGACAACTTCATCTCCTAATGATGTACATCAATAATCCCTGACCTATGTTTGACCTTGACCTACTTTTATCCTTGGATTACTTAGCTATTTCCCCTTGGTTACTGTTTTTAGTCAAGCTTGTATATGGAATACTCCTGGGCCTACAGAAACCATACTTGGAAAACTTCATCTCCTAGTGATGTACATCAATAACCCCTGACCTATATTTGACATTGATCTACATTTAACCTTGAATTACTTACTTAATTTCCCTTGGTTAAGGTTTTTAGTCAACCTTGGTTCTTTGTCAAGCTATGTGTACATCGACAACCCTCGTAGTCGAGCTTTGCTGTTCTTCTACAGCTCTTGTTGGGTTACACGGTTACACACTCTTTGTCTTTGGTTACATACGGTTACATTGGTTACATACTATTCATCTGAAAGGATGGACGATCAATTTGATTTTTTATATGTAATGCCTTTCATTTTGAGTTACACGGTTACACGATATATGTCTTTGGTTACATACGGTTACATCGGTTACATGCTATTCTTCTGAAAGGATGGACAATGAATTTTATTTTTTATATTTAATGCCTTTCATTTTTGGGTTACACGGTTACACGCTATATGTCTTTGGTTACATCGGTTACATACTATTCTTCTGAAAGGATGGACGATCAATTTGATTTTTTATATTTAATGCCTTTCATTTTGAGTTACACGGTTACACGCTATATGTCTTTGGTTACATACGGTTACATCGGTTACATGCTATTCTTCTGAAAGGATGGACAATGAATTTTATTTTTTATATTTAATGCCTTTCATTTTTGGGTTACACGGTTACACGCTATATGTCTTTGGTTACAGACAGTTACATCGGTTACATACTATTCTTCTGAAAGTATGGACGATCAATGTGATTTTTTTTATATTTAATGCCTTTCATTTTTGGGTTACACGGTTACACGCTATATGTCTTTGGTTACATACGGTTACATCGGTTACATACTATTCTTCTGAAAGGACGGACGATCAATCTGATTTTTTATATTTAATGCCTTTCATTTTGGGTTACACGCTATATGTCTTTGGTTACATACGGTTACATCGGTTACATACTATTCTTCAGAAAGGATGGACGATCAATCTGATTTTTTTTTATATTTAATGCCTTTCATTTTTGGGCTACACGGTCTTTGTCGTTGGTTACATACGGTTACCTCGGTTACATACTATTCTTCTGAAAGGACGGACGATCAATTTAATTTTTCATATTTAATGCCTTCCATTTTGGGCTACACGCTATATGTCTTTGGTTACATACGGTTACATTGGTTACATACTATTCTTCTGAAAGGATGGACGATGAATCTGATTTTTTTATATTTAATGCCTTTCATTTTTCGGTTCAACGGTTACACGCTATATGTCTTTGGCTACATGCGGTTACATTGGTTACATACTATTCTTCTGAAAGGACGGACGATCAAATAGATTTTTTTATTTTGATTTTGAATGCCTTTCATTTTTCGGTTACACGGTTACACGCTATATGTCTTTGGTTACATACGGTTACATCGGTTACATACTATTCTTCTGAAAGGACGGACGATCAATCTGATTTTTTATATTTCATGCCTTTCATTTTGGGTTACACGGTTACACGCTATATGTCTTTGGTTACATACGGTTACATACTATTCTTCTGAAAGGATGGACGATCAATCTGATTTTTTTTATATTTCATTCCTTTCATTTTGGGTTACACGGTTACACGCTATATGTCTTTGGTTACATACGGTTACATAGGTTACATACGATCAATCTGATTTTTTTTACATTTAATGCCTTTCATTTTTCGGTTACACAGTTACACGCTCTTTGTCTTTGGTTACATACGGTTACATCGGTTACATACTATTCTTCTGAAAGGATGGACGATGAATCTGATTTTTTTATATTTAATGCCTTTCATTTTTCGGTTACACGGTTACACGCTATATGTCTTTGGCTACATACGGTTACATCGGTTACATACTATTCTTCTGAAAGGACGATCAATTTGATTTTTTTATATTTAATGCCTTTCATTTTGGGTTACACGGTTACACGATATATGTCTTTGGTTACATACGGTTACATCGGTTACATACTATTCTTCTGAAAGGACGGACGATCAATTTGATTATTTATATTTAATGCCTTCCATTTTGGGTTACACGCTATATGTCTTTAGTTGCATACGGTTACATCGGTTACATACTATTCTTCTGAAAGGACGGACGATCAATCTGATTTTTTTATATTTAATGTCTCTCATTTTGGGTTACACGCTATATGTCTTTGGTTGCATACGGTTACATCGGTTACATACTATTCTTCTGATAGGACGGACGATCAATCTGATTTTTTTGTATTTAATGCCTTTCATTTTGGGTTACACGGTTACACGCTATATGTCTTTGGTTACATACGGTTACATCGGTTACATACTATTCTTCTGAAAGGACGGACGATCAATCTGATTTTTTTTATATTTAATGCCTTTCATTTTGGGTTACACGGTTACACGTTATATGTCTTTGGTTACATACGGTTACATACTATTCTTCTGAAAGGATGGACGATCAATCTGATTTTTTAATATTTAATGCCTTTCATTTTGGTTTAGACGGTTACACGCTATATGTCTTTGGTTACATACTATTTTTCTGAAAGGACGGACGATCAATCTGATTTTGGGTTACAGGATATATGTCTTTGGTTACATACGGTTACATCGGTTACATACTATTCTTGTGAAAGGACGGACGATCAATCTGATTGTTTTATATTCCTTTCATTTTTGGGTTACACGATCTTTGTCTTTGGTTACATACGGTTACATCGGTTACATACTATTCTTCTGAAAGGACGGACGATCAATTTGATTACACGCTATTCTCAACGAGACGGTTCAAATGGTGGTCACAGAATATACTTTCAAGGAGAAATTAGAAAAATTCAGTTATAAATAGGATATTATTGACAAAGACTTCCACTGAGAAGTTTAATCATTTTTATCCGGCTATTGGTACAGTCCGACTACTGGTTACTGCCAATGATATGACGAAAATTTTGCAGACATTTTTTGCAACTTTCCGTCTAGAGACACACTTTGTTTTCAGACAAAAGAGAATCCCAAAGATCTACCAAAACAAATACATACAATGAGCAACAAAGTTAACTGCCACACAACAAGACTATTTACAAGTCTCATCCTGTTATCTTTGTCAGCACTCGGTGGTTTCAAATTAAGAACGTCAACGAAGTGGGTGGGGTAACAAAAGTGAAACACTTTACTGCAATTCTCGGGACCTGCGCATGAACCAGTACTTGTACCATGTTCCTGGAGATGATATGGCTATAGTATGATCTTTCTATCGTTTTGTGAGACTAGTAATGTCTTGGAATGTACCGATTTAAACAGTTTTAACACCTACCGATCGGAGAAGAAGACGCCGAATCTTTCCAAATTACAAGCACTGAAGCAGATGTAAGCGCGTTTTGAGAAAAGTAGATAAAGCTTGATCTAAATTAATTAATATTGGTTTTATTTATTAATCCTGTGTATTATTTGTATTAGTTTGTACAATTACAGAGTCTGTAGCTGAGAAATCTTTTTATCAAATGTGGAACTATTTTTTACTGCGTACATACAAACACGCAAATGGTGAAGTGCCTGGCTGTTCCATTTATCGACCATAATGGCTGTTCCCATCCAAAATCGGGCACAAATTGTCCCAAAACACGATTTTCTAACATTTGTTCCCCTTAGCTGTGCATGTCAACACGTAGAGCACCAAAGTGTGGAATTATGGTGGAAATTTCATGAAAAGTTATGTGTTGAGTTTTCCGTAATAAATCCTGCCCAAATGCCCCCGTAGGTCAACGAAGTGGGTGGGGTAACAAAAGTCAAACACTTTACTGCAATTCTCGGGACCTGCGCATGAACCAGTACTTGTACCATGTTTCTGGAGATGATATGGATATAGTATGATCTTTCTAACGTTTTGTAAGACTAGTAATGTCTTGGGATGTACCGATTTAAACAGTGTTAACACCTACCGATCGGAGACGAAGACGCCGAATCTTTCCAAATTACAAGCAGACGTAAATTATTGCGCATGAGCGCGTTTTGAGAAAAGTAGATAAAGCTTGATCTAAATTAATTAATATTGGTTTTATTCATCAATCCTGTGTATTATTTGTATTAGTTTGTACAATTACAGAGTCCGTAGCTGAGAAATCAAATGTGGAATTATTGTTTACTGCGTACACACAAATGGTGAGGTGGCTGGCTGTTACATTTATCGACCATAATGGCTGTTCCCATCCAAAATCGGGCACAAATTGACCCAAAACACGATTTTCCAACATTTGTTCCCCTTAGCTGTGCATGTCAACACGTAGAGCACCAAAGTGTGGAATTATGGTGGAAATTTCATGAAAAGTTATGTGTTGAGTTTTCCGTAAAAAAAACCTGCCCAAATGCTTCCTACCTCGGCGTGTTTTCCCGGCGGGTCTTCAGCGACAATAACTATCACTAGACTAGCGTCCAGTATCCAGTAATTTCTCGCTTTCGTTACTGTGGGATTATTGAATACGCTTTTTTCCAGGAGGCTTTTAGTGAATGAACAAATGAGTGTATATCGATCATTTTTAAACCGTAATCCTTGTAGTCTTGAATACTAGTTTTTCTTGATATTTTGTCTGGTTTTCAATCCCATAAAAAATCGAACATTATGTTATTTATTTCGGATATTGTTTTGTCTGGTAATTGTGTGAGGACTGTTAAAGGATATTCAAGCTTTGGGAAAGCGAAAGTTTTAAGAACTGGTATTTTTTCGATTATTGTAAGGTTCAATTTTGTCCAGTTGTTAACACATGTTGGAACGATTTTATTTGTTTATCTAAATTTAGTCCATGCAGTTATGATTTCGTGTTTGTAAAAGTTAATCCTAAAGTGGAGGCTTGGTTTGATGTCCACGTGTCGTGTTTACTGTTGCACCCACATTTGCGTTATTTTTAAGGGATCCTATTTTTAGCATTGTGCATTTTTATTTAAGGTTTTTACTAACTCAATAAATGATTTTTCGGAACCGTAAGTATAAAGCTGGCGTCATCTGCAAAACAGTTTTTGTTTTATATGGCTATCACCAAGATTTCGTCCTTCAATATTTTCGTTATAAACGATCTTTCTAGATAGTATTTCTATACATGAAATAAATATATATGATGAAATAAGGCAGCCTTGTCTTACACCTCTTTTAGTTTTGAAGAAATCTGAAAATTGCCGTTATTTGAAACGCATTTGTTTGCGTCTTTATACAGAAGAGATACCCATTGGATGAAATAATCTGCGAAGTTGAAGTACTTTAGACATTTAATTATAAATTTATGATCAATGCTATCAAAACCTTTTGAAAATCTGCCAAAAATATAAGACCTGGTGTATTACTATCGTTCGCATCATCAATTATTTCAAATATAGTTCTTACATTTTCTACGATATATCGACCTTTTAAAAAACAGTTTGATTTGGATTTATTAGAGAATATAATACTTTCTTCATTCTATTTGCTAGTACTTTAGTTGCTATCTTATAATCCACATTTAAAAGTGAAATAGGTCTCCAGTTGTTAATGAATAGTGTATCTTTCTTTGGTATAAAAATGTTATACTTCCGTGAGTGTGTAGTTCTGTTAGTGAGCCATGTTCATACGAGTAGTTAATATATTCAATATAGTATTATTTTAAGTTATTCCAGTATAATTTGTAAAATTCTGCAATAAGTCCGTCTGAGCCCGGAATTTTTTATGTTTTTCATATCTTTTAACGCTGTTTTAAATTCATATTCGGTAATAAAACCTTCGCATGATTCTTTGTCATTATTATTTAGTATTTCGAATTATTTGCGTTTCGAATATAGAGAATGGTAGGTTAGCGCCGTGAATGGGAAAAAATATCTGGCAAGGCTCAGGAAACGGGATGGGCGAGGCTCTGCCGAGCACATCCCGTTTCCGTGCCGCGCCAGATATTGTTTCCCATTCACGGCACTAACCTACTATTATATTAATCCGTCAACACCTACAAACGGCTGTAAAATGCGAAAATATTCTCGCTGTATTGACGGGATAAAAAAATAGTTATTATCATGATCTAGGATAATATTTTCACTATATATGTGTTCGTAGTATTGTTTAGCGTATTTAAAAATATTATTTTGATCCATTTCAATATTGGTGTCGATCATTAATTATTGCATTGTACGTTCTCCGGATCGCTTTTTTCTAAGGTGGAGAAGTAGTTTGTGTTTGTTTCGGCCCGCTCAACCCATTCTGCTTTTGATCTAAGTATAATTTGTCTCATTTTTTCTTCATGTATTTCATCAAGTTTATTTGTTTCGATTTTTAGCTGATCTACAAACTCTTGGTTCATTGGGTTTTCTACTTCTTTTTTTAATTTCCAGCTATTTAATTTTCGTTGCTACGTTGTTCCTTTTTTAGTTGAATATCTTATTGATTCATTTCTTATGGATCCTTTTATTAATTCCCACATATTGATTGGATTGCATCCTCTATTATCTTGAACTGTGTCTTGAATGGCCTTCGTTATATTTGTTTTATATTAATCGTGCAGTAGAATACTGTTATTAATTTTAAAGTGTCTCGGTCCCCTTATTGCATTGCTTAGGTTTAAATCGAGTGTAATTGCAGAATGATCTGATAAGCAACCTGGTATTATATTGCAGCTAGTTATTGTGTTTAATAAATTCGAAGATATTAAAAAATAATCTAGTCTACAAAATATTGGTGGTCTGTGGTTTGAGTGCCAGGTAAATCGTTTAGACTCTGTGTATTGTATTCTCTACATATATCGTACAGTTCATTATTAGCAATCATATCATATTTTTATTCGGAACGTTTTTTGTTGTATCGGTTCTTCCATTCAATTTATCTATATAAAATTTGATAACGTTATTAAAATTTATAATTATTGGTTTAGCAAAGGAATAATGTTTATTAAAAATATATATGATTACAGAAATAAAACAATTGTTCAATTTAAATACCGGTGATTTCCTAAAATATTATTCGCTTCTATGAAGCATTAAAAATGATTGGAAAACAAAGATTAAGTCTGAAACAATAGATTACAATACACCGAACTTCTTATTTCAAATAATAACATCAAGGGAGAAAATAAGTAAAGTATTACAAAAAACAAATAGAACAATATAAAACAGCAACTAATAAACCTCTCGTTCAATGGGAAAATGAGTTTAACAATCAAAATATACCATAAGCATAAAACTGAGACAGTTTTAATACAAATATTTAATGCAAACTATTCAAAACAACGCATTTCTATTTAAATGTAAAATAAAACCATCCATTGCAATATGTCTATTGATTCAAACAAGCATATGTTCTGGGAATCCATACACATACAAGCTTTCTGGTCAGATATATGCGAATTGCTAAACCGAACAATACAGTATAATACCTTATTAACATATGAAACCATTTCATTTTGTATTATTCGGCACACATGTAAGAAGAAAATACCACTTATTGGGTTCATAATTCTTTTGGCAAAATAATTTATTTTCAAATGTAAATGCAACACATCTCTACCACTAATCCAATCTTTTAAATTATATATCACAAACACAATCAAAATAGAAGAAACAAATGCCTTTATAAAGAAAAAAATGAATATAGTCAACCAAAAGTGGAATGAGTTTATATTAACTATCTAATACTATCAGTACATTATTACATATTCATTAATACAGATTTTTTAAGAACCATAGGCTTAAGTTACAATGGTGCAATTACCCTGATAGTCAGGAACTTTTAGAAACATTTAATCGTACAACTTGAAGAATATACTGGCGTTGTAATTAACATCACTATATTCTACCTACAACTATGATTCTAACAAAATACATCACTCCATTTATCTGTCTCCATTATCCGTTGTCTTCATTTATCTGCTATGTTTTTCTTGCATTGAATCACATTCCTAAAACATCATTGACGCATGAACTATGTTGTCATGAAACTGGTGTAGATTTTGATATCATTTAGTTTAGTCTTGTAATATGATACTGAGTTCGGAGATATCACCTCAAAATAGCAAATGATATTTCTAGTATTTTCTTTTATCCTATGAAAACTTAAATCTAAACACTGCACACTATAAATAATCAGCTTGCTGCAAAAGAATATGTCCAGAGCATGCACCAGTTTCTGTCACATCCAGTTCAGTCCAGTGAACGATTCCACAGCAGCCTGTGATACCTGAAAGAGAAAGTATAGGTTTAAATCAACTGTTTGAAGCACAGGTTGTGTTGTGTTGTGTTGTGTTGTGTTGAACTAACGGGCCGATGTCTATAAATACATTGAATATACCTAAAAGCATCAATGAGTGAACAATAAATAAAAAAAAAATCTTTACTCCCTCATATACACAGAAGAAAGGTCCCATTGTTTTAAAAACATAACGCGAAGTGCCACATCCATCCCTACGACACATACATATCATACCAACTTGGAGTAGAGAGACATACCATTAATTTGATACTTTTACCATCAATATAGGTATTATAAAATATGAATTATAACCGTTTATAAAAGTTCTGTTTTTACCACATAGTAAGTGCACGAGTTCCTCAAACTTACAGTACCTCAAACTTCAAAAAAATAGTAAAAAACTGTCGGTATATATATTATTTATTAAAGACGGATACTTTCATCGTTAGTAAGTTTCGATCAGTTTCTAGCTATTTTTAAATCATAAAATTTTGAAAATATTAAAATCACAAAATTAATGGAAAAAAATATATATACCAAGTCGAGGTTTGAACACCCGACCCTTTCGGGAATTGGTACTTCAATCATAAAAGTCGGCGACCATAACCTCATGACTATTTTACCATTTACGATGATTACATTTGTACAGAAGTACCATCAGTATTACGCAAACGTTTGAACGTAATCAGGTAATAATTATTAAATTTGTTGCAACCGAGTCTATAACGATACCGTTACAGCGATACGCTATTGAAACAACACGTATTAGTACCCATAACATGACAAAGTAATGTATCATTATATATCACAGAAGGTAGATTAAAACTATATAAACTAATAAATAGAACAATCCGCTTGGCTCGTATGAGCATAGTTCCCGTACGTGGTTGTGGTGTATATTGATTATCTCCCTTGCCGAAAGTAGTTCAGCGATTTATTAATTCCAAATAAGACGTGTTTGCGTAATGATACTTCAACTCCATATCACTGTCGATGCGGTAGTCATATTTTGTTCAGGTCTTCGAATTGGAGGCACTTGAGATGCAGGCTTTCAGGCGAGACAACATACTCAGCTTGTTAAAATGTTCGCATCTCACCACCCACTTGATTTTCTGTATCGACGTTGACACGTTGCTGGTCGAACAACAACTGATCGAGTTATACACTGTAAAATACAGCTTCTGCGTTAGACACGGCATCTGATTGGTCAATTACTTATCTTTTGTAACGAGCTCGATGATTGGCTGATTATTATTCTGCTGCTACAATATCTCCCATGTTACTGTGCAAGCCTTGTATCAGTTCAAGCTTGACCAACAACATGAACACATCGTCCAACAGTAGCAGCAGCACACCAATGGATACTCAAGAAGACTGGGAGGGAGAGATACAAAGAGACCCGTCACCTGCATTTGCGATACGGGGTCGACCTACGCTGCGGACAACTCACAGGTTCCTGCTCACGTGTCGCAGCTGCAGGTCGAGAGACTGCGAAGAACATGTCGAATACCTGTAGCGTGTTGCTGACTACGACGACGATCAACATCGAAACGCGAAACAGTACTCACCGCCTGACAACATCATGAAGACAACGGCCCTTTTGAGGACCACATTATGCACTCACGAAAGAAAACTTGTGTAATAAAATGTGTTCACCGCTGACGTTTTACCTTTGATACTGGGGCCAAAAAAGTGGGGTCTTTTTCAAGTAGGGGGCGGGGGGAGGGGGTAATTTCTAGAAAAAACTGCCAGTAAGATTGTCCATCACACGGTCGATCACGTCAGAAATAATCGACTCACAGAAAAAATGAAGTTTGGTACGCGCTTTAAACGTAATCCACTTAAAGGCCGTGGTCGTTCACGCTTGGGAAGTCGTAAATCAAATTCAATAATTTCATTAAATTCATCTCAGGTCAGTTATGCAAACATCCATGCTCCCCAGCCAACATTAGGACACACATTTGGGTAATTAACCAATGTTGCTGGCAGTTCTGCCACACACCAGAGATAACAGCAGTATCATGGCACATGTAGCCACATTGCACATGTAGCCGGGTTCCACATCACAATATCTCCCGACTCCCCTGTGCCCACTGCATGTAATTCTTGATATGACACTATCAGTGGCATGCAGCTGACCAGTTCTTATCCTATCGCGTAGCGAAAATGAGATACAAAAGCTGTCCGTCCGTGTGTCCATCAATGATTCACCAGGTATACTTTTGGACACAGGCAGATCCTTACCGAAATTGAAAGCACAAACATATATGGGACATATATGGACATATATGTCCCATATATGTCCCATACAACTGTCATTAAAATGGAGTATGGGAGTAATAGTTATATGGGAGATGTTGGAAAGTAATTATGTTATATAGGAGTTATATGGGAGATGTAGGGCAGATGTTGGGGAATTGTCTTTCCTAAAGTTCAGACTTATAAGTGAGAACTTAGCCATTTCATCAGTAAACTGGGAAAAAGTCCAACCAGTATGTTTTTTAGCAATATAATCAAATGAAAAAATACATTGTTCATTAAGTTAGAGCAAAATGGGTATCAAAATGTTTGGTTTGAGATAAGCTAATTTGTTATTTACATAGAAGTAAAAAAAAAAATATTTTACAAAATATATATTTCTTTAAAATGAAATTTGCTAAAATGATTGATTATTGGTATGTAATGGCTTATCAACAGCTAAGGTCATTTAAGGCCGGGCCAACGGGTTGGACTATCCCGTATTCAACCTGTCCAAAATGAAAGAAATTCCCAAAATCAGAGTTAAATATTTACATAAACTATATATTCAGCGTTGAAATTAGAATATCCTGACCTGGTGCCAGGTCCATGCCACACAAGAATCAAAATGCGCATTTGCACTAGTCATTGTGAAATATCAATAAACCACTTAATGAAAATATATATCCTACAAAAATGTGAATAAATCACGTTATTGTTCTGAATCCATGCGGACATGAAGTAGATTTCACAAGTCGACTTTTCCAATTAAATGCTTGTTTTGGCAAATGATAAACCGAAAATGCTGATCTTTGCAGCAAATATAATATACATCTACTATGTCCATCTTGTGGTGTAAACTTTTAATATATCACGAGTGTCGCTCAGGCATGGGTAAAATTTAAACATTTCGCACCATGAGATGGACTTCTACAACATGCATGGGTACATTAATAGTACAGTATCAGACTTTGTTCCTTTTCACTGATACACTGACATTGTTGGACTACGTTCTGTGTCACTGGTACATTAATAGTAAGGTGTTGGACTTCTTTACTGGTACGCCGATAGTACATTGATGGACTTTGTGCATTATGACGGGTACGTTGTACATTAATAGCACAGTGTTGGACTTTGGTCATTTTCTATGGTCCACTGATAGTAAATGGTTATATTTGTTCATTTTCACAAGTACTACAATGCTTTATTATTTTACTTGGTCTCTTTTGACCATTAGCCTAATCATGTAAACTAGCTGAAGATATAATATGATGGGAGAAACTTTTTGATGTAAAAAAATAGCATGTATTATAGAGTGTTACAGCGATATTCTGAAGGTCAAGGTCATGTCAATGGGGGTGGAAGTGTGTTGCACACATTCAGGTGGAGATGTACCCAAATATTGAAGCAATTCTTCAAGTAATATTGAAGATATTATTAGATGGAGTAATTAACTATTACAAACTTATCACAATTACATGTTTTCCTATACACATGTATAGTATAACTCTCGTAAACTCAACTTTTCGCTAAGTCATACTATTTCCTCAGTCCCTTGAATTGTGAGTAAACAAGTGTAGATTGTATTTGCAATCAAAGCATTTTGATGATTTCTCATAATTATGTGGCTGTGACTGGAGAAATGAGGCTTCTGGCACTTCTGGCTGGTGTAGCTCCTCATCCAATAGCACACTCCTGTAGTCTGACAACAATGTACATTGCTTGTTAGAAGCATGACGGGTGTTTCATTGATGGAATGACAAACAGTGCAGATTCTGATGAGACTTTGATCTGGATATACACTGGTCAGAAAACCCATAAGCCCCACTTCTTCAGTCATATCCACTTATGAAACACTTGTACAGATGAACTGATTCCACAGCTAACAGTATTTGAACTCTCAAATAACCTTCCATATTGCATCACAGTTTTTTTCCTGGATAATATATTATTTACAGAACACATTTTAATATTCAATATAAGTTCTGTAAACCACAAGTGTTTGAACAGATGGTCATTATTTTGGTGTCATATTGATAGTTGGGTGGATTTTGTTGGTTTGGGGTAATTTACAAATAGTTGTGTGCAACTACTATAATTCTCAAACATTACATATGATAGAACTCGCCAATTAGATTGTTGTCATCTGCCGATTTTTTTTTTTTTAATTTTTCTAAATATAAAATCATGTTTCAGCAGCAGCACAGTAGAATCTGCTCAGTTTTAGACAATTTTAATGTGCTGCCAAAACATGATTTTAAACAAGCATAATTAACATACAATACACACATGCAGACAGGCCAAAAGACTGACAGACAGGCTGACAGACAAATGGACGAGTATGCATGCACATATGGGTTGCGTCTGTAGAGAGATGGAGGCCAAAAATAAGCGCCTGAATTACAAACATATAACAACAACAACAACAACAACCGCTCTTTTCAAAACAAAGGATCAATCAATTATAAAGAGATTTCATAAACACATAAACTAAACTTCTAGAAATGATTGAGACTTATTGTTGTCGTTTAAATCAAATAAGGTAAGGATTTCCAAATAATTATGAAAATATTAACCAATAACCGACTGGATCCATTAAACAACTGTGATATTGGATTTCCAATATTGAAGTTAATACATGTTAGTTATGAGCATGATGAGTACATAGCTCTTAATTACATTTCATTACACTGCATATTGCATACGAGTTATGACTGAGTGGTATTTCCAAATGTGTGTTCGCAGTATTCTTTGTTTACTTTCTACTTTGTGGGGAGTGTCCGAAGAATTTTGATAATACACACTTTATAAGGTAAGTTTATTGTAATATTTTTGTGTCATACTGTAGAACTGTCTCTCAATAACAATATAGCAAAGTATGAATTTCAACGCCCTGCATGTTTTTTATCACGCCTGCTAGCTTGCTTTTGACGTGCATCCAGCATTTGTGTAAGTATATATATTTCATGTACCAAATATCTCCACAACTCTAAGTCTGACAAACTTGAAACTTCACATACCTTATTATCATCATCCATATTTTAATTCTATAGCCCACCAATGCAGATCCCATGCCCAAGTTCAAGGTCAAATTGGTTAGAAATGTGCGTTATGAGTTTTTTTGTAAAATCTGGATGAATATCTCCACAACCCGAAGTCTTGATTGACTTGAAACTTCACATACCTCATCATCATCCATATTTTCATCCAATAGCCCAGCCATGTGGCTACCATGCCCAAGGTCATGCATGCAATGTTAAATTACTTAAGATACAAGTTTTTAACTACCCAATATCAAGACTTCTTTATCACCATCCATATTTTCATTCTATAGCCCACCCATGCAGACCCCATGCCCAAGGTAAAATTACTCTGAAATTTGTGTTAAAGTCTGCTTTTTAATTGGGTACCCAATACATGTATCTCCCCAATCCTTTACCATTGTTCTAATCTTGTTCCAGAATTCGCCCAACAAAAGTTTCCCAAAACAACGGAGCGGGATGTGGTGCAGTCCATGAACTGCAAGTGTGCCGAGAGCAGGCAAGACGGGAACCAAATGGGTAATTACCAGTCAGTGAAAAATACAAGAATAGACTTTATTTAATTAAGATTTAGAAATATTTACCCGAGAAATTAATCGGAGAACGACATTATCGCGGAGCACGAGTACGCCGCCACATTTGCAGAAGCCATGTGAAATAAATATGATATGATATCAAAATGTGATATCGTAAATGATAAATGTTAAATCACTGGGTAGCATGTAATATTGAAGTGTATACATTCCTTACATAAACTTGCACATGTAATTGTACTAAAACTGGTTTTCTGATCTTGGACTATGTTATATGTGTTATTTCGTCTTGGCAGCACCATCATTAATAATACTGATTTCAAGGAACCCTTTTTTAATATTAACTTTTAATATAACTTTTAGGAAATGTACCAATTTAAGTCCAATTCCTGTTAATGAAAGCACTCGCTGTGTTAGTATCGAAAATTAACTTTTGTCCAGTCATATCAAAGATTTATATTGTTTCTCACATAATGGTCTGTTCCACGAACTTTAATTCATACTATTTGTGTAGCTGTAAGAATTGCAAATGTGCTCTGTGTTTCAGGTTCTCCGAAGAATAAAGAATAAAGAAAGCGTTCGATTTGTTTATATATATTTTGATATATGAATACATTTCAGAAAACCGTACATAATGTTGTTGCACTGACGTTAATGTTTCCCGCATATGACCATACAGGAAGGCTACACCTTCAGCAGGATAGGAAGTGCGCTGTAGGTGTCAGCATGCGAAGGGTAATCTAACGATCGGGGTTCGTCCTTACCAGAATGCCGATTTGCATGGTTTGGCCCTCCTGTACAATTTGACTTTCGATACTTGAGAGCTAAATCATGTTATGCCACATTAAGAAATAAGATTGGAGCTAAGTGACTGGTGTGGCAAGGACCTGGCACCCTGTCAGTAATGAGGATATTCTGACTTTAGGGCTGAATATATATTTTCTGTTAATATTGAGTTCAGATTTTGGGAATTTCTCTGGGACATTATGGACAGGCTGAATGGCGCCAGGTGTATGTAGCTTAGCATGCTACTGTTCTTCTACCAAACCCAAATATTCTATACCCGGCCTTAACTGACCTTAGCTGTTGATAGGCCATTAGACACCAATACTCAATCAATCAGTCTGGCCAAGACATAAAGCCACATTCAATCAATGAATCCTTTTTTATCACAGTCTAGCATGCAGCCAAGTTCTGGCGTTGAATATACTTACCTGAGTTATAGTTATATGTACTAGACATATAACTGCCATATAACTGCCATAAAGTTATAGTTATATGTGTCAGACATATAACTGCCATATAACTACCATACAACTGCCATATAACTGCCATAAGGTTATAGTTATATGTGCCAGACATATAACTGCCATATAACTGCCATAAAGTTACAGTTACATGTGCCAGACATATAACTGCCATATAACTGCAATATAACTGCCATAAAGTTATAGTTATATGTGCCAGACATATAAGTCCCATATACATACATCTCATTTGCATACAAAATCCCAACATTTGCCAAATATGTCCCATATATGTCACATATAGTAGGAAGTTGTATGTGCCATATATATTACATATATGTCCCCAATAACCTTCCCATATATGGGACATGTAAACAAATTATGTAAGGGGACTATTTACAGGTGCACAAGTAAGTGGGTTTACAAGTATACCGCAGTGTGTACGTCCGTCCGTCTGTCACATTTTCCATTCGCCTATATCTTCTGCACTGTATGACCTATTGGGCTTGAAACTTCATGTACATGTTCATTATCATCCATATTTTCATTCCTTACCCAACCCATGCTCTCCCATGCCCAAGGTCAATGTCAAATAACTTATAAATTACGTCCAGTCGATGCGTGCACATAACTCCATTCTCTTATAATTTTGTTTGATCTACGACCAATTGGTTTGAAACTTGATGTTCATGTTTATTATCATCCACATTTCAATTCCCCACCACACTCATGCTCTCCGCATGCCCAATGTCATGGTCAAATAAAAAAATAAATTCATCCAGTAGATGTGTGCACATTTCTCCATAATCCTATAACTTCTTTATTGTACAGCTAATTGGCTTCAAACTTCATGTGCATGTTTATTATCATCCATTTTTTCATTTCGTGCCCCAGAATGCTCCCTCCCCCTTGGCATCAGTCAATGTGAAATAACTCTGAAATTCCCACTTCAGTACATTCATTCTGCTATAAGCTCTTTACCATATGAATCATTCACTTGAAACTTCATATGCATCTTTGTCCTTATCCATATTATCTTTCAATAGATTCATACCCATTCCTCTATTCTCCTATAACTTCTTTACCGTATCAATGTGCATGTTTGTGATACAGCCACCACAGCGATGGGATACATGCCGTTGGCGTCGTTCTTGTCATTAAATTTGGGTTATGAACTAATGGCAAATAAATACTATTTGTAAGACCCTTTTTTGTCAAACAGCCGTCCAGTTGCATGTACATGTAGATGTACAAAGTACATGTATTCGTATGCGATATTTACACGTGCATTGGATCCGAACTGTAATAGAAAACAGTACAATGGCATTCGCGCGACAATTACCTACTTATCGCAAACTATGGGCCAAGTCCAATGGTTTCATATCTGACTGTACAGACACTACAGCCAGTGATCAGAAATGAATGCCCTTCAATTAGCATGACCTTGCTCTTTTTGACCGTTGCAAGATCGCTGAAACATTTGGCCAATTATTTTACGTTGAAGCGTTTGTAAGAATTTCTCCATCAACACCAAAGGCCTGTATAGTGGTATTGACGAGCCGTCTCATCAGGATCTGCACTTTTTGCAAGTAATTTTGATATTTTTTAGAACAAAAACACTCCCTTTTCATAAATGGACTAGTCTGAAAATCATGTTGTGACAATTGGATTGGTTACAAAATGAACACATCACAATTCATTCCAGTTACTTAGGAACAAAACAGAACAGAACAGAACATATCATTTATTAAAAGCAAAGTCACCTCTGGCCACATGCAAGTGGCATATGAGAACATGCTGATTCATTAATATAGACAAGGTAATGTACAATGTACGGATGGTAAGATGATCTGATGTGGCAGTTGTGGCAGGGAGGATACAGCATAAATACCTATAAATACTGTTTGCGGACCACTTGTTGTTCAATTTATTTACTCCCTAAAATGATGCTGTGTATATAATTAAAACTGCTGATCTATGTTTTAAATTTGTCAATTATAAGTTTAACAAAAATACATAGTTTAGACAATACTATTGTACTTTTTGATTGCA
Source organism: Conchocele bisecta (assembly GCA_029237695.1). Classification (NCBI taxonomy): domain Eukaryota; kingdom Metazoa; phylum Mollusca; class Bivalvia; order Lucinida; family Thyasiridae; genus Conchocele; species Conchocele bisecta. The sequence goes on along the minus strand of CM055280.1, from coordinate 49,210,854 downwards.
TCAGTTGCTGAAATTTAGGTATATTTGGATGACTGTAGTATTTCTTATGGATGTATAATTCACGCTCATTACTAAATTATGGACATTCCAAGAGATAATGAAATTCATCACCTATTGTATTTAAGTTACATATTAAACATTTCCTTTCAGATACTTCTATGCCGTTCCATCTTCCAGTTTCAATCGGCAATCTGTTGTTGCTTGTTCGGAATTTGATAGCGGAATATATTTTGTGTCGGTTAAATTTATTAAATATGATTCTAGTTCAATTGTTTCTTTAAACATTTGATACATTTTCCCTTGGTTGATAACTGCATCAAACCTGACCATTTTTGAATGTACTGATCTTTTAATATTCGTAGTATATATAGTTTTGTTGCTTTTGGGTATAGTATCTCTTTGTTCAACCATAAATCATTTTGTCCAACAGTTTCTAATATACCTTTTATATATCTGATCCATTTAGAGTTGGGTAGGGTAGTTGTTTGCCATAACGGCATATGTTAGATGCTCAATTTTGTTTGTTTTCCCATTCTTAAAGAGATCCAGTACCCGATCATGCGTGCTTTAACATTTATTTCAATTGGGAATCTACCGAATTCTGCATATAGCATATAAATTGGTGTACTTTTCCTCAGTTTTGTAATAGCTCTTAGGAAATCATTTAAAAAAAAATACAAACATAATCTCTAGTTTTGCCTGGTAATTTCATGATGCATGTATGAAATAATAAGTATGTAGTTATATAAATATAAACTTAACAGCATTAACCCTTACATTGCTGAATTAATGTGTTTTATTTTCTAATTTTCATTTTTCTCATCAAAAACATACTTTTGCAGCACTTGGTAATTATTTTCAATGTAAACTAGATTCGTCAGTAAGCGATGCTTACGGAATACCCCTTCGTGAGCCCAGGTGTCCCCAAATATGTAGATTTGTAGTCTGTTGGTCTGTGAACTTGACCATGGGATTAGCGGGGGCGGCACTGTCATGGATTTGACATAGCATGATTTCTCCCATGTTAAGTTTAGAGGAATGCATATGTGAAATATTAAGATTTTTTGATGAAGGAAATAAAGGTTATAACAGATTTCTCCGATGTTAGGTTTTTTGAAGAGACTAAGTATGTGACCTTGACCTTGGGATCAGCGGAGGTTGTACGGTCGTGGATTTGTCACAGCATGGTAGTAGACCCTTAGAGGAATGCATGCGTGAAATATTAAGAATGTTCGATGAAGGAAATACAAGTTAATACATATTTCTCTGATGTTAAGTTTAGGGACGGACGGACGGACAATCTCTAGTCCCCCCACACATCTTGTCGCGAAGGTATAATGATTATAATGTGCTGAAAACTCATGCCTTTACTGATTAAAAAGACACTATATAACACAGCAGCAGACGACAAATTTTGTTTCCTGCAAATACATGGCTTTTGACTTTTGTTCCTGCATACATTAAGATAATACTGAAATACTTAAAACAACATTATGTCAGATAGCCATAAAAGCCCTGCCACCTCTCTCCTAGAGTATGCAGATCTACTACCGAAACAGAGATTGGTCTATACTGGCAGCATGAGAACACAGAAACGAGCACAATAACCCCATCTCCCCCACCTCCACCACCCCACATGTATATGATTTTAATAGAACATTTGACTCCATTGATCTGCTCATTTGATTGATATGGAATATATTCAAGCCAACTTCCATTGTTAAATATTTGATGGTATAATACTATTGGTGCAATAATAAACGTTCTGGCTATCAGAATAATGGTTTGCTTGGTACAGCCACTATCCAGATGGCTATTCAGATAGCCATTACAGGTTGCATGTCCAGTCTGTTGGGGTCCATTCACACTAATTAACTACCATTATAACGGTTTACCTAAGGAGTGTCAGATAGTAATCACCCCCAGCCTGCTTACTGATAATGTTCCCTAAATGTTTCAGCAGTGCTGTTTAATTCAAGAATAATGATGCCCCAATATATTTATTGAGTATTTTCAGCCACGGCCTTTAAAGCGTTATTATTTACAAATATAATCATTTCTCTTGACTAGGTTATTTAAGTAACAAAACCACGGGCTGTTGCGTTTACTGCATTATGATCAATATTTGGTCTGTTTAATGTGCGTGGTGTCCGACTTCTGTTTATAATACAATAAACGCAAATTCCCAGGGTTGTATTACGTATATTTACATTGCATTGCGGATACTAGTGGCAAAATGTACGCGTTAAAATTACTAATCTTATTTGTTTAAGTCATTTTGTCGCAATTCATAAAACAGCCACGTTGCCGGAATTTGACTTTGAAAATATTGTTATGACATCAGCTGTTGATAGGCCGTTAAACACCAACAAACAAACAAACAAAAACAACTGAAAGATGTCAAGTATCTGTTGCATGCACGCATAATATGGATCAACTGGGCGTACGTTTTTGCTGTGCGTATCACATCGACGTCACGTAGCAGTGCTGCATCCCCTGCCCACACACCAGTCTTAATAGATGACACGACATGAATATAGTAAATACATGGTTAGTGCCGTCGAATATAAAATATATTCGGTTGAGCCTTACACAGCTTTATTGGGCGAGCTTTAGAGAGCCCTATAAAGTTGTAGGGGTGAAACCGAATATATGTTATATTCGACGGCACTAAGCATGTATTTAATTTATACCGCATACTAAACTTAATCGTTTGAACGTGCGTGACGTCATGTTTTGACGTCATTCCCTCGCCATACGTCACAAATCTAGCGACGTCATTCAAAGTAAAATGGCGGCGTCCACGCTAGGTAGATTCGGTATTGTATCTCATTAAACATCCGATATATTTACGATGAGCTTCAATATTGGCTAGTTTTAGACTACACAATTGTCATAACAAGCATTGCAATCAAAATGGACATATCCATGTCGTTGGTTACGTCGCATATACTGTAAAAATGGGGGGGAAATCTTGAATTTGCTGTTGAGACTGACCAATCAGAGGCCGCGATCAGGGGTCAAAGGTGAAAAAATAAAAAGCAAAACCGGCACTTCATGTATATTAGCCTACTTTAAGTATATGAGGTTACTTCAGATCAAACAGCATTTATTTAACCCTCTTTATTATGCTACTGAAGCAATGGTTACGGTATAAAGTGACAATAATAACGGTTGGTTGGGCCGGATAGAAAGAACAAATGATCTGCCAACTCGAGTATATGCTACGGCCTCTATAATCTATATCGTCTATGTCACTAATATCTCTTTGTGAGCATCAACACATAAACACATATAATGTAAATAAACAATGCTAACACTCATAATGTTCTCGCGCGACAGTAATGTGATAAATTACATTTCAAATGATGTATCCATATATAAATACATATACAAGTTTATTTAATAATAGGTATAATCACTAGAAAAGTTAAGGTTTGTTTATTATAGTGTCACCACTATTAAAAGGGCCAACCGGCTTGACTAATGAGGCACCTTAAGCTCTGAACGGCAATACTTAAACATTCCTATCCTATATGCCAGGCATCAGATAGGTAGGCAGTCGGTACCATGTATTTAACTAGCTGGTGGCTAACCAACCAGCCATATCAGACCGAGCGGAGGGTAGAACCTTCTACCTCCCATTTGCGAGGCGGATGCCTTATCCGCTAGGCCACTCCAATTGGTATCATCATTATATCATCGTACTTTAATTTCCCGGAGTATATGTGGGATGTTATGAGGAAATACTTATTTGTATTACCTACTGTCTGTTCCACGTTTTGCTGCCGACGAACATTTAGCCATTAAATACATTAAACCTAAACAATATTTAAAAGTAAGTACTTTTTCATCAGTAACAAAAAAATCACCCTCCCAAAATAATTTTGTTTGACGAAATTCCATCAAATATTGATTTTATTGCGAAAAAACGATTTTCCTATTGGAATTTAACATGGGGGAGTCAATTTCCAAAACTTTTGGAAATTGACTCCGACACCTGACGAGATAGCTTGAAAATGATGTAACTAAGAAAATATTTTAAAAAAATCTATTTTTATCACCCATGTTAAATTCCCGTAGGAAAATCTTTGTTTTGCAATAAAATCAATATTTGATGGAATTTCCACAAATCCTCTTTTTTTGGGGAGGGTTACTTTTTTGTTATTGATGAAAAAGTACTTACTTTTAAATATATTTTATATTTAATGTGTTTAATAGCCAAAAGTTCGTCGAGCAAAACGTGGAACAGACAGTAGATCAAATAACACAATATCCAGTATTGCATCTTGAGTTATAGCTATTGTCAGATTGTATATATTTGTAGTTCTCTGTTGCATTAAACATTGCCGTTCATAAAGTGAAAATCAACATCAGATGAAAGCTATGTGATGTTGTGTGGAAGAACGTAAATGTAAATGACATAGAACATGTAGAAAGTTGAGATAATTTTCATAGGAAATGTGGAATATTATACCGGATTTGCTGTGAACATTTCTTCAACTGTCGACATTCATATCGTACTTTTTGTAAGTAGTGTTCATGATATATCATACATCTTCTTGGGTACAAAATCGCATGGCTTATCCCATTAATTAATTTCTTACGACAGAATATGAGAAACGTTACATTGGCACATATAGTTTTTGTATTAAGCATTACGCATTGCATGAATCGGAGCTGACTTTGTTGCTAATTTAAAAGGACCTTCAATGCTATTTTTTGCATGTGACACCGTTCCCCAATTCGGTATATAGCGCCAGATAACGGAGCGAATGAATGAAAAAGCACATTATGTTTCGTGTGTGTTTGTGGTTCACCGCGCTCAATGTACTACTCGGGCCGACAACTGTTGTCCCGAACATTCTGGAGTTATCAAAAATTCCACAGATATTGCCCGTATTCGACCTTCTGTACCACTCACGTTGTGAAACACTTTACGGATATTGGTTTGGCTTCTTGCTGCATGGCCTGTTTCTGTTCCGAGTTTTGCTGGGCGAGAAATGACTGCTGATTTGACGTCACGATTCCTGCCCCATCGAACATCGCCGAGCTACAAGACGCCGTTGAATGCGTGCCTGGAACTCATGAATATGCCCATGGCCGGAGGGCGCCGTTGCACACGGAAGCAACTAGATATATGTGGAGGATCAGCAAGTGCGTAGGTACGTGTTAATAATCAGAAATGTATCACCTTCACATCTATATCGCATGGTTGTTTGTAATCGTATATAATCCAGGTGTGAGAAATTACATGTGGATATATTCAGTAAACAATACAGAAAGTACTAATACGAGTACTATGATGTTGAATTAAATCAAACATGGATTCGCTAATATTAGTGTCACACAAGAACGTCAAGCACAAGCCAATTTGTATCATAGTGTCCTATAATACACACCCAACATAACCTATAGTATACCGTAAAGATAAAATAATACATACTTTGCATCGGAGAGCTTCTGGAAGTTTTAAAACTTGTTGTTGTTATTGTAACTACGTGAGCATACACCTTGATGATGTAACAAAGAGACATAAAACACTGAAGTGATAAAAAGAAGGTCAAGCATGCAATTACACATTTGATACGCTTGATATCATCCATAGTTCTGACTTCATGAATATAATGCTGATTCAAAATGAATGTGTCTTTACTGACGTGTTCTATTTAGTTTAGATTTTAGCGAAGTGATAGTCCATTCATTTTCTTGAAAATATACGAAGCCCCGTAGGGGACGTATGCTTCTGTTTTTATTAATTCGTTTCCACGAAATAACAATTCTTTCCCTCAATTTACCAATTCGTTCCCACGAATTAACATTCGTTCCAACGAATTAACAATTCGTTCCCACGAATTAACAATTCGTTCCCTCAATTTAACAATTCGTTCCCACGAATTAACAATTCGTTTCCACGAATTAACCATTCGTTTCCTCAATTTAATAACTCGTTCCCACGAAATTTTCACTGCGGGGCTCCGTAGAAATATGCCTAAAATTATGAACTAACGCGAAAATAGCAATATCGCTATAATACAAGTTCATAATCTACTGTCTGTTCCACGTTTTTCTGAGGCGAAATTTTGGCTATTACACACATTAAATCTAAAAAATATTTAAAGGCAAGTAGTTTTTCATCAATAACAAAAAAGTCACCCGCCCAAAAAAAATTATTTTATGAATTTTCATCAAATGTCGATTTTATAGGGAAAAAACGATTCTTCTATGGGAATTTACATGGGGGGGGGGGGGCGGGGAGGAAAGATGGAAGCAGTGAGGGAGGAGTCAAAAAACGAAAAAAAAAAAACTTGAAAAATTGACACGAAACACTTGGCTAGATAGATTTGAAATGATTTAATTAAAAAAAAAGTTAGATTTTTAAAATCGGTCCACAAATAAAAAAATATTTAAAAAAATATATTGTTAGCCCCCATATTAAATTCCCATAGTAAACTAAATTTTTCGCAATAAAATCAATATTTAATGGAATTTATTCAAATTATCTTCTTTTTTTTTAAACTAGATTTATATATGTTTAAGAGTTAATGTGTTTAATTGCCAAAAGTTCGTCCGCAGCAAAACGTGGAACAGACAGCAGTATAATCGATTACTGAATATGCAAGTGTCTATCACAAAAGTCAACATTTGCGAGTTTGTGTTTTCTTTGTGCTGTTTTAAAGACTATCATTTAGCAAGCAGTCAGCTTCAGTTGTAGACGTCGTCCTTTTACAATTATGTCATATGTCACACACCCCAATTATTCAGGGACAGATGATGCACACAGCTCTGTCGAGTAGACCAAATATGACACATAAAGTGTAGATACATCCGACAATCTGCTAACTCTGCCAAACTTACGTAAAGTATAACGTACCATTTACCGGTTACTTGGTAACCCTATGATTAGATAGTGTTTTGGCGCTATGACGAATTGTTATATAAACATGTTATTTGTTTTTGTAATGCGCGTATTTTGAGCTGCAGTAAATCATAATGGCTTGCAAGTACGCAACACACAGAAAGCGACAAAGGAAACTGTACACTTAACCACTTTTATAATCGGTCAGATTACAAAGTGCCGTAAGTTCGGTGTTATGGCAAGTATCAGTACGAACCTTCGCATAGTATCATTTTATGACGGTATCGACTTGCTCGATCCAGAATTTCAAATATCCGTTAATCAAAACCACTCGTGCGCTATGAATAGCACGGCGGAGCTACGTTCAGACAGGTATGTAGAAAAGTCGTTAATTAGGAAACAAATCACTTACAATCAGGTTTAAACTCTTTAGACATTCAAACCAGGATCCGTTGGTCACATAAATATTCCCGTCAATGTTACTCCCGTATCCACCTAATTTCGTTTTATACAAAGAGCTAGTTAATTTTGGTTCAAGGAAATATAAATGGTGCCCGCTATCGTCAGAACATCGTACATCAGAAGATTGTGCCACATGTTGCCGCTCACCGGGGTATGATTGTTGTACCAGATAACGCCCCGTGTCACGTCGCCCGAGAAACGATCAACATGTTCAAAGACAATCGCATTCAACTGCTACCAAGGCGCGCAAAATCACCAGATTGGAACCCGATAGAACATGTCTGGGACTTGTTACACACACGACTAAGACTCGGCCCAGAACCTGGAAATCTGCAAGCCCTCCGTGACGCTCTGCTTCGGGAGTGGGCAAATCTGACTCTGCATGGGCTCCACAATTACATAACCTCGATGAAGAGCAGATTTCAAAAAGTCATTGCACCGTGGGGTTCATACGCGTTACTGATATATTTTAAACACATCATTACATGAATTGTGTGATTTTTCGAATCACGGGTGACCTGCTTTAACTCTTAATTATAAGGTAACCCCACATATACAGATGAATTTTTCGGCTGTGCATTGTAAAATAATTATGCATACATGTAACGACCATACATTTCATCTGCATTATTTATGTACACTGAAAAATAAAAATATGTTGCCTGACCGATTATACAAGTGGTTAAGTATACAGTCTAATACTACTGTGAAGAGGAAATACATATAATAACAACGAAAATGTTTATGCAATAACCAAATTTACATTCACATCACATAAGCATGGCATATGACATCAGCATGTAATGGGAATATTAATGTATATGAATATGTGTGGTTGTCATACTAGTCGATTCTCCGATTCCAGGATGCGGCTGTGATTATTTTCTGCATTTTAAAGCTATTTGTATGTGTTGACAGGATAAATAGAATGGTAGGGTAGTGCAGTGAAGTGAAAGGGCAAAAATATCAAGCGCAGCACGGAAACGGGATGGACTCGGTAGAGCCTCGCCCATCCCGTTTCCCGTATTTTTCCCACATTATCTATTCTATGATACGAATTATTACAAAATGTATTTTGCAGCCGACCATAAATACGATGAAATTGTACGTAATATATTTATGATTGCGTACAATATAATACAGTTATTTCATGGTCATTCGGTGAACAGTAAAAAACTGTTTCCCCGCTGTGTTGTGGACGACCCGAGGCAGTTTTGCCCAGAGGCCGTAGGGCGGGGGCAATAGTGCATCGAATCGTCCACAGCACCGAATGGCATCATGTTTGGCTGTTCCCCGAATGACCATGAAATAACTGTTTTATTACTCAACATGTAAACATTGTATGTGACACAGTGAACGTAAAGTTGACAGGGCGCGCCTCTGACCGATCTAAATTACGTCGAATTGTAATGTGTGAAATAGTTTTGACTATTGACCTGGCAAGCGTAACTATTGACCGGCCACGTGAAATTATTGCCCAGGCATGCGGAACTATTGCCCAGGCACGTCGAAACCCAGGGAATTTGTCAAAAGTATGGAATATCAACTTATATAGTTGGCGCTGGCGGACATAAAGAGCCACACATCCAAGCTATCGCAACTTCAAAAGTCAGTCTTTATAAGTTTGGCCGAGGAGCGGGGCTCGTGTCGCGTGGGGGGAATACGAGTAGTAATTCGGGAATAATGGATTATACCATGGCAGACAACAGGTTGGTTCTGCAAATGACGTTGTGCTCAGTAAGCACAAAGGGAAAATCGACAGGTGACATCAGGGTGAACCTCATACTGAATGGAGCAGAACAAAGATCTTGCGTTACCAAACATGCGAGGTAAAGGTCTGGCCACATAAAAGTTAACACCACCTCTATTAAAGTGTCAATCGAGATATTGCAGCCTCGTGGCTTTTCTAATCGAACTAGATGTATGATGTACGATGAAAAGCTCTATCCTACAATACCAACATCGTCCGATGCAGCGTCTCTGGCGGTCAATCCGATCGCGTTTCGGTTGAACAAGATCATTGAGACCCAGAGTCTTCTCCTGCACGAATAATTATTCCCGTGCTGGTCTCGCAAAAAGCTATCGGAGGGCTGTACATGTATTAAATATAAAAAAGTACTTTTTCATCAATAACAAAAAAAGTCACACTCCCCAAAAAAAATTATTTCATGAAATTCCATCAAATATTGGTTTTATTGCGAAAAAACGATTTTGGAAATTGCCTCCGAAACCTGGCGAGATAGCTTGAAAATTATTTAACTAAGAAAACAAAAGTTTGATTTTGAAAATCGGTCCACAAATAAAAAAAAAAAATTGAAAAATCTATTTTTAGCCCCCATGTTAAATTCCCATAGGAAAATCGTTTTTTCGCAATAAAATCAATATTTAATGGATTTTCTTTTGGGAGGGTGACTTTTGTTTTTCATGAAAAAGTACTTACTTTTAAATATTTTTTATATTTAATGTGTTTAATAGCCAAAAGTTCGTCGGCGCCAAAACGTGCAACAGACAGTAGTAGCATTTCCACATATTAGTGAGCTGATGTGTACTACCAGTGCTTGCTAGGCTCACTATGATGAATCGAGACGCGATGCGTGGAGATGATTGTTCGACGACAGTTCGTTTATTTGCTCACGAATCGGGACGCTAATAATATATGGATATCCGATGAGCCATAACATTATAAGTTATTGTGATTCTACACAGGTTATATAGTGTAATATTGCCCGTCTGGAGGTATGTTCACCCGAGGCGATAGCCGAGGGTGAACATACCTTCAGACGGGGGGCAAGCAATATTACACCATATAGCCTGTGTAGAATCACAATAATGTATTTGTCATACCGCAGATCCGTTATTTGGCCGTATAAACATGATAAACATATCTCTTCTTTTGATCTTTGAGTTTTTTTCAGGAAGAAAAATAATCCGAGATTCGATTTTCTACCGTCAGTCTTAATATAAAGGCGTAAATGAACATTTTGTTTTTTATTAAACGAAAACAAACTAAATATGGAGAAAGAAATCCATCGAAAACGACTTTATGACAGTTTTTTTATATCGTGTAATTTAATTGATATTCCACTGCTCTATCGACCTGCTCTCCCTTTGGCGCCTCTAGAAGAATGCGACTGGTTCCCAAATATTCGCTGTCATTGCTACGCCGCGCTTCGTGCGTGGAACCCATAGTTTATGACCCAGTCACGAAGCCAATTCTGTTGAGATTTGAAAACACTAAACGGGACAGTTTGTGGCATTTTTCGCTCATATTTTGATGAGCGAAGAATATTTATGGAAAAATAAACAATAAAGACTGGTTTTGAGTGTACAATTTGTTACTTTTATTGATCAATTCGGGATTTTATTGTGCTTAGTGAGGAATACAATTCGCAATCGGTAGACGCTTGCAAAATGTGTCTTCATTGGACGCGAGGCGTCGGAGGGGAATCGCAATTCCTGTATGTCCGACGGTCTTGGCAGGTCATATAATATATATGACCAGGCAAGCTAGCCAATCAAAAGCCGAGAAACTTATCTGCGGTATGACAAAGCTCCATGTCGAGGCGAAGGATTGTCATCAGAAGTATACCAGTACCTATTTGTCTTTACATATGTTGCATTATCGTTATTCTATGATACGAATTATTACAAAATGTATTTTCCAGAAGACCATATATACGATGAAATTGTACGTAATATACTTATGAGTGCGTACAATATTATACAGTTAGTTCATGCTCATTCGGGGAACAGTAAAAACTATTGTCCCGCTGTGTTCTGGACGACCCGAGGAACTATTGCCCAGATGCCGTAGGCCGAGGGCAATTGTGTATCGAGTCGTCCACAGCACCGAGTGGCAATATGTTTTGACTATTCCCCGAATGACCATGCAAAATAATTGTTTTATTACTCAACATGTAAACATTGTATGTGACGCAGCGAAAGTTAATTTGGCAGGGCGTGCCTCTGACCGATCTAAATTACGTTGAATTGTAAACTGTGAAATAGTTTTGACTATTGACCTGGCACGCGGAACTATTGACCGGCCACGTGGAACTATTTCCCAGACATGCGGAACCATTGCCTAGGCACGTCGAAACCCAGGGAATTAGTAAAAACTATGGAATATCAACTTGTATAGGGAGGTGGATAATACTTTGGTATATTGCTTAGTGTTATAAATGTTCTTGGGACTTGCCGGATGTAAAGAAACTGAAACTCAGCATGGTCACATGTCATAGGAAATCACTTAGATCTTAAATTTGTTTCCAGTATAAATATTGACGTATGTATTTAGTTTTACATGTATATGTATTATACAATTTTAGTTGATTCGATAAGAAACTCGACACAGCCTGGGTTCTTATGAAAGCAATAAACTCGTTGTCACATTTGTCTATTTCCAGAATAAATGCCGGCTATTGAAATGTCCGGAGACATCGCAACCTTACCACGGTGTCTGCTACTACACGCAATGATACGACAGCCCGCGCACCGTGTCGTTTCGGATCACAGCAGATCCCGCTATATATTCCTCCGATGTCACCAACAGAATGGCAGTCTCGCAACTGCTAAAATGGAACGTCCATACGGAATCCGATTTCGTTTGTAGCATCGAGTCAGGGTTCAACGATACCCAATCTGATGGCGAAAATCGATACCGTGATTACCTACTTTCCATAGGATATCAGAAGCACTCGAAAGTCACGGGTAGTTTTGATATAATTCGAAAACTACATAGGTTCTTTTCAGCTGGGATTCATCTAGGGCTTGGAATGAATGTGACATTACTGAAAGGCATAGACACGAGGAAATTTCAGTTCAATCACATGTGGCGATCCGTAGACTATAAAAGACAATGTAACGGCAGCTTTAATGTAATCGATATGTGGTGCCCGACTATCGAGCTCTCTGACCCGGACTTCCGGTATTGCGTCGCAAACAACATATTGTCGGAAGACTTTGAATTTAACACCCCTTCTTCTCTGTCAGAAAACCCATCTGTCGACCGTCAGCTATGCCTACATGACTTTTTGAACACATGGGTACATAGTTTATGTGCTTCGGTCCTATTTGTATTGCCGTCTTGTTCAGTTTTGTTTGGTTTGTTCACTCTAATGGGTATCTAGTAATCGAGGTGGTCAGTAGAAAAATGGGGCTAGGTATTACCCATTCAAATGTAGAACTCAACAGAATGTACCTTATTTGAGATATCAGGCAGCCATGCGCAGGTTACGTGGCACGTTAAGAGATACATATGCAGTGTGTTCATCTAACATGAGCTCTCCAGACAGTCTGATCAAGACAATTAGGCAGTTACGTTACCGAAGGAAACCGACTGTTGTCAGGAAAAGCATTAGGCCATACAATAAGTACTCTGGTTCTCAGACATGTTATTTGCGGAAAGTGAAGCGAGAGAGCTGATTTTTGTTAGTATATTTTTTTTTATGAGATGTTCATCCCTGTTGCTTTTTTTTTCAAGTTGAGAGATGCATAAATCTCAGACGAACATTTCAAACAAAAATAATATGTTTAAATTTAATATAACTCTTTAGACTTGAAAAATTACAAGATTTTCATCAGACATGATTGGATTTTAACATGTTTGTGCAGGGTAGTGTTTTTTTATTGAATTAGATCATGTGACGAATGTATAGTACACTTTTATTTCTCTATGACGAGAAAATGCTCGGCGCGCAGGGATTATTTAGACATGGCGATATCTGAGAACCAAAGTACCTTTGCTATGGCCTTATATTGATGTAATTGTGAGAGCTTGTAAGTTGATGCAGACTAGCATATATTGACCATGTCGTCAGGTAATTTTTCGCCAAAGGAGGTCCTTTATTGTTATCTGCATAAACGAACTTGTGTTATAATTCATCGGTGTATTTCGAGCACAATTTTAAATAAATACAATTATATTTCAAAGTCATTTACTGCACTATGTCTCAGAGTGATGAAACTTATTTGACTGCAGATTTGTATGGTGTTTCTGAATGCAGATGCAACTATAGGACGCGTTGTAAACAATGTCAGTATAGTCACCAAATGTGCCCATTGCTTGATATGTAAGAAATACGGGTTCTCTTTTGGAGTTAATAGTTTATCCTAATTACATGACACACGGATATGGAGGCGATAACAACTTGGGTCTTGTGCGGTTTCGCGGAATGGATGACACTACTTTATAATACGTGTATGTTACATTATATCTTTCATGGATATTGCCTACTTCACCTCAATCATACCATCCACCATGTATTTAAATTAATGAGCCTTTATGCTGGGCACACGTCCTTACATATCATGTACTGACTAGTATAGAGATACCTCTACATGTAAGTGTGCATAGTAATTCGACATAGCCGGTGCATAATTCATGTGTGCTGAGTGAGTGAGTGAATAGGGTTTAACGTCCGCCTTTCTGACATAGAGGTACAAGCCTCAGGGAGTCTACACGCAGACGGGTCAACGGGGTCGTGTCCCGTATCCACCTGTCCGAGGGGGGTAAATTCCAACTTCAGAACTCAATATTTACAATCAAAATATATATTCAGTCCTGAAATTAGAACAACCTGATCTCGTGCCAGGCCCTCGCCACACCAGCATCATTTATCCCATCCCCTAAAAGTAATAGGATTAGCGCTAATCTTACTTTTATATATGGGGCATAGCCTGACTCAACTCTCACATACAAGAAAGCCAAAAATGTACAAGAAAGCCAAATCCGGTATAGTGGGTTCCGGAAAGTATGAACACAATCGTTAAGCCAGTAATTCATGTGTAGACCCGGCATAGCATAGATACAGATATGAACCCTTTATTTGCTGGACGAATAAAATATAGTATGTTAACCCGATAGCTACCATGGTTTGTGCCTCCATTGGCCGCAATCAGCTAGACCGGTTTCGTCAGATTTGCGGCTCATTGCGACTCGATTATCGTCAAAATAATTTCATTGTATACATGATATAGCCATTGAGTATATGTGTACAGGCATTGTTCCATTTAGTATACATTGAATCAAGTGTGACCCGATACCAGACACACGAAAGTACGCGTTTCTGGTATCAGGTCGCGCATATTCGTAGCTAACGATGTCATTGGACGCAATCAGCTAGACCGGTTTCGTCAGATTTGGTCGCAATCAGCTAGACCGGTTTCGTTAGATTTGCGGCTCATTGCGACTCGATTATCGTCATGATATTTTCATTGTATACATGATATAGCCATTGAGTATATGTGAACAGGCATTGTCCCCTTAGTATACATTCAACAATCAAGTGTGACCCGATGCCAGACACATGAAATTACGCGTTTCTGGTATCGGGTCGCGCATATACGTAGCTAATGATGCCAAGTTGTGTTATAATTTCACGTAGATTTATTTCAATTACTGGTTTACCACTATATGAGTGGTACGTGACTATGCACGTATGATATGTTTATCTTGTACAACAGTACAACCTCAATCACAATTCAAACGTCTGCTATTAAACCGTGGGGCTGAGGTACACACGGTAACTGAATAGTATTCACTACACTCCTTAATATTCTTGAGACATTTAATTAGTATGTATTAACATATATTAACCCTTTCAACATCCCATGCCTGTAAAGTGGTATTGGCAAAAAAAGTGTAGAGCCAGATGAGCCGGCTGGATCTGCACTTTTTGCGAGTAATTTTCATATTTTCAGAACAGAAACACCTCTTTTCATAAATTTACTAGACTGCAAATTATTCTGTGACGATTGAATTGGTTGGAAAATTAACATATCAAAATGCATTCCAGTTACGTAGGGTGAAAGGATTAAAATTATGTTTTTCTTATTCAGTCACAACGACTACATGGTCTTTTATATTGTATATACATGTACATGTAATGATCATAATATTATATCACGTGTTGATATGACAAAGCATGTGTCATATTGAATGCGGCATCTAAGGTGCACATTTATTTACTTGCTTGGTTTATTACTACTTACTCTGATTGTATTGTAATCTGATTATAGATTTAAGAACTGCATGCGACCTGGCTGTGTAAGTGTCCGGCTGATAGGGAACCTGGTGTCTTTTTGAGCAGCATAGACACATCTTTACACTATCTTACATGCATCTGAGTCTACGCTGGCCTACATATGTCAATCGATCAGTATGCATACCATTGAACTACAGTTTTAGCTATTCACGATTGTATGGAAATAAGTTATGACCTAGAACACTGTCCGTGGATTGGAAATATATTTTGCTGCTTTTACCATAATTAGTAATAATATTAGTTACCATATACAGCGCACCTCGATTCGTTTGGTTTGTGCAACTCGCCCTGACAAGTGGACCATTGAGACGTTTAATGCCATCTAAGATATATATCGACCTGAGCGCATGCGCAGTCTGGTCAGGACATTGGCTGATCACCATTTCTGCACTAGAATGTATGGATACACTCAAGGTTCCCATTCATCACTCGCTTCCCCATTCAGCCGGGCGCATTATATTGCAGCGTCACTATTCAGTAGGCCTTACTATATTAACTTACTTTTTTTTTCGATTTATATCCACATTTCCTTCTGTGTATGTCTATTCCAGAAACGTGTCCGGACAGTATTCGTCATAAGTACCAACATGCAGTTTTTCTTGTGTTTTTTATGCATTTATTTCAGCCACTGTAGGATAGTTCGAGGTCTTTTTCGCTCACTGATCCGTCTCGGGTCTGCATTGGGTATTCAATACACATGTAGGTGCCATCCGCTTATTACGGTCGAATCACAGTTTATCATTATGATTTCGTCGGTCACGTGACCATAGTCACCCGTCGTTCGACCGTATTGGGCGGATGCAACTACCGTGTACGAAGCAGATTCCCTCTAGCGCTCCACGCTATTCTGTTTTCATACTTGATCTCGAATGCCACATCTACATACAGTTTACTCTCGTCTGTTAGAACCAATGCCAACTTGGCACACATGTCTAAACCTGTACAGTATTGTAAATATATTGTACCCACTTTAGTTATCGAACTTAACTCTCGATTTGTTAATAATTGTGGCTCAGTATTATTTACCATAGTATGGACAATATGGCTAATTATTATTCTTTCTGGTGATGTTCATCCAAATCCAGGTCCCATAGATAGTGATAATTCATTTGAATACTCATTCAGTTCAACTTCTTCTCAATCATCGGCACTCTCGTTGAGTCCCAACATAATTCCACAATCAGATCTGTCTCACCATCTGTCATTCGTACACTGCAACGTTCAAAGTTTGTACCCAAAAATAGATTTATTAAGGGCTGAGCTTAAGGACTTTGACATAATAGCTATCACAGAGACGTGGCTTGGTGATGACAACAATACTGACAATATCCTTCTTAACAATTTTAAATCTCCCGAAATTAAGGATCGTCACGCTGATAGGCATGGTGGCGTGGTCATATATATTAGAACACACATTATTTCATAAACGTAGACTCGATCTAGAACTCGCTAATATTGAATCTATCTGGGTTTAAATTGTGTCTAACAAAAAGCACTTCTTATTTGGCGTCTTTTATAGACCCCCAAGCGCTAACGTTATATATAACAATAGCATTGAGGACTCAATTCACATGGCCATTGATACCGGTTTCCGAGATATTATAATTGTTGGCGACTTTAACTATGATACCTTAAACGCCCAATCGAACAGAAAGGTAACATCTATTTGTACACAATTTGCTTTAACGCAGTGTATATCATCCATAACACACTTCACTGAACATTCGCAGTCCATTATCGACTTACTATTCGTATCCAATAAAGACTCTATAGTTATGAGCGGAGTAGGCGATCCATTTTTACCGCAAGAGACTCGGTTTCATTGTCCCATTTTTGGCCTTTTAAAATTCTCCAAGCCTAAGGTCAAGCCATTTAAACGTAAAATATGGAAATATGAGAATGGTGATTATGACATGTTACGCAGGGATATCTCCAGAATAAACTGGGATGACTTAAAATCTCAAAATATTGATGAATATGCACATAATATTATTAATACAATTATTACACTTGCCGAGATTTATGTTCCTAATAAAGATATAATCATTAGACAGTCCGATTTGCCTTGTATAACAACTAACATAAAGAGGATGATTAGAAAACGGAAACGGCTCTATCATAAGGCAAAACAAACTAATAATAACTCACACTGGTTAAAATTTCGTAAGCTTCGGAATGACGTCATATTAATGATAAGGGCATCCAAGAAAGAGTATCATGTCGGGATAAGTAATAAATTAAAGTCAGGACAACTCTGTTCAAAAGATTGGTGGTCCGTATTGAAACATTTTATCAATGAAAATGAAAATAAAACAATTCCACCACTACAACATAACGGAACAATAATTGATGATAGTACAGAAAAGGCTAACATTTTAAATAACTATTTCCGTGACCAAACAGTTTTTAACAGACCCCCCCTTCACACCTATACCTACTTTAACACCATATGCAGTGACCAATACTCTTGAATCTATCACTCTAAGTGAAATAGATATACATAATATATTATCTAACTTACCTCTAGGGAAAGCATCTGGCCCAGATGGTGTCAATAATCGCATCCTTAAAGAATCAAAATCTGAACTAGATGTCCCTTTAAAGGACCTTTTTAATAAATCTATACAATGTGGACACTTTCCAGACGAGTGGAAACAGGCCAACGTATGTCCTATATTTAAGGCTGGTGATCCCTCTCTCAGTTCGAATTATCGCCCCATATCCTTGCTCAATACTATTAGTAAAGTTCTTGAAAGGGCAGTTTTTAAATATTTGTACAATCACTTCAAAGATAACAACAATATATTAACACCTTTACAGTCTGGATTTGTACCTGGTGATTCAACTGTAAACCAACTGACCTTCCTTTATAATGCATTCTGCCGTGCATTAGATGATGGAAAAGAAGTCCGGGTTGTATTTTGTGATATCACGCAAAGCATTTGACCGTGTCTGGCATACCGGCTGCTTATGAAATTAACAGCGGCAGGTGTTACTAATAACGTTCATGACTGGTTCGCCAGCTACCTTAGTAATCGGAAACAAAGGGTTGTGCTGCCAGGAGTCTACTCTAACTGGAACCACATTAGAGCTGGTGTCCCACAAGGTTCTATCCTCGGACCATTGTTATTTCTCCTATACAGAAATGATATGTTATGGACATAAGCTCCAATATACGCCTCTTCGCTGATGACACCAGCTTATACCTTATTGTAGACACTCCCGAAACTGCTACTAGGACCATTAATTCCGATCTAAAACTATTACCAATTGGTCTAATAAATGGCTTGTAACATTTAACCCTAAGAAGACAGAATCACTACTTATATCACGGAAACGTAACAGACCAGCACATTCCCCAATATTGATGAATAATGTTAATGTTTCAGAAGTTGAGAGCCACAAACACCAAGGTATATACTTTAACAATGAAGGAACATGGCATCAACATATAGAATATATAACAGGGAAAGCATGGCGTAGAATATACATTATGAGAAAACTAAAATACATTCTAGATAGAAAATGTCTCGAAATAATTTACCTTTCCTTTATTAGACCTCTGTCAGAATATGCTGATATCGTATGGGATAATTGTACTCAATATGAGAAAGAAATGGATTGGAAACAATCCAAATTGAAGCTGCCCGTATAGCTACAGGTGCAACTCGGCTAATTTCAATAGATTCATTATATGCTGAAATCTGCTGGGAAACATTAGAAAATAGACGACATTCACATAAACTGTCGCTTTTTTGCAAAATGAAAAACGGCATTTCACCTAATTACCTTGTAGATATCCTTCCGCCTCAAACAGACACTACTCGTTACAATTTAAGAAATGCTGACAACCTACAGACCATACGATCCAGAACAACTCTATTTTATAACTCATTTCTTCCCTCTTCAGTCCGAGACCGGAACTCTATGTCAGAAAACACACGGAATGCTCCTTCACTTAGTTGTTTTAAAACCAAAATTAAAAAAATCACAGACAAGGTTCCAAGTTATTATTACAGTGGTCAACGGCATATGCAAATAATGCATAGACGACTCCGGACAAAATGCAGTGCTCTTAACTATGACCTTCATTGCAAAAATATTGTTGAATTACCAAATTGTATCTGTGGTCAAGTTGAAGATGCCACTCACTACTTTTTCTCCTGTCCAAGATATGCACTACATAGAAACCAACTAATAGATGATATACAAGCTTATTGTCAACCGACCCTCCATACTATACTCCATGGTAATATACAACTGGACGATCCTACTAACGAAACAATATTTACAGCTGTAAGAATGTACATAGAGAATACAAGTCGCTTTTAAATGGTACGGTGGAACCTCTGTCAGCCGGACACCTTGTAAATGGCTGTGTGGTTAATTCTGGTGGGTTTTATTTTTATTTTTATCTCTTATGGTACAGTCTGTTCGTGATTGCAATGCATGAAAGATGTGTAGGAGTGATCATATGCCTGATTTACAGTGGAACTTCCCTATGCCGGACGCCCTGGGGACATCCCAGGGTGTCCGGTTTGGAGGGGTTCCAATGTGTCTGCTTTTGTACATCATCACGACAACCAAGACTTAATGTGGGCGTGGGTGGCTTGGTGTGCGAACATATTTTGTTTTCTCGAACTGCCGCAGTGGAATTTTTTTTTTCTCTCTATTTTTGTTTTATAATAACGAACTAAAATAGTTGTCTTTCCTTTTTTTGTTAAAATTGTTTAATGCATGTATATTTACATATTGTCATCTATAATACATCTACCGGGTATCGCAGGAAGCAGAAACTATGAGCATAAAGCAAGAATAAAATCTCAATTTTATGCTAATGGCAGTATTAATTATGTTTGTTATGTCCTGGTTCTTGCAGCCTGTGATACCAAGTTACACGTCAGGGAGAGGATTTATATAAGCTTGCTTTCAATCCAATCCCATTTGTATAATTCTGTATTTACTATGATTGATCCATTACTTGTAAATAATATACAAATAAAATATGTTTAAACTAAATGTGCCCAATTATTATGACCATATAAACAATTAAAAAATAATATGTTTTTCGATAATATTAAATTTAACCAACCGTTAAGAATGAGCCATCTTTTTACTTCATGAACTTTGGTCAAATTTTGATTTTATTACGAATAATTGATTTATCTATGGTAATTTAACTTGGGGAAAAGGAGGTGGAGGAGCTGTGGGAGGAGTCAAACAATGAAAAAATGGATTGTTTTTATTATACGAAGAATTTACCGATAAAGTAAATCTCATCGATTGTAATGGCATAATACTCGCAATAAGATCCGCAATGTGTATATTAAATATAATTTCAGCAGACATTCCTAGGACCATATATGCCGCTTCAACTAGCATTTATACAAAAGAGTCCAAAAAGGAGTAGATATATATACAATGTACTCATAAACAATCGAGTTCAGCCCTCTGCTATTGATAAGTGGAACACTATTCTTAATATAGATCGTTGCTTTAGTTGGACGTATGCATTTCGCTTACCGTTTAGAACCACATTAGACATTCAATTGAGATTTTTCCAATATAGAATAAATCACAGAATATTAGGCACAAACTCAGTTTTACATAAAGGCGGCGTTAGACCAAACAATTATTGCACGTGTTGCCACCGGGAAGTAGAAACAATCGAACATCTATTGTGGAACTGTCCAATAATACAAACCTTTATATCTTTATATCTATGGAATAGTTTTTAATAAAATACTTATGAGAACTAAACTATTATAGGAATGAATGGCCTTTTTGTTGAATTTATCGGGGTATAAACTTGGAAAAGTCGCGGGAATACTGGACTCAACAAAAAGGCCATTCATTCCTTATAATTCCAGCATTTGAAATAAATTCATCAAGAAAATGTGTTTATTTTCCGTTTTCTTAAGAATTATTTTAGCTGCGCCTGACGGTTACGGAAAGTAGTTCGGCATTGGAGTTTACTGGGATATAAATTTTGGAGAGAGACTTGCTACGGACCTAGGGTTTAAAATTTGCTATAAGATATATATTCAATATTGAAAAACAATCGCACTGAAGGAATCAAACCAAAAAAAAAATGATACCAGCCGCCCCCTCCCCATCATTCACGTCATTATGTCAACTGCTTTGTTCGACCTGTCTTACGACCAAGCACGTATACTAATAAAAACAACAACACCCGTTTTCGTCATTTATTTTGTTCCTATTAAAAATGTTACATTATGGGATACCTGTGGCAGGACTTCAATATTGAAGGTTGTGAGCACAGGCACTTTGTGGTATGAACGACAGATGCCTCTCATACCCGAGTTTACTCACTTATTATATATCTACAAGGTAGGACATTCGCCATCTTTTCAACCAACGGAAGTGGATTAATTACCTTCAGCCCGGCTCGCCAATTCAGTAATTGTAATGCGCGCGAAGGCCGGTACCAACAGTGTCCCGGCCTTCTCGCGCGTTACAACTACTGAATTAACGAGCCGGGCCCAAGGTACACTAGCACTACTTCCGTTGGTTGAAAAGATTGCGAGTGTCCTACCTTCTAGATATTCAATATGAGAGTAAAAATCAATGGTATAATATAAAGAGCGTATTGTCGTCCATACCACACAGTACCTGTAGTTGTGAGTTCAAAATCTACCATAGGGCATGTACATATTTTCATAATATTTCCATCCAACTGTAGCCGATTTCACCAACATTGCAAAGTATACTTTTCTAGCAAAGTATACTTTGAGGGAGAAATTTATTTTATTATACTGAATTTATTACATTATCACAGCCATTTTGGTATAATAATTCTGCATACTTTTAATCATCATCGTTAGTTCTATATGCAATAATGCATTTCAGGAAATATAAATGATTACTACCTCAAAGTATACTTTGCTAGAAAAGTATACTTTGCAATTTTGATAAAATCGGCTACTGGTCTTTCGAATGAGACGTTAAACTTTGGTTACATCCTTATATGACCTTTGCTGCAGCTGGGACGTTAACCTGTACTCTCATTTGACACGAGGCAGTCGGAATGAGACAGTTAATGTAGTATTTTAATCTAATAAAATTATGACTAAATGTTTCTTGTTAAATAACAAAAAATAAAATACTGTTTTAATGTGAACATTTTTTTTGCGAACAGTGAGGATTTTGATGGGATGATTGAGTTGTTTCATCTATATCTATACTGTCCGCAATAACTACTAAAACTGAAACTAGTGTTTGGTGTTGAAGGTGCTGAAGTAGGGGTTAGCACTTACTGATAGTATAGACAGATAACATGATACTGTTATATATTGTGTAAATGACAGCCGGCTACACATACATGCAAGTACGGTGGAACCTCGCTGTACCGAGCACCATAGGTGCCGCCGGGATGTTCGGAATAGCGGGTTTCCACTGTAAGCAATCAATCACCAGTTGTCAGAGCCACCGCATGGAACTGTTGGAAGAGATGGACTTTGAGGTACATGAGTTGTACAGTAGGCTCGCTATACCGAGCACTCCGGTGGTGCCCGTGGTGGTCGGTGTAGCGAGATTCCACTGTATTATAATAATAGAAATAAAGTGGACCAAATTTCAAGAATAACAAGAAGGCGAATTCTTAAATTGTGCTATAATTTAATATCATCGAAACAAATATTGTTTTTGCATTGTTTATATGGACGTAAAATATTATTAATTATTAGTCTATATTACTGACAACAACAAAGTGCATGATCACGTGGTTATAACAACAACAACAGTGGCTGAAAGTTTTGAAATCTTGCCCACTCCAAAGTAAGTATTATTTTATATTTTCCTTAATATGAAACGGATTTTGATGAAATATGGCGCAGAAAGCCCGTCTTCATGAGCTTCATTTGGTCGTCCAGGGAGTTCGGCACAGACTTATGTCGTTTTTGCGAAGAATCTTCGCAAAAACGACAGACGTTTGGGCCAAAGTACAGAGACCACCAAATGCAACTTAAGAAGACGCGTTCGATGCGCCATATTTCATCAAAATCCGTTACTTAATAAGGACAATATAAAAGAATACATTCTGTGAATCGGATGGATTCTGGAAGCTTCAGTACTTGTTGTTGTTGTTAGTACCACGTGATCATACATCCTTGAACAAACACCGACAGCGTTGAGAACCCATCTTTGTCTGCCGTCAGTGTTTACTAATTCATTTATGGTATTATATAATTAAACAAACTAAATTCGGTTCCTCGCGGCCGACACACTTTTGGCATTAATACTATGTTTCTATGGAATTTTATATGGGGGCTAAAATATTTTATTTTATTTTTCAATAATTTTTTAATTACTTGACCAATTTTCTGTTATTTTCTTAGTTACCTTATTTTCAAGCTATCTAGACAGGATTCGGATATATTCCAAAATGTTTCGTTTTTCGACCGTAACTGTCAATCTCCAACACCGTTTTGCCGATTATGATATTCTCATAGGAAATCGTTTGTTTTTTCGCAATAAAATCAAATTTTTTTTTTTTTGGGAGTGGGGAGAGGGGTGACTTTTTTATTATCGATGAAAAAGTACTTGTATTTAAAAAAAAAATTAGAATGTGTTTAACAGCCAAAAGAAAGTCGGCAGCAAACCGTGAAACAGACAGTTGTCCATAATGGAAGTTTATTTCGGAATATGTAAGTTCATTTCACAACAAACAATATAAATAAATAAATATACGAAATAATTAAAACACAGCTACTATGAGAGACTACCTAGTGTCTGTTTCACGAAACCTGCCCAAATTGGACGGTCATATAAACAAATAAATGCAAAAACAATTATTTGTTTCGATAATATTAAATTTTAGCAAAATTTAAGAATGAGCCTTCTTTTTATTTCTTGAAATTTTGTCAAATATTGATTTTATTGCGAAAAAAAAATTTCCCCGTAGACATCTCATTACTGTTTTTGCATTGTTAATATGGCCGTAAAATTTGGGCAGCTTTGTGAAACAGACAGTAGCACACGTGCTGGCTGGGTTTCTGAAACACTCGTCATTGAATGGCATGGTTTCCACACACCGCACAACGAAATAGGTAAGAGTGATCATTGACAATACAGTTGATACGTTGCTTAATATTTTTATGGAAATGGACAGGAACACACACTTTCCATAATTTTACGAAGTTTGCAAATCGCTTCATCATACAATTGTATGTTGCAATAATCGATTGGATCAGTACGGAGCCCCGCAGGTATGGAAGGTGATATCCGCCATAATTCTATGTGACTTGAGGCTTGCGTGCTGATGACATTACAACTTATATTCATGTTATTTCATTCGTCATTTGTATTTATTACATTTGAAATCTGCTTGTTGTAGTTGTATTTGTCTGTCTTACATGTCCATTCTGCAGATTGCTTTGTTCATTCGTCTTATTTACATTACAATATTGATACGTTCTTATTCGTGTACCTGTTTTATTGCACTAAGCATTTGCAATAGAAAGTAAGAACAAGCACTTAGCACTTTGAATAAGGCCGAAAGCAGTAAGGACAAAGCCGCAGGAAGTAAGCATCAAGCCAGAGTCCGAAAGCGGAAACCCGCAACCAGAAATCATCAAGCCACAAGCAGAATGATGCAAGCAATATATAGGTTAGTAATGCCTCATTATGACGCCAGATGGCACTGCTGTCAGTGTTAGGACTAATAAATAATAGCACGAGATGTGATTGGCTGTTTGAGGCACACCTCCAATGCCGATGTTGATGTAAGATTTAACCTACAAATGATCACAGTATAGGTTAGAAGACACCAAATAGTTTTACTATACACTTTAACGGAATCCCATCCAATAAGGTCAGTTTCTCCTACTTTCACTATTCGTATGGATGTTGTGGGACCTACTTGTACATGACCTGCAGCCGGTCTGTACTGGTTCTGCATGAATTAAACAATTGCTTCACTTACTCCTAAGACACAAAAATCCAACCTCATCATGTCCCCCAATATTTTCATAGAACGCCTAGTATATTCTCATGAATAGTTACAGGCGTTCTATAATTACAATCGGTCGATGGGCCGAATGGGGTTCGCTGCGGGACACTTCGTAAAATGAAAGTGTGCCAATACCAACAAGCTATATGTTAGTTCAATATTGAAGCATGCTAACACCTGTAAACATTGATAGGTTATATTAAAATAATAATACGCATGTAATTTGCACAAAAGTAGCTTCCCAATGAAATTTAGTTTAAATAGATTATCCCGTATGGAGCCTCATTTAGAACGTCCGGTACATATAGAGTCAATATTTGAACCTTTTTACTAAACACCATAGTGTCATGTGTCCAATTTATTGGACACAGGACACTTTTTTTTTATGTAATATACCAACCAATAACAAATTTACGTTTAAAAAGTCAGCTATTTGTTGTTAAATGCGATTGTATTTTCATTGTGACGTCATACTATATTGCGTGTGGTGTCATTACACGTACTGGTCCAAGACATCGTGACATTATTGCTGTCTTCATTGTTGATAAATACGGAAATACAGATACTCATTGTGTACTCGACGATTTGTGAATGCTACAGACGTACATTTCTGCAAATTTGCTAAAGTTGAGAGGACAATACGGCGACAGCCAAGACGCATCAATAATTGACCTACATTTTACCTACTAGCTGCCAGACACGAAACATTCATTTCAGGTAGGAATTATTTCTTTATTACTGTTGACCAATATTTGAATCGTGCTGACTTCGACAGCACTTTTAACCACAGGGCTACTAAAATAATTCCATTGTATTCAATCTAACATGAATTCAAGTGGGTGGGGGATATTCAACATTGCCTGTGCATGTGCCGAGTCATTGGTTTTCGCGACCAATGTTGTTTCCACAATTGTTGTTTAAATAGCTAATTTCTAATTTATGGTGCATCTCGGACTCTGTGTGTTTGTGGTACCTCGATACTCGTAGATTCACTTTGAATAATATGTTTTCAGATCCAACAAGTCAATTCTTATATATGTAGGCTATATCTGTTATATATTCACTATTGTCTATATAGGCTTTTGTTAGCACTACTTTAGACACTCACCCACCCCCCCCCCCCCCCCCCCCCCACCCCCCCCCCCCCCCCCCCCCCCCCCCCCCCCCCCCCCCCCCCCCCCCCGAGAGTCAAATGTGTTTAAAAAAACTGTAACAACAGTGATGAAATAAGTAAAAAATTGAGGTGTGCGAATCCAGGTTCACTGCATTTGCACAGCGGTGACCTTTCCCCGAAATATCATGAATATAGGCCGGTGCAGTATTTCTATTAAGTAAGTGTTACCCGGCTTCTCACCGTGTATGTGGTTTTGCACACACCAATATTTTACATGTCTGATTATTCATGTTGTTTTCTTAAGACATGTGTTTTCAGAAAGTCACGTGTTTACACGATTTATAAAACTATAACAACAGTGACCAAACAATTAAAAAAATTGAAGTGCAGTATTTGTATTAAGTATTTGTATTGCAGTGGGTGGGCTTCCTAAAATTTAGTTTATGCTTCGTCTGGGGTGGTGATGAGGGACTTTTTTGCTTCATTGGGGTGACCTCACGAAATATGGGCGGGGTGGAGACTGTATGTTTGTTGGGATTACAATCGTCTGTTAATTCTGCGCACCTAATAATAATTTTCGTGAAAATGTCCATATTCAGTCTAAATTCCCTGAACATTCAAGGCAGTTCTTAGTCGAGATAATCACGGCTAAACAGATGGCTTTTACTATTTCATCTGTCGTCTATTATCTGTATCCGCCTAGCGGATGACCCAGCCAAATTTGATCAAAATATCAGTCCATTTTGTCCTTGAGTTTTGCGAATAATACGGGAATAAAATGATAACCAATGTCGGTATATTTGCAATATGTATTATTGGTTTATGAAGCTTTTTTTTAACAGATCTGTTGTTGATCTATTCATTTAGTAAGCAGGACCACTAATCATTTTGACCATGTTCTGAATAACTTTTTACCAAACTATCGGAATGGGATAAAATTGTGACTTAGTATACCGTTAATCAGCTGTTTATTCCAAAATCAACATAATTTATTCTGACGTAAGCTGGACAAAACGTTACGTGAATTGTGCATTAGCCGGTGCGCAGAATTAGCCGAAATGACATATTTTATATGCAGATCAGAATGTCAGTTTTCATTGGTTTGATACATGTACAGATATGTATGTCAGTGATTCTATATTGTGTGTACATCTGGTGTCCCGGTGTAATTTACTGACAAATCACACAATTTCTAAGGAAATTTTTTTTTTCAGTAAAACTATGTATAATACCAATCCATTAAGAAAACAGTATTTACAATTCTTGTTATGTGTGTTTAGTTATTATTTTCTGTTGTTGGCATATGTATGGTGCACCAAATGGGCATGTCCCGATCATCAATCAGCACAGTTCACAAGCCCGTAATTCTCAAATCTTGTCAATTTGTACTTTACTATACATTGCATCTGAATTAAAATAGTTTAACTATTGACATTAAAACTTATTCTGAAATAAATTTGCCTTTTGTTGTCAAAAATACTGACGTTAATGTATCTATCCCGCGAAATCGAATCATTACCGTTACGCTGAAAAAAAAATGTAAAATGAGAGTAACCTCCCTTTCCTACTCTCAGCTACTAATGCAATGAACACTGTTTATGGGCGCCCGATTTATAAATAAACACGGTGGTAACACAACTTAAGTCATTGCCGAGAACGAGACCGGTCTGTATTCGGAATTTTAAGGTTACACATAATCATTACATGCATCATTACCGTTCACGGATTTATACAGTCCATATGTATGTAGGTCGACTGAAACCAAAATTGGTAGATAGACACACTTACAACGTTGTCTTTGCATATTCTACCTTCATGATGCGTTGTATACAGAGGGGTGAAAAATGGGAGTTTTTAAAGAAAAATCATTACCGTTACGGTCATTTCCGTTACAAAATTGTGTAACGGTAATGACGATCGTGTATTTACGGCAATGATAAATTGCCATACTAACCAGTCAGTTGATGCGTCAATTAGATATAAACCAGGTCCCATCAGTTGTCGGTCAGTAATGGCACATTTATTCAGACCTACAACATTTATATATCAGGATTTAATTAGGAAAAGCTCTGAAACAACAAAAAAACAGACACAGCTTGCAAGGAGTGTGGGTTTCTATTGGCAATCACATTAAAAGTAAACACTAACTTGAAGTTATATTGTACAGCATATTCAAAGTATAAATATGTTTGTTATATATGCTGTATTAGTATTTTAAATAAATGGAAAGTCATTACCGTTACGTTTTGTCATTACCGTTACATAATCATTGCCGTTACGCCCATATTTTTGGAGGCTGTGCTATTAATTAAATGTAGCTTTATAACGATGTTTGGTACATGTGGTAAAACACGACATTCTGTTAGTTGCCAAGCTATTTTGTTTTGCTTAACTTTACTGATTCATATTAAATACATGTTGTTGGGTTACCATATATGAGAAATTCCACGACTTGCTACTAAATTTCTCTGTTTCGCACTAATACAATTAGCTTACCATATTCTTGACAATTTCCTAAATAGATGCCCCTTCAGTTGTATGTTTTATGCCGTTGAAATGAAAAAAAATGTAAATGTAAAGCTATATTTACGTCATGTAAATGTACGTAACGGACATTACATTTCTGAGACCCCTGGTCCCTTGAAGTGGAAATAAAATTAAAAAAATGACGAGAACAATTGGCTATGCTATTATAAATGTAACAACTGGACTGTCACCCAATGGAATAAACACAGTTTAATGAATTATTGTTTCTACATCGAAACTAGAAAAACGACACCAATATGTACATAAAATATAGAATCACTGATGTCTCATTATTATTGAACCATGTTATTGTGGTTGCGAACAATAACTCTTGCAATCTACTCCTGTACCGTCTGTAGCAGAGTTACTATTCCATTCATACATGTAGGCTTCCTTCTACATAATAGCTAATCAGATCGGATTTACACTTTAGTTGTTAATTGTGACACAATTTGTATATTTTCCATCTGAAAAAAAATATTATAAAAGTAATACGTATGGATCACGATTTGCCTGGTTTGGCCCTCAGGTACGTTTTCATCTTTCGCTCTTTCTGTTATCTGGCAGTTGAATTGGGTTATTGCCCATTATAGAAGTAGTAAGATTATTACTGATCCTACTGCTTTTGGAAGGAAGGGGCCATGTGATTCTGGTGTGGCGAGGACCTGGCATCAGATCAGGATCATCCTGATTTCAGGGCTGAGTATATAGTTCTTTTATTGTAAATATTCATTTCTGATTTTAGGATTTTCCCCCCATTTGTACATGTACTTGAACATGTACTTGTACAGGTAATATATGGGATTTATTACTAAACCCATTGACCCGGCCTTAAATGACCGCATCTGTTGATAGGCCGTTAGACCCCAACAAACAAATAAATGATATACGTAGGCTTCCTCTACAGAATAGCTAATCAAATCTGATTTACACTTTAGTTGTTAATTGTGACCTAATTTGTATATTTTCCATCTGAAAAAAAAACTATTATAAAAGTAATACAAAACTTTACGTGGGTGGTGGTCGAAAGAACGAGACGAAGTAAATTAACGGTAGTGGTTCCTCCATATAGGAATCACTATTTGCCTGGTTTGACCCTTCAGTACGTTTTTACATTTGGCTCTTTTGTTACCTGGGAGTTGAATTGGGTTATTGCCCATTATAAAAGTATTAAGATTATTACTTATCCTACTGCTTTTGGGAGGGGCCAAGTAATTCTGGTGTGGCGAGGACCTGGTATCAGACCAGGATTATTCTGATTTCAGCGCTGAATATATAGTTTTGTTATTGTAAATATTCAGTTCTGATTTTGGGATGTACTTTTTCTTTTTATATGAAACGTGAATTTCGTCACTGATATCAGGGGCGATAACTGTGTTTCCATTAAAGGTTAATGGAAACTATATTCTGTCAGCTTAGTTTTGTTATGTGCACTATGATCGTACTTTATAATGTGTCAATAAAAATATTTGTTCAGGTGACACATTTAATTGGTATAAATAATTTAAAAATGTCATGTCTCATTTGCATATCAAAATAGCCTGATACCACCGCGAGTCACTATCAGTAAAACCAATATTACTAAATGATTATATGTGTATAGTGGGCCTGCACTGGTAATTTTTAAAACTGGCTGAATACATGTACCGTAGTTACACAATTATACACTTATTTAATTATTATAGACAAACTGTTATGCCTACTAGATGGGACCACAGGTTGAAGTACATTGTAACGGACCGAGGTCTATAAATACATTAAATACGCCTAAAAGCGTCCATATTAAAACGGAAAAAAAAGGCTAAAAAAAGTTTTGTTACTCCCTCTATAACACACACCTCGGTCCGTTACTTCAACCTGTGGATGGGACCCCAACTTTAGCTGATACATGTCATTTGCGAACCAGATCTCTTATTCACTATTCTGCAGAGGAAGACTATGAATGGAAACGTAACTCTGCTACGGACAGTACGGTTGTAGATTTCAAGAGTTACTGTTCACAACTATTGACAATGTGGCTTACTCGCTTACCACATTTATCCAAGTGTTGTGAGTTTGATGCCCGGGTGGGATGTAGTTCTCTAAGCACTGTTTCATGTTGGAAAGTTGAGGAGTCATTTGCTGAGTAATGGTTAATACTGGTAAGAAATTTAATAAAAGGCTAACCATGTACATAATAGTGTTTGATTGTTTCAGGGAAGCCGTCTACAGATCTTAGCCATCTGGATTATTCGTCGAGCCTCTTCAACTTTACCCTGCAGTCGAGGCAGACACCAGCAGGGCTATTGAGGTAGTATATGGGCGGTTTCAGAAGAAGCAGATAAGGCGGAAATTGTTTCTCATTCTGCTGTTGAAGGACAAAGGCCACCAGAAGAATCGCTGCCCGAACACACTACTCCACCTGGGCAACAAGTTGCCAAAAACTCGCGAAATGGGAACTGATCCAGTTCCTGACCTACACGAAGCAAAATATAGTGTCGCCATGACAGACTGTCATCATCTTAAGATCAGCGACATCTGAAAATATAACGCTCGAGGAAGAGCTTGTGAAAGACAAGTTCAGTTACAAAAAATTAACCATTTAACCGGAGTACCATCCATGCCAGCGGCAGTGTTTGTGTAGTTCTAAACTTTGATTTCTGCTCTAATTATCTAATCAACCTGTTGAAAGGATGTGTCGTGAAGACTTGTTACTTCTTGTGTTGATGGAATTGAGAATGAATCTTATTCACACAAATTTGACTTATGCAGTTTTAAGATTTGTCAATATTTTTTTAATCGGTGACTCATTCTTGTGGTGGACAGAATGACATTTGTACATTTCTGATTATGTGACACTCGGAGGACTAGATATTGAAATGGTCAGAAATATATTTACTATGCTTTTACACATATGTGGCTGTGACCTCAGGTTGAAGTAACGGACCATGGCCTATAAATACATTAAATACACCTAAGAGCATCAATAAGTGAGAGAAAAATAAGCTAAACAAAATGTATTTACTCCATGTGTGATATATGGGAGTAAATAATTTATTTAGCCTATTTATAGGTATTGGTCCGTTACTTTAACCGGTGGCTGTGACTGGAGAATGTGGTTTATGGGATTTGTGACCAGTGTAGCTCCTGATCAAATAGTACACTCCTGTAGCCTGATAATGATGTGGCTTGTTAGAAGCATGATGGAGATTTCATTGATGCAATGGTGAACAGTGCAGATCCTGTGCGGATATGTGTATCTACACTGGTCGCAAATACCCTAAGCCCCATTTCTCCAGTCACAAACACATATTTGAGCAAATTTAAAATCCTACCGCCAACCTAGAGTGATTAGCATTTAAGGTATTGCATTCAATCTTTGATTCATAAATTTCTGTTTAACGTCCACAGTCTATAAAGTCTATATTTGTTTGGTTTCACATGGTTTCAGTTATCTTCGCAATAAAGGATTTTACTTGAAACATCCAGAATAGACCAAAGACAAACTTTGTAGACTTTCGAAGGGAAACGAAAATTTACGAATTAATGATGTATTTTTTGTGCTATTATCATGATTATAATTGAAATCAATGCCCAATGGTCAAACTTGTAACAAATTACATGTGTACAATAAATTTCGACTTCGAAATTTGACTTCGAATGAAATGGTGCAATTGGTTGATATTGGTCATTTGCAGTGCATGATGTGACAAACAACATATTGAGGCATCATCTGTAACACAGTGCCTTCAATCATGATTCATACCCAGGCATACAAAGTATGTCGAGGTGTATATAGTTTTTGTATTTTCGTCCATCCGAAAGATTTGCGTTAAAGGTTTTTGGGTACCCATTATATCTGCAACCGTAAATCGCATTGAGTTGAATCTTCATATACTTCTTTATCGTCATCCATATTTTTATACTGTAGCACACCGATGTGGTTTTCCTGCACAAGGTCAAATTACTTAAATTTTTTAAATATTTGCATCAAACATGTTACATGTCAAAGTTTTTAAGTACACAATGTCTCTGCAACCGCAAGTCGGGTTGACTTGAAGCTTCATATATATACTTCTTTATGAAGTTAGAAGATCAATACTTTCTTTCTATAGCCCTGGTTGGTGCATGTGATGGGTAATTTAACAATCGCGATTCATTCTTACCGGAAATCCGACTGGAGACCTGGTTTGGCCCTCACATACATCTTTGGCATTTTGTATGTGACAGTTGAATCTGGTTTTATCTCTTGTGCGAGTATTACGATTAATCGTAATCCTTTTTTAGGGAAAGGGGCCAAGTGACTTTGGTGTGGTATGGTCCTGGCATCAGGTCAGGTTATTCTAATTTCAGGGCAGACTATATTTTTCTCGATGAAATTATTCCGTTCTGATTTTGGGATTCCCCCCCCCCCCCCCCCCCCAATGCATGCAGCAGGTTAATACAGGATCGAACCCGTTTGCCCAGCCCGTTTGACCTGAGCTGTTGATAGGCCGTTAAACACCAATAAACAAACAAACAACTTTGGCATTTGGTATCCGACAGTTATATCCTTTATGTGAGTATTAGACCATAGCTGTTGATAGGCCGTTAAATACCATTAAACAAACATTCTATAGCCCACTCATACGGCTTTCATGCACACGGTGAAGGTGAAATTACTTTGAAACTTGCGTTAAATGTTTTGAAATATTTGCGTTAAAGTTTTAAGTACACAATTTATTTGCAACCGTATGTTGGATCGACTGGAAATGTCAAATACTTCTTTATCAACAGCCATATTTTCATTCTATATCTCACCTAAGCGGCTTTCATGCCAAAGGTCAATGCCAAATGACTTTGCTACGGCCGAGGGTATGTGTGAGACCCCGCTCACTTGCTCTTAAAAGCAAGAATAACATATCTTACCATACTGATTTCTTTTGTTTTTTTCGGATACATGTACTGATTTTGTGACCCGAGCATAACTGGAATTCCTTTTTGTATATTTATCACAACTCTTGCCTCACTAATATTCCAGTGTTCTCCCTTTGTTTTTTTCACGCATTGATTTTGTATCTGGCACATGGCGATATTTGAAATTTGACCTAATATGGTCCTGATATATATCAAATCGAAGGTATCGTGGGTTTGTCAAAATCGGATGATACATCATACAAGATGGCCGCCGACAGGTCATCCTTTAATTATAGATTTCGTCTTCTTCTCATGTACCGTTTGGCCGACGCTGGTCAGACTTCACAGTTGTGGTGCGTGGGTGAAGCATTTTCATATTTGTTAAAATGGAGGTTGTCGCATAATCCAAGATGGCCGTCGTAGAAAATTTGGTAAAATTCTTAAAAAAATCATTGCCTCATTTACAATCAAAATAGTACGATGATACAACCTATCAGTAAACCTAAGATTACTAAGTGAATATTTCTGTGTAGCGGGCACTCGTATTTTTTAAAACTGTTGGAATAGTTACACAATTATACTAATTTAATATTTAATTCCTATAAAGAACACTTTGTGCCAAACAGATGGGACCCCAATTCAAATCATGATTTGCAACTTTGCTGAAGGATGTCTGGCACCCAGTCATTAAGTGCAAAGGCACGACACTTGTCTTATCAGCTCATTCACAAACACACATCATACAAAACACTTGTCACATGGATTCACCAGTGGGTGTACAGTACAAAGTCCAGTGACATGGTGTGTAATTTCATCCCGTAACATTTGGTCAGGTGTGTATTTTTTTTACTTTACCTACTAGTTTTCTGGGGAAAATAACTACCTGTATAATATATGTGAAAATCACTCACTACAAATGGAAGAAATTTTTAATGTATGTTCTCGCACCCTCTCCAAACTCCATTCACAATTCACCACCCCCTCTGCATGAATCTGGATACTCCACTGCAGTGCAAAGTCGCCAGAACAATTGTTGACATACAGCCGTTTGAATGTGTACTTGTTTGTGTGTAATATTTCTCAGATTTTTTCAAGGCAATTATTTCTGTTTCGATGTAATGTATGACCTGTCGTGAAGAATTTTACTCACACGTTCATATTGGTGCTTGTAGGAGTATTTGATATCCAGTATACATTTTCCATGGCTTTCACATTCTGTAAAAACCGTCTAGAGTTTTGACAATGAAATAGGAGAAATGGCAAACATTTTCATGCGTCCTGAAATGTGGATTACTTCTGGCACTCATATCTTTGGCTTATAACGTCGTTCAAAGTGTACTGCGTCAATTTTAATCGAATTTAAGATTGCATATTTCATGACTTTCCTTCAAAACGCCAGTTTTAGAAGTTGATGGTTTTAGGATTTTTATATCATGCACTGCAGTGCCAGTGATAAGTCGCTAGGTGGCGTTGCCAAGTCGGACTGTTGTACTGTGCGGACTCACCGAAACAAACCGCCAGTGGACGCGTTACACTATGTTTGCAATGTAATCTCCCTGGGTAAGTTTATAGATCGCTGCTCAGTTAGCGTGTGACAAGATGCCGGTTTTTTTTGTTAGGGGAAAGTAATAAGATTGGGAAAATTGGGCCCGCTCAATATTTAAAATTGCGCCATGCCAATTAAAGGTGGTGCAGGATGTTGAATGTAATATCTTTATAATGGAAAGACAGAGTTTAATGAAACATAACGCAGTAAATGCTTAACAGGTTGCCAATTAGTATCCCCTCGCCGATAGGCAAGAGCTGGTATATCGTTAGTCCATGTACTGCGTACGTTTCAATAACTTGTTAACTGCTTCCACGATTTTTATATTATTTGACCATAATGTGTGTCTATGAATGGAGCATGGTTTAGCATATGAGTAGACTCATATGACCCACGTTCGACCGCCCGAGCATGGTTTAGCATATGAGTAGACTCATATGACCCACGTTCGACCGCCCAAGGTCACGGAGTACTTTTTTATTATCAAGGCTGCCAGCGAGGGGATTAGCTTCGTTTAATGATGCCAGTGCGAGGGGATTAGCTTCGTTTAATGATGCCAGTTCTTGCATTATGGTTTTGACGAAGAATCGGTTACCATGGATGTGAATAAAAATCTAAAGAACTTGAATGTATGGTGTGATACATATCATCGAACCGGTATGTCACTTCTATGGTGTGATACATATCATCGAAATCCGTCCGTTTGCTTGGAAAAGTTTCAAGAAAATTTACTGTAAAAATGACGTCACAGAATACGTCACGTCGGAAAAGCAGGTTCGGAAACCACTGATCCCATACCATGATATCTATAACTTTACATGCTACTTGCAAACATGTAGTTGGCCTCAATAATAATAACATACACTCAAAGCGTTCTTTTATAACATGATCATTCATGTTATAATTGTTCTTGTTTACATTTTGTTTTGGCCACTGAAACTCTGTTTACATCACATGACCAACATGTTCCTCAAGTCTCAAGTGAAGTTGGGTAGTAATGGATCAAGATTTGCAAGCAAACTGTGTCACTGACCTCAAAACACCCGCACGATTTTGTTCATACCGGACTACTTTTACCGTCTTGACGATTTCGCACCATTTGTTATTCTCTAACCTATGTTAACTAAATTGCATATGTATGTATGGTGTTTGACTTATTAATGGGTGTTATACATACATGTATCCTCATAATTAAATTACATATGTACGTAATTGAAAACAATCTCATTGTTATAGTAAGTTACACATATGGTAGCTTACACAGGTTGACTGTCAAACTGGCCCGTTACCGATGCAAACCAATAACCGTCCGGGATCAGACTAAGGTGGGCCACCACCATTGATTTTCCATAAAACACTAACCCGTTACCACACATTTTGCTATTCTCTGCTACTTTCATTTTTCTTCTGGATGTTGTGGGACCTAATTTCCAATAACCTGCACCCATTCTGCTCTGGATCTTGACTAATTAAAATAGAGATTTAATTTGTTTTGAAGCTGGAGTCCCATCGAGTAGGTACACACTTTTCTTTTTGGAACTTAAATAAGTGTATAATTGCAACTGGTCCACCACTTTTAAAAATTACGAGTGCCAGCTACACAGATATAATTATTTAGTAATATTTAATGTACTCATAGAGACTCGCGGTGGTATCAAGCTAGTTCCATATGCAAATGATGCAGTATTTTTAAATTATTTATATCAACTAAATGCTAAATAAATATTTGTATCGACATATCATAAAGTATGATAGTGCACATCCAAAAATAAATAAATGGAATAAATAGTTGCTCCCGTTATCATTTTAAGGAATCCCGCTTATCGCCCCTGATATCAAACTGGCATTTCGCGTTTGATAGAAAAAAGTATAATAATGTCAATTAGTATGTCAGATTGAAAGAATAAAGAAAAGCATGTCTCCCTATATTATAACCTGGCATGTACACTCTAGGTTTAAGGTTAGAAAAGGGGTGTTTTAACACCAGTTTTCAGCATATTTGAAGCATTTAAAAGAAAACACTGAGCCTGTTGGTCACGTGATGTAAATAGAGTTTCCATGGCCAAATAATGTAAACAATATTGGGAGACATGACAAGGTTGGTCCCACAACATACATACGAATAGTGAAAGACGGAAAGACTGGCTGGGATTCGGTTAAATTATACAGTAAACCTATTTGGTGTATTCTAACCTAAACATGGCGCAACAGAAAAGGCGGCATCAATCTACATCAACACCGTTAGGGACATGGAACCGATTTAGAGAGCAACGCATTTGTAGGACGGGTACCAGCATATTAAATCATTTTAGGGAGAACTATTTTAAGTTTTAGCACGCACCTGGCGTCCTAATGGTTATTCCCAAATTACTGTTGCAATTGTTGTTGTCAAGGGGCGTGGCTTAGCGAGGTAACAAAACGCATGCAAAACAGCGATGCAATAATCGATAATGGAACAACACAGACGCCTTGAAATAGTGCGAATGAAAAAAGCAAGCCAAATGCACATGCAATTTAGATTATATGTCAAATGTCACAATCACGAATGACGAATAAAATAACATGAAAGTAAGTTGCAATGGCACCAGTCAGCAGGCATCAAGTCACATAGAATTGTAATACGACGGGTAGAACTTAGAATGTCATCAGCAAGCAAGCATCACGCCCAATAGAATTATGGCGGATATTACCTTCCATACGCAGGGGACATGGAGTTTATTTATTAATTCGTTCCCACGACCGAATTGTTAATTCGTGGGAACTAATTGTTAAATTGAGGGAACGAATTGTTGTTTCGTGGGAACGAATTAATAAAAAAAAGAATTCTACGTCCTCTTCGGAGCTCCGTACATCAGTGCATCCACATTGCTTCTAACAATCAATATAAATCGCTATAAGGCTACCGGAGTGTACCATTTGATATGTAGCTACACTGGTCACAAATCCCATTTCTCCAGTCACAGCCACATATTACATGTACATGTATATGGCATTTACTTAGGTACGCACACCCGGGTCAGGATGCAGGGGCGCCGGACGCATCATAAGATTGGTCCGGCGAATCTAGTGGGTGCACTCGCTACCCACCCAACGTGTATGTTGTTACCACTCAGTTGAACAGTCTCGCCGAGACGGTTCAACTGAGTCAAGAAATGCATATGTGAAAATGCAAGATGAACAATTCGTACATATTATACATGTGCATCAATGCAGAGATACTGGTAGTTCAAACGGGCATACTTCTTATGTAATATGTCCACTCGTTATGCTAATTAGTATATTTTTGCACGCTTTGTTATGTTAATGTCACTGGGGTCAGTTTACAGCACGCGCACCACGCCTGTCACAAAGTTTAACTCGTAACTTAAACGTAGAAATCTGAACAGCGTATCTGTGTTGTCTTCCATATCCATCACTGAGTTAGATCCGAGTAGAACGAATAATATATCATACGATAACGACAAACAAATTACAACGAAATACACAGTATACATGAAATGAAAGTTAATATTGTAGATATGAATATAAGAAAAGAAGAAGATATGATGGCACAAAAACTCTAGCCGCAAGGGATGACAGTTACGTTGTTTAGCATTGTTTAGCATTGTCATATTAGCATATTAAATCGTGATTACTGCATTCCTTATATATATTGCATGGTACCTTGAATGCTGTCAATTTGTATATATTGGTGTGTACTATGTGTATTGTAGTCTGCAATGACTATAACAGTTATTGTTACCGTGGT
Source organism: Conchocele bisecta (assembly GCA_029237695.1). Lineage (NCBI taxonomy): Eukaryota > Metazoa > Mollusca > Bivalvia > Lucinida > Thyasiridae > Conchocele > Conchocele bisecta. The sequence goes on along the minus strand of CM055280.1, from coordinate 49,171,709 downwards.
TTAGTAGTGGCTCAACTACTAATGTCAATGTGTATTAGTTGTGTCCACACTATAATATTTATTCTACATTATCTCAGTGTCTTTCTCAGAATTATTGAATTTGTGATTAAATTTGATTTCTTTGTTCAGCATTTACGTATGTTAACATGTCATATACATGCACTCCATATTGAGTTGTATGCAGTAAAATCAACTGCACATGCATGTCAGACGTTGAATTCCGACTTGTCATTGAAAACAAGAATGTTATAGAAATATTACATTATCTCATCATACAAATATAGTTTGCTCTACATAATGAATAACAATCTGAAAATAGACCAATTACTTGCAGTTTACTAAATGATAAGTGATATTAAAAGGTTGTACATAAATCACCATGCACATACCGCCCTTTAGTGGAAAGTATGTACCTTTCGCAGAAAAAATAACTTTTCAGAATGTAATAATATCAGTGGGAGTCCTTAGTTGCTATGGGAATAACGCTAATGGGACCGTGGAAATATATAGATGTGTTCTCCATTTTTACTAGCCAGGTTAACCAATTCGCGTTATTTCACAGTGAACTTGTTTAGCATTGAAGCGTTTGGAACCAATGGTATGAAAGAAAACCTCTTGTATTCATTCAAATTAGGAAGTCATTAAAGTTTACTGTAAAGTTCCACACTATATCTTCTTGCCAGCGCCCACTATATAAGTTATAATTACATAATTTGGTAGCCATATTGGATTTGGTGTCAGAATATTGTCAGCATGAATGTTGATGTGGAATGGCAAGACAAGAAGGCTTTTAAAAATAAACTGAATAAGCCAACGTATATAACCAAGTGTACTATTTATAAGTATATGATTTGATTACTAGTAGAATGTACTATATTATTATCCGGTGCCCATTTTAGACTTATGTTATTCAGCGTTGTCTAATGGTGTATACTAATTTAGGAAAACAAATGATCATCTTGACTTAATACCAGTATTTGGTATAATTACATTCTTAGATGTGACATCTGAGTGTGATTATATAAGCTAATTGCTACAATGATATCAAAATAGTTGGTGGCCATCTTGGAAAATTGCTGTTGAAACAATGATCTAATTGCGTACCTAAGGTACTAAAAGCATTGTGTATCCAAATACAATATTCCTATGCATATTTGCTCCGATATAGGGTCTGAGTGCAATTATATATGTTTTCTTATGTAGAGATACGATTGCACGCATAATGTAATATATTTATAATTGGCGGCCATTTTTGGAGGTCTGCTATTTAGACTATTATTCAATTTCACAGCAAAGTTACCAAAATAAACATTCATTTCTTAAATAAACCCAAGATTATAAAAAGCATACTCTTTGTTGTGACGAACTAATGAAATTACATCAAATGGTCACATTTGGCGGCGATCTTGGATTTTTCACATTGTTCAGTTATGGAATTAAATTTTAACGTTGCCAATTTTCATCAATGTGTTAAATACACCCAGTTTATGCTTTTAAATTGCAGAATTTCCTCATATTAATGCAACTATATGGCACACTATATCTATTTGACAGCCATCTTGAATTTGTGCAAATTTCTTAAAACGCCCAAGTGTGACAGCTTGTCATCAGTAAAGTCATCAGCAAAGTCAGTAATAAAAAAACATGTTATTCAAAACAAGGTAAAGCCTTTGGCTGCCTGACTATATTCTACTATGGCTGAAAGAAAAAATGGCGGTAATTATGCTGAATTTTCATTAGCTACCTATTTCGTGGGAACGAGATGCTATGTCGTGGTAACGAGATGCTATCTCGTGGGATGGGAACGACATAGCTAACTCGTGGTAACGAGATCCTATCTCGTGGGAACGAGATCCTATCTCGTGGGAACGAGATGCTATCTCGAGAGAGCGAGATGCTATGTCGTGGGAACGACATAACTAAGTCGTGGTAACGAGATGCTATCTCGTGGTAACGAGATCCTATCTCGTGGGAACGAGATCCTATCTCGTGGGAACGAGATACTATCTCGAGAGAACGAGATGCTATGTCGTGGGAACGACATAGCTAAGTCGTGGTAACGAGATGCTATCTCGTGGTAACGAGATGCTATGTCGTGGGAACGACATAGAAAAAAAATGCACATGTTCCATTTGAGCTGTCGTAGGGATTCCGTATACAGTAAATACTAAATACGAAGTTTGCACTCTCTTGTGTGGTCAATTATCTAGTATGGGGCCACAATTTGGGGCACTACACGGCATTCGTGTATCGAGGCAGTACAAAACCGTGCATTGCGATTCTTCTTAGGCACTGGTAAGTATACACTGTCAGCCGGTGTGATAGGTGACATAAGTTGGCAACCACCGACCATTTTGCAGTGGAAATCTATTTCACTCAATTGACATCGTTTAACATACATGGATATTTCGAGAATAAATAAAAGGGTATTTTATGGGGTTCATTACAAGGTAACACAAGGTGTACAAATTGGTGTCAGACAGTTAAAATTCTGTTAATTACTCTTGGTGTTTTCGACTATGTAGACGGTACGAATATAAATAGATGTAGTATGGTACGCGATATCACTATTCGGCTAATGCAAAACTTCGTTGAGTCAGAATGGCGTCCAGCTGTCAAACCGGGATGTTAGTGTGTGTGGTAACGGGGGAAGCAAATTAAGGCGATATAAATTACTTAAGCAAACTTGGGGGGTCGAAACATACTGTAAAATTATTCTACCGCGGTCTCATATGTTTGCAATTGCTAAATTCAGATGCGGCGTGGCTCCCTTGCGTATTGAAACTGGTAGGTACGAACAACTTCCAATCGGAGATAGATTATGTCCATTATGTAGTAATCGTGTTGAAGATGAATATCATGTGATCGTTACTTGCCCTTATAACGATGATATAAGAACTTCACTATTTGAACACGCTTATGATTCTGTGCCAAAACCTTTCATTTCGAATAGAAGATCTTCATTGTTGTACAAATGATCGTTTTATATGATAGTATCAGATGTGAAGATATGTGTTTATGTGTAAATAATACAAATAGTTTTATTACACATACTATTTACTTCCTTCTTAAGCTCGGTTGTATATCTACTGCTAATCAGTTCATTTCAAATTTGATTTGACATGATAGTATTGTTTAAGCCTTTTCGTAGTAAGATGCGCTTGTATATATATATACACTCATTTGTGGTTTATTTCAATATATTTTAACACACTTTTAGACAGGTGAATATGAGTCATTTTTATTAAAAAACAAATTCGAAAAAAATTAATTTGATGCGAGTATGTGGCTGATTCATATATCCACAAGAGTCCCGAGTCACAAACATTTTGTAGCATGGCATCGCACGCGGCAGTTAATACCGATCCTGTGAAATGTGTCGATTGGGACGCAGCAGTTTTGTGACACCATGAGATGACTGCGTTTATCATATAACACGAGTATATATGCGAGTATATATGCATGTGCATGAATAAACATGCATATGTGTATATATAGTCCGGAGTGTATATGCATGCAGCTCCATACTATGCAACAAGTACATGTAATGTTGTATATGTATTTGTTTAACTGCTGTTAGCGAGTCGTCTCTTGTAATTATTTTAGAATGGCAAGTGTACGTGTGCATGTGTTGTACTATTGTTCTTTGTTCTATGATGTACAGTTGATGAGACGTAAATAAACAATTTTACAGAATCATGATATTGTATGACGTTGCATCCCAGTTTCACTGGTCGTATGCCAGATTGATTTCTGTTTGTAAAGGTAAGTATTTTAAATTCACTTGAATTAAATGTGTATCTCCATCTTGTAGAGTAGTGGTGAACTATGTCTTGTGCATGTTGCAAGTTAGGTAAGTTCTGACATATAATTGTGATATCATCTGCTATGTTTGGATTACCGCATTTTATTGAGGCTAATTGTGATCCATATTATGAGTCTTGTAGCTTATTAAGTAGTTCGTCCACATATAGCATATATAGCCATGTTGATATGATCCCTCCCTGCCTCACTCCTTGTCTGACAGGGAACATATCGAATTGGACTCCGTTAACTAAAACACAGCTATACATATTTGTATAGCAGTCCATAATTAATCTCCGGAACCTGCCTCTGATACCGAACTCTAGTAGTTTGCTAAACAGTCCAGGCCCGTACGCAGGAATTATTTTAGGGGTGCGTTATCGACGGCGCGAAGGGCTAAACATTGTTTTTGCACATCCACGGACAGACCTCCGCAGATTAACCCTTTCACCCCTAAGTAACTGGAATGAATTTTGATTTGTTAATTGTGCAACCAATCTAAATCATCACAAAATTATTTTCAGACCAGTCCATTTATGAACATAGGGTGTTTTTGTTCTCAAAATTATGAAAATTAATTGCAAAAAGTGCAGATCCTGATGAGACGTCGTTACGAGCCGGCTCATCTGAATCTACACTGTTTGCCAATACCACTATAAAGGCCTGTGGGGTTAACACTAAAACGGTTAAGGGGGTGCGTACGCACCTGTCGCACCCTCTCTGCGTACGGGCCTGCAGTCCATTATGTCCAAGAAATCTACAAAGCTATCGGATCCCAGCTCTCTGTTATATGAGATGTTTCCTGCAGACTGAACGACACTGTCACAGAGTCTAAATTTTTCTGATAACCATTTTGCTGTGTGTTAGGAAATGCTTAGGATTTACACTAGACTAAGTGTGTTCAGACGATTTTTTTTTTCAAATGTTTTGTATATGACATAGAGGGGGACAATAGGCATGTAACTGTCTGTGGCACAGCGTGGTTTACCATCTTTGTATATTGGTATCACAATTCCAATCTTGTGATCGGTCGGTACATATTCATGCTCGATCATAAGATCGAATAAAGTTTTTAAGTAATACGTTAGTATAATTCCAGCACAAAAATATTTACACAATTCCCTAACATTTGATTGGCCCGTAGCAAGTCTCTGTCCAAAATGTATATCCCAGTAAACTCCCATGCCGAACTACTTTCCGTAACCGTGAGGCGCAGATAAAATAATTCTTAAGAAAACGGAAAATAAACACATTTTCTTGATGAATTTATTTCAAATGCTGGAATTATAAGGAATGAATGGCCTTTTTGTTGAATTTATCGGGGATATAAACTTGGAAAAGTCGCGGGAATACTGGACGAGGCCTTCCGGCCTTCGTCCAGTATTCCCGCGACTTTTCCAAGTTTATACCCCGATAAATTCCACAAAAATGCCATTCATTCCTATAATTCCCGCCGTTGATTAGGTGTTCGTTTACGATAATGTCAATACATGGGGCCTTCCTAGTCTTTAGGTTAGCAGATACAAGCTAAGCTCGTTCAAGTCTACTGGATAACGAAGAATTTGACATGTGTAGTGATCATTAGAGTTAACAAAAGTATGCACAATATTGTCAACTTGCTCCTTAAATTGTTGATCAAAAGCGGGCTCATCATTGGGAATTAAAACACTAGCAAAGTGTGTTTCAAATTATTTGCATATTTCCCGTGGGTCACTGGTTGTAGCATTGTATATTGTAGTCTGATTGATAACATTTTTGATTTTCTTTCTTTTGTTATTTAATTTACGCCAAAATAATGTTATATCACAATTGGCAGTATCATTAAGATCATCTGTCTGTTCAGATTCTCTGATTGCATCAATTTGCAATTTTCTAAAGTTCCGCTTAGCACACTTATACGACATATAGTAAAAATTGTCGCTATCACTGGATCGTCCGGCTGCTATCCACAAGTGTGTGCATGTTTTACAAAGTTGTCATTAAGTTGGTTGACTGTTGTCAAATCAAATGCTTGTAGTTCGCTATTTAGTATATATTGGTATTTGTTTAAATGTTTGCGTGTACATTTATTCCAAGCAATTTGAGGTTCGACCGGATGCTCAAATGTGACAATAGGTATTGATATACTCGTGCATATGGGTAAATGATCTGAAACATGGAATATATCGTCATCATAAACTCGACTCGACTGAATAAGATGTATTTGGTTTCTGGGTAAAAATATGTAATCGAGTGTCTTTTTCATAGGACGAAATGTATATTGTGCGCCGGAATTATTTATGGATATTAAACCATTTCTTTCCATGAAGCTCGATAAAAGCTTATTTATTTCGTTCAAGGGATTTGTAGATAACGCTGTATTAAAATCGCCACATAATATTACTGTACCAATACCGCAATATTCATCAAACAAGCTTCGTAACGTATTTAAGTTTTCAATATACAGAGTAATTTTCAGACGACATGTATGCAGAAAATGCATATAATGGCAACTGTTTGATTGCGTAATGCATACACCACATATTCGCTAACTAACTATGCCGTCAATGTGGGTTATCTGAAATGAGCATTGTTTTTGTACAGTATACCTCAGCCACCCTTACCACCCTTACCATACATATGTGTTGGAAAGATATGAATAAAACATGTTAATTTGACTACGTTAGTTTTGGCTGGTGCGCATATGAATATAGGTACCGGAAGTACTGATATTCCATCGTGAAATTGCAGTTTTGGCAGGTGTGCATACAAATACGGATACCGAAACTCCCGATATCTCGCCGGAAATTGTTTATTTTCATCAATGAGACTAATTAGGAGATAGTATGTCCTAATTAGGAGATAGTAAGTCCCAATTATGAGATGCTAACTCCTGATTAGGAGATACATATATTTTAACATTGCTATGACTTGATTTATTTATATCGTATATTTATGTATTTAAAATGATGGTACTTCCGAAAATGTATTTCACAAAAAAGTTGAGATTTGACAAGGAATGTTTTATGAATACAGCGTCAACTTTTCAATGGTCATACATGCGTTTGTCGGCTAATTATACCAACTTGTGTGAAACGATTCAAATGCTGTATTACAAGCTATGGTCAGAATTGCACGTTTCTATATAAATACCATAAACGTCGTACTACCTTAGCACACGATGTACATCGTGTGCTAAGGTAGTACGGCGTTTATGGTATTTATATAGAAACGTGCAATGGTTATCAAGGTGTGAAAGATCACGTGCTTCCGAACGGCGTGACGTCATGTTTTTTTTAGATTTGCTTACAATAAGGTTTCCTTAAATATCTTTCTAATGGAATGACATATGTTTATGAAATATACCACAGCAAATGTGGTACACGTTGGCCTGTATTGTATAGGCGGCTTTAATCTCATAATTATGTCGTTTTGACGAATAATTGGTTAACGTAAATATAAATAAAAACTAGAGCGCGTGAATGAAAGAAATAAACGGTACTCGGTTCTTTGTGAAAGTTATAAGTTATTGTAAATAACTTTCAGAGCACCCATAAAACACATATGCCATTGTATTTGGTAAGCTAGATATCATCAAAATCCTTCCGTTTATATGAAGATTTTAAAGGAAATTGACTGTAAAAAATGAAGTCACATATTATGTAACATCGGAAAATCGGGTTCTGAAACCATGTGATCTCACACCCTGGTTATAATAATAACCGAATTTAAAAATGCGAGAACTGAATGTTATCGGTGACGTAGTCAAAATGACATAGTCTCTAGTCAAAGCAAGGTACGTGGCTATTAAGTGCGACCGCATCAGCGGGAAATTAATGCTTATTTAGCAAAACTAGCTTTTGCAACACTAGTTTCATTTGTGCTTTCTTTGATCATGTTCATGTCACCCATATGGTCATATATATTTAGAAAAGAAATCTATTGTAAAATGCTCTTTTACCAACTGTTTCCCCCGCATTTCATCCATATCTAAGACAAATGGCCATTAATAGGTAGGTATGTAATAGTTATCGTTCACATATTAACTTTTTAATAAATTATTGTTATTAAAAATTCAATATGTAAACTATAACTAACGTCTTCGTTTCCCCGCCTTCTTCGCGTGTCTGTTTCAATACAAGTCCCGCTCATACGCTCTTTCCACTTGCGATAGGACTACGTTATTGGCCGTTTGACACCCACGCGCACATGTACACATCTGAACAAGATGCGTGACACGTGAATGTTTGACAACAAGCCGTGACGGCAGGATCTAAATATACATATTTATGTAGTCCAAAAATTAATGAATTCATTTAGTAGATATTGGAGAAATAGTCTAAATATGTGATTAATTGAGACAAATTACTATGCTTTCATTGGTCGAGAAACTAGGGCAAACAATAAATAAAAAGTAAGATTATTTCCGTGGTTTAATGGAGAACAGTGTAGACCCTGGCTACTACTTTCTGTTTCGCGAAAACTTGCTCACATATTTTTTTGTAAAAATAATATTTTATTGTAAAAATATACATGTACATTGTATTACTTTTTTGGCAAAATTTAAAAGTGAGCCTATTTTTCCGTGACCATACTGAATTTATTACAAAAATACTAGTTTCCCCCATTTTAATAACTCCCCATGGACATCTTCATATGTGTGGATATGTCAATGCGGATTGAACATCATGATGGGAATGTTTTCTAATTTCAGAAATATGGGATCAATTTTCAAAATTTAACTTCAGATCATCTGTTTTATTTGTTATGTCATTTCCAAACTATCTCGCCAGGTTTTATTGTCAATGTTTCAAGAATCATCCTGCAGTTGTTCGAGCTCCTTTTCCCACATGTTAAATTCACATAGAGAAATCCCAATTTCTTAACGAAATCAATATTTTGACAAAATTCACCAAATAAAAAGACGACTTAAAAAACATGTAATATCATCGAAAAATAATTTGTATTACCACGTGGATATAGTCGTAAATTTGGATAGGCTTCATGAAATAGATAGTAATTACAATGTATTCACAATGGAAAACCCGTGCTAATTGACAAAAATACTACCAAACACATGCATTTGTACAAATAGTCAACATGAGCGATAATAGGACAACCCCAAATAATCGCGAAAATTAAAGGTGAAACTGGTGATTGACTTTATTGACGGTCACTTCAACAGTCTGAACACTTTTATTTTGTCCCGTGTCCATTCTGCTACAAACAACTTGTCTCCGCTCGGACTGAAACATATTGCCTGTGGATGCTGCACTTCTCCTGAACCCAGCAGTGTCGCAATGAGCGTGGACTGTGTTGTGTGGTGGTATATACAGTTGGATGTAAAACCGCACACGTATACAGATCCGTCAGGATGTACAGTCATTCCTTCAAGGTGCGTACCTGGTTTGTGCTTGTACTCTGTCAATACACTTCCATCCAGAGTCACGCACACTAAGGAGCAATTGCCGTTGACATAAATCACTTTCTCTAACGGGTTAGCAGTCACACTCATTGACGTGTAACATCCAGTTTTTAGTGTTCGAACCTCGTTTCCAAATATGTCCATGATTACAACAGGTCGTTCGTTACAGCGTGTGTAACTGTGGTGTGTTACTATGAGTTGATTGTCGCAGTAGGCGACACCGTGGTACCCCTCAGTTGTTCGGATCGCCCGGCCTAGTACAAGGGTCTGTCCTGCCACCGTTATGAATTGAAGCTTATTTGGTGGATGTAGAGTAACGACAACGTAGACATTGCTGATTACGGCAAGATTTAACGGCTTGCCTGGAAGTTCTAGTCGATCAACCAAATCACCGTCTGTATTAAACAGTTGTAATGACGGGGTATCTCCTCGATCACACAGTATTAGTCTGCCATCGGGAAGTGTGTTTACGCCAAACACATTAAAACTTCGGTTGAAGTATGTACTTGGTCTGGATGATGGAATCACCTTTATCAGCACAGACAGTTCAGCCATCACACGAGTCTCAGTAATATGCCAGTCTAATAAATAGAAAGAAAATCACGAGTAACTTCCCTTAGAACTACTTTCGGGGCATGATCACCGTTATATATTGTATTTGGCGGAGAGGGTTGGTTGTTTCTTAGGTTAAACAGTTTACAACGTAACGTCAATTCCGCAACTGCTAACGACAATATGGTCCTAGATGTTGTTACAACAGACGGTATTCGTAATGTTCAAATTCAGTGTCCTATTTATAAAACGACTTCATTGGAACAGACCCTAACCCTTGCAATACTGTGTTATATTTTGTCGTGTGCTTTTTACTTTTTGTTTTACATGTGTTTCATCAAAAGCATGCTTTGACAATACTTTAGACTAATTTCCAATGGAAATTATATCATTTCCAGTGGAAATGATTCTAAAGTGATGCCAAACCATGTTTTTTTATTGAGAAACAAGACGTAATATAAAACAGCAGCAGATGAAATTTATTGTTTCGCGCATTCTAAGTGATAACCATACTCGTTCACATTGGTGTACTGTCGGTAAGGTTTCGCGATCGACCGGCAGGTCTATTGCGCACTTTGACTGACACCACGCCTGTGCCCGAACAAGTAATCGGCGGAATTTTGGTCAGGATGTCGATTTCTTGACAGTAGGTTTAGCCTGAAGCATACAATGTGTGAGTATTGCCTGTTACTTACCCCTAAGTAACTGGAATGGATTTGGATATGTTAATTTTGCAACCAATACAACCGTCACAAACTAATTTTCAGACTAGTCCATTTATTAAAAGGGGGTATTTTTTGGTTTTCAAAAAGTGCAGATCCCGATGAGACGGCTCGTTACGAGCCGGCTCATCTAGATCTGCACAGTTTGAATAAACCGCTCTAGTGGTCTTTCGAGTTCAAAGGTTTAAGGTATTACTTGTACTCAATGTGTAGCCCCATGTAAAACCTACTCCTCAATCGATAGCTGCTTACACCAATACTTGTTTGTTTGTTTGTTGGGGAGTAACGGTCTATGAACATGATGAACAGCTAAGGTCATTTAAGGCCGTGCCAATGGGTTTAGTACTGCATCCCATATATTACATGTACAAGTACATTTACATGTTCAAGTACATGTACAATTGGGGGTAAAATTCCAAAATCAGAACTGAATATTTACAATAAAAAACTATATATTCAGCCCTGAAATCATAATAATCCTGATCTGGTGTCAGGTCCTCGCCACACCAGAATCACTTGGCCCGCTAAAAGCAGAAGGATCAGTAATAATCTTACTACTTTAAAAAGGGGCAATAACCCAATTAACTCCCAGGTAACAAAACCGCCAAAGATAAAAGCGTACCTGAGGACCAAACCAGGCAAATCGTGATTCCTATAAGAAGGAACCTCTACCGTTAATTTACACCGTCACGTTCGCACGACCAGCCACCCACCTTATGCCAATAAACCAGTAGCCTATTTCACCAACATCGCAAAGTATACTTATCTGGCAAAGTATACTTTGAGGGAGTAATCATTTATTTTTCCCGAAATGCATTATATCATACGGAATTAGCCACTGCATATATTTGATGATTAAAAGTAAGCAGAATTATTATACTGAATTTATTACATTATCACAGCCAATGGCTGTGATAATGTAATAAATTCAGTATAATAATAATGGATACATTTATCAAAAATTTATCCCTTAAAGTATACTTTGCTAGAAAAGTATACTTTGGAATGTTGGTGCAATAGCCTACAGATATACGTATGTGTTAAGTAAGTCTTTTTACAGATACTGCCAGCAAAGAATGGCTGTAGTTAGAAAAAAATAAGCACATGTTGATGCTTTGCGTGTACACGTTTGCTTATACACTCCCGTGTAGAGAAGTAAGTATACGTGTGATACATCATAAATGGTCTATGTATTTGCAGATTGCAGAAGTATGTGTATATTTGTTGGTGGCAGAATATATCTGCTTAAAGACTTACCCATCAGATTAATATGCTTTATTGTGCAAATAGCTATTGCTTTATTAGTATGTATTTTTAGATGGTCATAAACTCTACAAGGGGCCACAATAATTGCACAACTACCTTAACGGAACACATACTGATCGATAACCAATATACCTATCCTGCAATGACTAAGTACCCCTACCCGGGTTATAGCTATTCTTTGGTAACGCTCCATTTTTGGTAACTATAGTTATAGTTCACCTATTTATTTTTTCAAAATTTAAGAATGATCCTTCTTTTTATTTCATGAAATTTGGTCAAATATTGATTTGATTACGAGTTCTCTGCAGGGAAGTTAAAGGCCCAACTGGGATATAAAAGCCACCAGATGGCGTTGGGCAGGCTTTTTGATAATTTTATGCATGCTTCACTTCAGGGACACATTTTCAGTTATTTTAGAAATACCACTGAACAAATAATTACACTATTTCACACAGACATAGATAATATAACTTTGGAAGGCTTAGAAAAATTTGGATTTAAGAAAACAAATGTAAATGTGCTTTTGAAGTAATACAATGTACTCAACTGACAACTTATTCAAACTTGCCGGCGGAGCGTAGCTGTTACATATGTAATTCATGCATAGAGCTGAGTTCATGACCCGACATTGTAAACAATCCCCACGTGTTTAGTGATAACACTAACAGCAGCACAGAAATATTTCGCCTAGAAACTTGATACAGTGGCTGTGAAAATGCAGTATATACTAATTATAAACAGCATATACTCGGGTTAGTATGCACAGTCACAAAACAGCATGTATGTGCAGTCTGATCTGGAATGTACATGACTACATGAATTCAAGTTTTCTAGCAGCCTTATTCCTGTATCCTAACACGTACCAGTATGGCTATTTTCAACACTGGTCTCTAATTAGCTGTCAGCATATATTATATCTGCAGCATTATGCAGTCTAACTGGGACTGGGTTATCTGTGGAATGACATGACACAGTTACACATTTTTATCAAATACCGACTTATTACAAACACATATTCTTATATATTGGTTACTACATGTACTTACAAAATACATCGGAGATAGGAACCTTGTTCAGGTCCAGAAGTACAATATAGGTTTCACTATATATACATGACACACTCTAAGTAACGGACACGTGGACATGTTACAATATGCATATCCCCGGATCAGCTGGTGCATCCTCGCAGCCTCATCAGGATCTACACTGTTAAGTTTGGTGGTCATTCATGGTGGCTCTAATTAATGATGTAAACTGCATCATGATGTAGTCATGTGCTATCTGAATGTGAGTTAAACTGATCAAACACTCAATAAGCCCCAGTTTGTCATTGTGTAACACATGGAAAGGTGTTTCATTAAATTGTACGTGTTTCTATTTTTAATAATTTATATAATAGCATCAGAATACTCTTTGCTTTGAAATAGTTAGCAGCAAAATACTATATAAGTTTTAACATTTTTAGTAAATTCTCAATAATTTTCCAGCACAACTAAAACATACAGACACTAGTATAGGGACTGGTATATATTGTATCATTTGTGTGTTTTATGGGACCACACGTTTGATAACAAACCTACATACCATATATCTAGATACTGGTCAGTATGAAACACCTACACTGGCTATCCAGCAGCCCCCTCACTGTTCTACATTGGGAGCAGACGACAAACATGTGCTGCTGTTTATGTGTTCTATTTATAAAGCCATGTATAACTGACAGCTGGGGACGCTATCAGTAATTGGATATGCCCCTCCTACAAAATTCGGTACCAGGGCACCGATTGTTGGGCCTTAACATGCGGATGTGGGTGGGGGGGGGGGAGAGCTGGAGAACCTGAGGAGGAGTTGAAAAACGAAAACTTGCAAATGATCTAACTAAGAAAACAAGAGTTAAGTTTTGAAAATCGGCCCACTATTTCGGAAATTAGAAGAATTTCCCCATGTTAATTCATCATAGACATCTTCACACTGTGAAGATGTATATGGAGAATTAACATGGGGAAGTCTTTCGCAATGAAATCAATATTGGACCAAATTTCACGAACTGCTCATTCTTAAATGTTGATAAAATTTAAATTTGCTTGTATGCATTTAGCATTGTTTATATCGCCGTAAAATCTGGGCAGATTTCGTGAAACAGACAATATAGATTGTATTACCAATTTCATTAACCAGTCACAACATCAGCACAAGTTAACCCGTTCATCCATAGGTACCTGAAATAGACAATCCCATGTTGTTCGCAGACTTTTCCATTTATCAGAAAATGGTATTGCTTGTAGAAATAAGAAAGTATCGAGAAATGGTGCAGCTTCTGATGAGACGGCTCGTTACGAGGTGTGTGTTTTGTTTGTTTATTGGTGTTTAACGGCCTATCAACACCTACGGTCGTGAAAGGCCGGGCCAACGGGTTCGATCCCGCATGACACCTGCTGCATTGGTGGGATCCCAAAATCAGAAAGAAATATTTACATTGAAAAAAAACATTTATTCAGCCGTAAAATTAGAATAACCTGACCTTGTGCCAGGTATATAACACACCAAAGTCATTTGGCCCCTTCCCCTAAAAGTAATAGGATTACGACTAATCGTAATACTCACATAAGGGTATAACCAGATTCAACTGTCACATACAAAAATGCCAAAGACGTACGTGAAGGCCAAACCAGGTCTCCGGTCGGGATTCCGGTAGGGATGAACCCCGATCGTTAAAGGTACATGCCCACTCAGTAGACCCAAACTGTTCTTTATATCAGAGACATCATCTGAGATATCTTCTGACAAAACAAAAAAATAGTTCACCATTACCCCACGTATTTTTGGCATTTGTATACATTTTATATCAGACGTAAATGTACACACTGATATCAGGGGCGATAACCGTGTTATACGGAGTTTCCGTAAAATGTTAAGCATTACTATTTATTCTTTGTATATATTTTTTGATGTGCAATGATCATACTTTATAATCTGTCGAAAATATTATTCTTTGCAGGTGACGCATTTAAATATTATAAATAATTAAGAAGAATCAATGCCTCATTTCCATATGAAAATAACCGGATACCACCGCGCGTCACTAGCAGTACAATAAACATTACTAAATTATTATATCTGTATAGCGGGCACTCGTAATTGTTAGAACTGTTGGAATAGTGACACAAAGTATACACTTATTTAATCATTGTTAATTCATATCAAGAACATTGTGTCTTCTAAGTGGGCATGTACCGTTAACTTACCCATCGCATGCTCCCACCTGCCACAATAGAGGTGTGTGATGTTTAACGGATTACGGGGGACTGTTTCATTATTTAGATACCTGATACACTTGATCATAATGCTCATGTGCCATACATGTATATCAAGGTGCATGATCACGTGGTTACAACAACAACAACAACGCCGCCCACTCCAAAGTAAGTATTATTTGATAGTTTCCTTAATATGCAACGGATTTTGATGAAATATGGCGCATCAAACGCCAGTGAGTTTGGTCCAGACCTATGTCGTTTTTGCAAAGAATCGACTTCCGTGTCGAAGACACGGAAATCGATTCTTCGCAAAAACGACAGAAGTTTTGGCGAAAATACAGAGACCACCAAATGCAGCTTAACAAGACGCGTTTGATGCGCCATATTTCATCAAAATCCGTTAAGTAATAAAGACAATCATACACATTTTATCCCGTCAACACAGTGCGTATGTGCCGTGAAAGACGGTGCCGTGAAACATTTTTGATATCCAGTCAATACAATTTTTGCATTTTACAACCATTTGTAGGTGTTGACGGGATAAATAGAATAGTAGGTTAGTGCCGTGAATGGGAAAAAATATCTGGCGCGGCACGGAAACGGGATGTGCTCGGCAGAGCCTCGCCCATCCCGTTTCCTGAGCCTTGCCAGATATGTTTTCCCATTCACGGCACTAACCTACTATTCTCTATGTATATATGACGCCATGAACATGACAGTGGCCGTTATGCCATCCACAAGCTCTGAAACAATTAACAAGTGTACATGTAAGTCATTTGAGTGTTTGCCTACGTGGCTTTAATCAGTTTGTATCCCGTCAAAACAGTGCGTATGTGTCGTGAAACACGGTGATGTGAAACATTTTTGATATCCTGTCAATACGACCTAATCACTGCGTATGCATATGTGCGGTTGTCATACTAGTCGATTCTCCGATTTTGAGGATGCGGCTGGGGTATTATTTTTGTTTGCATTTTAAAGCTATTTGTAGGGTGTTGACGGGATAAATAGACTAGTAGGGTAGTGCCGTGAATGGGTAAAAATATCTGGCGCTGCACGGAAACGTGATACTCGCCCATCCCGTTTCCTAAGCCTTGCCATATATGTATTCCCATTAGCGGCACTAACCTACTATTCTCTATATTTATCTCGACGTATTCCTTACCGTAAGTAATTTGCATCCAATACAAATACGTTAACTTTGTACATTGCAATACTGTTGTCTTTCTTCGGCTATGTAACAGGACATTATTTTCTTGACTCAAACCGAAGGGAGGTGGCATTTGTGCACCAACAGAGAGAACTGGTGCTGATACGTCCGTCAAATATATGTGTGGCTGTGACTGGAGAAGTGGGGCTTATGGGTTTTGCGAACAGTGTAGATCCAGATTAGCATGTGCATCCGCAAAGTCTGACCAGGATATGTACTGTTCGCCATTCAATCAATGAAACACCTGCCATGATTGTAGCAAGCAATATACATCGAGGTGTGAGCTATTTTATCATGACCTACGCTGGTCACAAATCCCTTGATCCCCATTAGGCCAGTCACGGCCAGCTATTTCTAGTACAAATAGTGTAACTGGAGGAATATATCCTATGATATTTGCAACCAGTGTGGTCCCAGGTCAACCTGCGCAGCCGCGCACTCTGATCAGAATAAGCATCTTGTCTAACTTCAGGAGTGCACTTTTGTCTAGCAAATAACAAGGTGTATGATCACGTGGTACTAACAACAACAACAAGTACTGAATCTTCCAGAATCCATCCGATTCAAAGTACGTATTCTTTTATATTGTCCTTATTACGTAACGGATTTTGTTAAGATGTAGTTTGTGGTCTCTGTACTTCGGCCCAAACTTCTGTCGTTTTTGCGAAGAATCGATTATTCTGTGCCGAACAGGTCTGTGCCGAACTCTCTGGACGACCAAATGCAGCTCATGAAGACGCGTTTGCCGCGCCATATTTCATCAAAATCCGTTTCATATTAAGGAAAATATAAATAGATACTTATTTTATTTTTTTTTTTATTAAATGGTTTATTTCCACTTTTAAATACAACATGTACATTTTATAAAGTTTACAAGAGAATATAGCTAAATGAAATACAATGATTACATAATATATTAAAAAGTGAAATGTATGGGAGAGTAAAGTAGTTAAGATATACAGAGCATGAAAAAGAAAGAAGAATATAAGGGTTTCTTTCTCTGTGTTCATACCTGCTGGACCTGTGTAGTTGTGTAGTTTATATTTAATATAGAGATATGTTGTGCTTGATTTTTCGTGCGGTGCCTATAAGAACTTTATATATTAAACCTGTCCCACTTAATAATATGCTGTTCTCTTTTGTCTTTCATTGTCGCTAGTTCTTCTTCTATATGTATTCTATTGTTCAAGTAACTTACAAAAGATTCGAAAGTAACATCATGATTTTCATATTTACATTTGAAAATATAGTATTTTGCTAACAAAATTATAAAATTAAATTGTTTTACCATCAGTGCCTTATTTGTTTATTCCTAGAGAAATACTTCGAAAATTTATTTCATATGTTAAGTCTTTTTCATTTAGATAATTTCGAAGCTGTGACCAAAAATTTTGCACATGCATACATTCCCAGAACATGTGTTTTATGCTCTCAACATACATAGAGCAAACATCACATAGACTGCTATTTACTATATTACAACGATAGAGTAGTTTATTTTGTCCCAATGATACGCATTAAATATATATACTGGAAATTGCGTAATGTTGAGTCTATTGTACAATCGAAAGTTAATGTGTAAATTTGTTGCCAGCATAAAATTATCATCAGAAAATTCATTTGTCCATTTTTGTTGAGATTTTTTTTTCTTCTATATTTGTTTGTGTGTGTCTTGTATATAGTAATTTGTTCACATATTTTGCTATCTTGTACTCTCGATATAAGCGACGTAGATTGTGGAGTTGTGTTGATGCTTTCTGTTTTTAATTTTCTCGGCCCATAATGGACTTATGCTGTTCACAATACTTTGATATTTTTTATAAAATCGTCCTGACGTATATTGAATATTGCTGTAAAATCAGTAAATCGTAGAAAATTCCTTACTCTGTAGTCATATAGATGTTCAACAATATTTTAATGCCTTTATTTATAACCAATCTTTGAAAAATTTATTGTTTTTTTTTGATGCTTTAAATTGGAAGGAATTAGTTTTTACAGATACTTATTTTTGAGTGGGCAAGATTTCATTTCAACAATTCAGCCACTGTTGTTGTTGTTGTTGTCATGACCACGTGATCATGCACCTTGAAATAAGGTGATACCACAATTTCCATAATCTCCATTTTCCATTTCCCCAATCACCGCCATAGTTTAAGAGCTCGACAGGCAGAAATTACTGTCTGTTTCAACGAAACCTGCCCAAATTGTACGGCCATATAAGCAATGCAAAAACATTATTTGTATTATTAATATATTAAATTTAATCAAAATTTAAGAATGGCATTCTTTTTATTTCGTGAAATTTGTCAAATATTGATGTTATCATGAAAAGTTTGATTTGTCTAATGGGAATGGAATTTAACATGCGGGAAAAGGAGGTGAATGAGTTGTGGGAGGAGTCAGGAAACGAAAACATTTGGAAATTGACTCCGAAACCTGGTCAGATAACTTGGAAATGATCTAACTAAGAAAACAAAACGTTAAATTTTTGAAAATCGTCCAGTATTTCTGAAAATAACTAAAACATTTTTCCCCACGTTAAATCACCATATACATCTTACTCTTGAAGATGTCTATGGGGGATTTAAAATGGGGAAATTGATTTTTTCGCAATAAAATCAATATTTTACCAAATTTCACGAAATAAAAAGAAGACGCATTCTTATATTGTCCTTCATTGTTTTTGAATTTATCATGTTTATACAGCCGTACAATTGAATTTTGGGCAGCTTTCATGAAACAGACAGTACGCCCTCATTTCTCTAGTCCACTGCCATAATAAACACAATAAAATTTACACCATAAATTAATAATGGATTGGTTAAAGTGTGTTTTTTGACGTTAATAAGATTCCACGACGTTGTCAATATATATTTATATATAGGTTTATTTGATTTGCAACGATATTGCGCTCCTCTACGATCGCGCAATATTGTGCGCTACGGTAACTCGAGCATATATCCACATACATATCAAATAACCTTTTTATTATGTACGTAAATTACTCACAATTTATATGCGCTTTCAAAATATACAAAATTTAAATTAAATAAACGAATGTGTTATGATTTAGAAGGAACATATTTTATTGACGTGACAAGTAGTTCCGGCACTGACCAATATGATATTGAAACATATTGATGTCATCAGGCGTTTTCCATTTATATAAAATTTAATATTATTTTAATAGGGAAACGAAAGTACGTAACTATATAATAACGGCAAAAATTAACGTCAACGCCACTGGTATAATAACGTAAAGCAAATATAATTCCTTAATCTTAATATCATATGTGTTTTATATTTACAGTTGTTTGGAAACTATCATAAAAGCAATGTAAATACAGTATAAGCAATAAACCCATGGGTGTTGTGTTTACTGTGGTAAGGAAAACATTGGTAATTTGGACTGCAACGCACTGTAAACAGACCAATGCTTTATACAGAAACACATTTGACCTATTTAAATTGTGCGAGAACGCACGTTAAATCGACCAATGTGATTGATTCCACACTAAGCACAACGGCCATAGTTTTATTGCCTTAACTGAAGTATGACGGTGCGGGGTGTCACATTACCACGAAACACCTCCGACTGGCAACCGCAGGTGCTGCATGTCAGAATCGCTGGATGGACGTCACCAGCATTTTTGAAAAGGGGGTTCGAGTGTCAGCTGCGAAGCAACCGAAATATGTAAGGGCCCATATGCCCCTTACATATTTCGGTTGTTTCACAGTCCCAGAGATGTTTTTCATTTCTCGTCAGCCAAATGCTACAGTTGGTTATATTTTTACAACACATGGCTCCTGGGAAAAGAGTTCTGGATCTATTTAAGAAGCGTAATTCTGAAGATATGCCATATTGCAATACGTTTTGTGGCGTCGCTTGACTGTGTTTTTGGTTTGGCAGGTAGTGCTGAATACAATAATAAAAATGAGTCATTATCTCTGATCATTCATGCACGGAAAATAGCTAAGCGGACGTAAGTATATACAAATAAATCCTGCTGTGTCCCAAAATGGGGGTGGGGTTAGTACAACTCATCGAACCTCTCACGACGCCCTGGACCATGTGTTTTGTTATTGCAACAGTTTGTCGAATGAGAAGACCTTTACCGTCCTGTGAACCATTCTGATACATAGATTTTAGTCACCAGCTGGACTACAACATATGGGGAATGTGGGTGATGTGAGACCTCGTGCGCCCGAGCAGTACGATTTTGTTTTTTATGATTGTGCACTGAGCCGTGATGTGATCGACACTGTAGTATCGTAACTACAGACCAGCAGACTGCCATCTGCATGCACCGTCAACCTTTCAGGCAACCGTAGCTTGCCCGGATATCGTGCCAATACCTCTCCGTCCATTGCTATACACAACTCAAAACAGCCGATTCATAGCAGGTTCTATCAGATATAACTACTCCCTCGCGTCTATGCACTATATGTACGCAAACCACGTGATACCAGCACGTAATCGCCTTACACCAGTTCCTTCCATGTTAATAACATTCATATCATAGCAGTTACCTTTGGCCTCCTACTACTATTAAGGTGATTCTCAAAATAGGCCACACACCGATAACTTGCATTCGTGATTGCACGCCCAGAACGTGAGTCGATCACCAATTACTTTGACAAACTGAGAGCAGGTTAGCGTCTGGGACAGCGATAACAATCTCGTCGCCACTGACCACAGCCATGTCAGTTGGTTTTGCTGGCAGACGCACATGGGCAGTTAACGTACCGCTTGGATCAAATAGTTTCACACATAAACCTTCATCGACTAGCACAAGGCTCCCATCTGGAAGTGTCTGCGTACATATCACAATGCACAAAGCGTGTCTCCTTTGGCAACCGAACTATCGATCTCTCGAGTAGTTTCACGTTAACTTGGGACATTGTCGAACACGTGATATGCAGATTTAATGTTTCCTTTGACAAAATACCGCAATTTGATTACATGTTCTAGCATGCAACCTTAGATAAGCATTTAACTTATTGTTACACCGTGTTGCCAGGCCCATATATAGTGTATATAGTGTGAGTCATTAATTACAAACAGTCTCACATACTTCTAATCTAGTTGGTAAATTGTTTCCAAATATCAGGGAGGTATTATAACAACATTAGTCTTCATCACAAATCAATTATTGCGAGATGTTACATCGGGTAACTTAGACTACTGTCTGTTCCACGTGGTTGCTGCGACGAACATTTGTGGCCATTAAACACATGAAATGTAAAAAAAAATCAAAAGTAAGTATTTTTTTTTCTTTTTTCATCAATAACAAAAAAAGTCACATTCCCCAAAAAAAAAATGCATTTGATGAAATTCCATCAAATATGATGTATATTAATGGGATCAAAAAAAAAAAAAAAAAAAAAAAAAAAAAAAAAAAAAAAAAAAAAAAAAAAAAAAAAAAAAAAAAAAAAAAAAAAAAAAAAAAAAAAAAAAAAAAAAAAAAAACGAAAAAAAATTGGAATTGACTACGAAACTTGGCGATATAGCTTCAAAAATGATGTAACTGAGAAAACAAAAGATTAGATTTTTGAAAATCGGTCAACAAATAAATAAAATATTTTTTTAAAAAAATCTCTATTTTTTTAGCCCCTTATAATTAAATTTTTTTTTTCGCAATAAAAATCAATATTTTGATGGAATTTCATCAAATAAATAATTTTTTTTGGGCAGGGTAGACTTATTTTTTTGTTATTGATAAAAACGTACTTACTTTTAATTTTAAATATGTTTAGATTTAATGTGTTTAATTATCCAGCCAATACTTCGTCGGCAGCAAAACGTAGAACATACAGTATATGTGTGTTAAGGCACGCACTGTCCTGTTCCACCATACTTTTACAATGAATTCCTGAGAACGGTTAACAGCGGAGTGTGTGACCTAGTTTGTGTCCAGGGGGCCGTTTCACTAAACTTTGTACGACTAAAATGTTCGGAAGTGCAAATTCAAGATAGTCTATTAATTTTACATTAACAATGTTTTCTTGTAAACGATTATTGGATTTTCATTTATTGAGCATAAACTGCATATACTCAATAAATGTTAATCCATCAATTGAAATTTCCAGACGATCCTAAATTTGCACTGCACTTACGAACATTTTAGGCGTACGAAGTTTAGTGAAACGGGCCCTGTATTTCAGAAACATCGTCACATAGTTTATTATTACTGTTCAGTATAATGCTGGTCCAGGGGTGGCGGATCGAGAGGGTTGGGTCCGGGGTTGCAACCACCCCCCCCCCACCCCAACCCACCCCAACCCACCCCAAGCCCCACCCCCCCCCCGCGCCCCCCCCTTTCAGCCACGAGGATTTACATAGATCACAGTTACCACCAGTTGGAGTCTGAATTTAAATGCCGCAAAACACAGGAAAGTGCATTAAGCGAACGAAGCTCACAAATAGGAACAACCTCCATGGTTGCGAACGGTAAACTCTATAATTACGTGAGTAGAATTGCAAGAGTTACCTTCGCAATTTGACACAAACCCTCCCCCCCCCCCCCCCCCCACCCCCCCCCCCCCCAAATGCTGGATCCGCATGTATGTTATGTGCGTTTGCAGTTATATTATTAGCATTTGTAGTATTAACCATGTTAACCGGACATATATTGCGAGACAAATTTTTTACACAGATTGTCATTTTCCGTAAGTTTAATCGAAGTTAGTTAAAACAGTTTGCTCTTTGCGTCGGAAATCACGGTAATCTGAAACATATATGATATGTTATTAGTGTTTCGTTAAAGGTACATCACTCAGTAGGCACAAACTGTTCCTTAACTCAGAGACATTCGGCAAAATAAACATCAAATACATTACCATTATCACGAATTGATTGGCATTATTATACATTTTATATCATACGTAAATTTACACTCTGATATCAGGGGCGATAACCGTGTTTCCGTAAAATTTTAACGGACATTACTATTTATTATTTCTGTTTACTTTTTTATTTACAATGATCATACTTTATAATTTGTCGAACCGAATAAAATAAATAATTTCAGGTGACGCATTTAACTAGTAATTAAACAATATCATGCCTCATTTGCATATGAAGATAGCCTGATGCCATCGCGAGTCACTATCAGTAAAATAACTATTACTAAATTATTATATATATATGTATAGCGGGCACTCGTAATTTTTAGAACTCGAGGAATAGTGAGACAGTTATACACATGTTTAATTCCTACATAAAGACCATGTTGTGCCTACTGAGTGGGCATGTACCTTTAATCTATTGAGTGATTGTATGATCAATATAGGGACGGTTTAAACGATTGTCTTGTTAGATTCTTTTCATGCCGTCTCCGCATAACGGATATAATGAGAACATACATATGATGAGCAGGAGGTACGGCTGATGCATCTAATATAAATGTTAGATCCGTAGCAGCCTACGTGGCAGTCATAAATATACTCTTATATACACAGCTATGCTGCTCATAACGTATAAACATAGTTTTGTCATGGCGCAACAAATTTCATTTACATCTCAGTTGCATGAACGGTGACGTGATTTCCTAACCTCTCGACTACACTTCACCGTCACGACAACCATGCAATCAACCATGCAATATACCTGTGAAACTATGCTGCTCGTATACGTCTCGTATGCTGCTGTCGATACACGAGTGTTGGTGCTAAATAAATTATGTTTACAAGGAATGATATCACTTACTGTTACGTGGTTGCTGATACGTTGTACCCTAGTTATCCAATCTACTATCCGCACTTCTCTTTATGTATACAGCGACGTGTGTCTCAGTCAATACTTTAACCCTGCAACCCTAAGGAACTGGAATGACTGTGATATGCAAATGTTCCGACCAATCCAATGGTCACAAAATGATTTTCAGATTCGTCCATTTATGTAAATAAAGGGGGTGTTTTGTTCTCAAAAATATTAAAATTACTTTCATCAAAAAGTGCAGATCCTGATGAGACGGCTCGTTACGAGCAGGCTCATCTGGATCTGCACTTTTTGCATAAACCGATATAGCGGGATTTCGGGTTCAAAGGGTTAAACGGTGGTGTGTCATCTGGTAAAGCATACATTCAGTTTACAATTACACAAGCTCGGTATTTCGATATACTGGTATAGATTATCGAAGGTTAAACTATGCAGCTGTGTGTATTCGTAAAACACTAACAACTGTGTTAATCCTATTAGTACGAGTCAATGTGTAGCGTTGTGCTTTCAAAATAGGGGTGTAGTATTTGTTTGCAATTGTATGAAATGTTCATAGTTCACTTAGCACTCGTTCTATTTAAGGAATAAAACCATGGGCTGTTGCGTTTACTGTTGGTTGATCTGTTTGAAGTACGTGGGTATGAAAAACATTTGGTATGTTTAAAATAGCGCGGAGTTGAAGGACTCCACACACATTAAGCAGACCAAATGATGTTCATTACAACAGTAAACGCAACAGCTCTTGGTTTTATTACTTATATTTACCGTGCATGTGTCTTTTTATCGCAATTCATAGAACAGCGACGTTGCCAGTCAATAACGTGGTGTTATTGACAACGACAATGTGTATAAAATAGCATAGTTAGAACATAATTATGCAAAGAATATCGAATTACAGCTGCTTTTCCTAGGTCAGACACAACCTCGTGTCATAGCAAATGAAATAATGTGTTTAAAGCTCCGATGTCAATCTTGTAGTTGCAAGTTCATATGATAATTTGAGAATTATCGTTATCCTGCAGAAATACATACAATGCATAGAAAATTACAATTTTAAACATGTTACTGTATTATCATACGAGGTCGTGTCCGACCAGAGTTAGAAGCCTTTATCATATATATAGAGTTATAATGGTGAAAGCCGAAACACGTCGAATGTCTGTGGAGTATGTAGTGTTGTATACCTTCAACAAGTACCGTTCATAGCAGCACATTTCCACCCGTGAATATTAAATAAAACATGAATTAAGTCATAGGGAACATTAACATTATCAAGGGCGCTGCCAGTGGAGGTTTGATGAGTTCGTGTGAATCCCCTTTTTGAAGGCAGTAGTATTATTTAATATAAATGCGGTCCTCGATGGCCATGTTCATTGCATGATCGAGTAGACGTTATCGTATTCAAATGCCTTGTTTACAAACCCAGTCAAACGACGTTAAATGTACTGCCATATGCCGATTTTCAGTAAAACGCTAATTAAATTAACACAAAACTATTTTCCCAGGAGCTAGTTGTTGTCCAAACATATACCCGAATGCAGCATTTGGCTTCGGATTTTCAGAAACTTCCTGGGACAGTGAAGCAACCGAAATATGAAAGGACAACCCCTGGACCCCTTACATATTTCGGTTGCTTCGCAGCTGAAAGTAAAATCCCCATTTTAAAAATGCTGGAGACGCTCATGCTTTATTCAAGAAATCAAATAAAAGGTGAAATCGAGAGGTCACTTTAAATGCAAATAATATTGTGCTGTGACTGCATTAATGGGGCTTACGGAATGTGTGGCTAGCGAAGTCCCTGGTTTGCTAGCGCGCTCATGCAACGGGATAAATATGGAACGCCAGATTTACATAAGCTCAAATAAGTAATGCTCCAAATCATTTGAAGAGCTCTCTAAATCATTTGGAGCTAGCTCTAAATATTTAACGCTAGCTCTAAATAATTGATTATTATTATCTAAATAATGATTTGAGTTTATGCAGATTTGGCGTTCCAGGGACGCTAAATCTACATCGATTCAAATAATTGATGGTAGCTCTAAACATGTAATGCTACTTCTAATTGCTTAGAGCTAGCAATAATGAGTTTGAGTTTATGTAGATTGGCGTTCCATAATAAAGATATATGCAGTACGCAAGCTGGCCAAGAGTTAAGACTGGCCCCAAATACCGTATGGTTAGCCCCCGTTGTCCTACACGATTGTAGATCGGTTACTCTCATATTACACTCCTGAATAAAAAAGCGCATCAACTCTGCGTTAGCCTCATTGAGCCAAATTTCTATGTATTGTACGTCTACTTGATCTGACATATATGTTCTGTATTACAAAATATGTGGCTGTGACTGAGAAAATCGGGCTTATGGGTTTTGTGACCAGTGTATATCTAGACCAGCCTGTGCATCCGCACCGCACAGTTTGATCAGGATCTGCACTGTTCCCACATTACACCAATGAAACACCCGACATGCTTCTGATAAGTAATATAGATCGTTATCAGGCCACATGAGTGTGCTATTGATCAGGAGCAACACTGGTCTCATATCCCATAAGCCCCATGTCTCCAGTCACAACTTATTAGGATGCAGAAAGTATAACATACCGGTTATCACAGCTACATATAGGTCCATGGTGACGGATGTTTGTTTTACTCTAATAATGTACTCATCGTTAAGATATCAAGGTGCATGATGACGTGGTTATAACAACAACAACAGTGGCTGAAAGTGTTGAAATCTTGCCCACTCAAAAGTAAGTATTATTTGATATTTTCCTTAATATGAAACGGATTTTGATCAAATATGGCGCAGCAAACGCGTATTCATGAGCTGCATTTGGTCGTCCAGGGAGTTCGGCACAGACTTATGTCGTTTTTGCGAAAAATCGATTTCCGTGTCTACCGACACGGAAATCGATTCTTCGCAAAAAACGATAGAAGTTTTGGCCAAAGTACAGAGACCACCAAATGCAGCTTAACAAGATGCGTTTGATGCGCCATATTTTATCAAAATATGTTACGTAATAAGGACAATATAAAATAATACGTACTTTGAATCGGATAGATTCTGGACATTTCAGTATTTGTTGTTGTTGTTAGTACCACGTGATCATACACCTTGGATATGCATTCCCTCCCATCCACACAAAATAAAGGGAGTCACGGAGTGTTTTTACCTTACGGATGTACTCATCGTATAAGATAGGCTTCCTCCAGCCTACAAATGAAAATAAATGAAGTTACGAAGGTTTGTTTACCTTAAGAATGTACTCATCATTAAGATAGACATTCCCTCCCATCTTCGCGAAATAAAGGACGTCATGGAGGTTTTTTTTACGTTAAGGTCAGGATGTTCTCATCGTTAAGATAGACATTCTCTCCCAAAATAAAGGAAGTGATGGAGGTTTTTTTACCTTAATGGTGTACTCAACGTTACGATAGACATTCCCTCCCATCGTCGCAAAATAAAGGAAGTCATGGAGGTTTTTTTACCTTAAGGATGTACTCATCGTTACGATAGACATTCCCTCCAATCGTCGCAAAATAATGTACGTCACGGAGGTTTTTTTACCTTAAGGATACATGCATTCCCTTCCATTCTCGCAAAATAAAGGAAGTCATGGAGTTTATGTGGCAGTACGTTGACGTTTCGTGACCGGGATAAATGTGGTTGTGACTGGAGAAATGGGCCTTATGAGATTTGAGACCAGTGAGCGTCCTGATCAAATAGTGCACTACTGTAGCCTGATAGCGACCTATATTCCTATTTCGAAGCATGGTGGGTGTTTCATTGCGGCGATGGCGAACAGTGCAGATCCTGATCAGATTGTGCAGGTCGCAAAACTCATAAGCCCCATTTCTCCAGTCACGGTCAGAAATATGAGGTCCATTAAAGACATTAATTGATTTACAGAAATCGCCTTATAGTTTGCTTCTAGTACGCAATATAGCTTTCCGGATATGCAGTAAGTCATTCCTAACTACCAGTCCGCATGACAATATGGCTGACAGTTACTTAAATTCGTCTAAGAAAGTCGATGCCAAATGCATAAAAAGAATGCCGCTTTCGCTTATACAACGCATTACAGCGTGTCGAAACAGCTGCTTGGGGTGGGTTTTCGGCATAGTTTTTACAGTTGCTAATGCATTAACATAAATCTCAAAGATTTCGAGTGTAAACTGTAAACGCGTCTCACTAACCTAAATTCGCTTTTTAAAATCAAAAATGTTCACTCCCGCATTCTCAATGACTATTAGCCGCCATCTTTGAAAATATTTCAATCACGTGCGCGCAATGGTTTGGCTGGTTACTGGAGACTGACGTAATTTCCATTAGCCAACCAAATCAGTGCGTACGTGTCACGTGATTCGATATTTAAAGATGGCGGCTAACATTAATTTTTAATCAGGAAATGAATGTGTCTGATTTTAAAAAGCGAATTTATGTTAGTGAAACGCGTTTTTATTGCAGTTTACACTCGAAATATTTGAGATTTATGTTAACGTATTAGCAACTGTAAAATCTATGCCGAAAACCTATGGAAGGTAATATCCGCCATAATTATATTAGGCTTGATGCTTGCTGGCTGATGACATTCTATGTTCTAGCCGTCTTATTACAATTCTATGTGGCTTGATGCTTGCTGACTGGTGCCATTACAACTTACTTTCATGTTATTGTATTCGTCATTCGTCATTCGCTGTTTTGCCATGCGTTTTGTTACCTCGCTAAGCCACGCCACTTGACAACAACAATTGCAACAGTAATTTGGGAACAACCATTATGACGCCAGGTGCGCTGCTAAAACTTAAACTAGTTCTCCCTAAAATGATTTCATATGCTGTACCCGTCCTACAACGGTGTTGATGTAGATTGATGCCGCCTTTTCTGTTGCGCCATGTTTAGGTTAAAAGACACCAAATACTTTTACTGTATAATTTAACCGAATCCCAGCCAGTCTTTCCTACGTTCACTATTCGTATGGATGTTGTGGGACCAACCTCGTCATGTCTCCCAATATTGTTTACATTATTTGGCCACGGAAACTCTGTTTACATCACGTGACCAACAGGCTCAGTGTTTTCTTTTAAATGCTTCAAATATGCTGAAAACTGGTGTTAAAAACACCCCTTTTCTAACCTTAAACCTACAGTGTACATGCCAGGTTATAATATAGGGAGACATGTTTTTTCTTTATTCTTTCAATCTGACATTTGTATGGCAAAAGTATTACCATTTCCAGACGTACTAATTGACATTAATATACTTTGTATATCAAACTCGAAATGCCAGTTTGATATCAGGGGCGATAACCGGATTTCCTTAAAATGATAAAGGGAGCTATTTATTCCATTTATTTATTTGTTGATGTGCAATATCATACTTTATGTTTTGTCGATAAAAATATTTATTCAGCATTTAGTTGATATAAATAATTTAAAAATACTGCATCATTTGCATATGGAGCTAGCTTGATACCACCGCGAGTCTCTATGAGTACATTAAAGATTACTAAATAATTATATCTGTGTAGCTGGCACTCGTATTTTTTAAAAGTGGTGGACTAGTTGCAATTATACACTTATTTAAGTTCCATATAGAAATGTTGGTACCTACTAGATGGGACCACAGCTTCAACAATAATTAAATCTCTATTTTAATTAGTCAAGATCCAGAGCAGAATGGGTGCAGGTTATTGGAAATTAGGTCCCACGACATCCATAAGAAAAATGAAAGTTGCAGAGAATAGCAAAATGTGTGGTAATGGGTTAGTGTTTTAGGTAAAATCAATGGTGGTGGCCCACCTTAGTTTGATCCCGAACGGTTATTTGTTTGCATCGGTAACGGGCCAGTTTGACAGTCAACCTGTGTAAGTTACCATATGTGTAACTTACTATAAAAATGTGATTGTTTTCAATTGCGTAGATATGTAATTTAATTATGAGGATACATGTATGTATAAAACACATTAGTAAGTCAAACACCATACATACATATGCAATTTAGTTAATATAGGTTAGAGAATAACAAATGGTGCTAAATCGTCAAGACGGTAATGACGGTATGAACAAAATCGTGCAGGTGTTTTGAGGTCACTGACACAGTTTGCTTGCAAATCTTGATCCATTACTACCCAGTTTCACTTGAGGAACATGTTGGTCATGTGGTGTAAACAGTTTCCGTGACCAAAAAAAATGTAAACAATATTGGGGGACATGACGAGGTTGGATTTTTCTGTCTTAGGAGTAAGTGAAACAATTGTTTAATTCATGCAGAACCAATACAGACCGGCTGCAGGTCATGTACAAGTAGGTCCCACAACATACATACGAATAGTGAAAGCAGGAGAGACTGACCTTATTGAATGGGATTCGGTTAAAGTGTATAGTAAAAGTATTTGGTGTCGTCTAACCTATAGTGATCATTTGTAGGTGAAATCTTACATCAACACCGGCATTGGAGGTATGCCTCAAACAGCCAATCACATCTCGTACTATTATTTATTAGTCGGAGGATTCCTAACATTGACAGCAGTGCCATCTGGCGTCATAATGAGGCACTACTAACCTGTATATTGCTTGCATCATTCTGCTTGCGTCTGGATCCTTTCTGCTTGCGGGTTTCCGCTTTCGGACTATGGCTTGATGCTTACTCCCTGCGGCTTTGTCCTTACTGCTTTCGGCCTTATTCAAAGTGCTAAGTGCTTGTTCTTACTTTCTATTGCAAATGCTTAGTGCAATAAAACAGGGACACGAACAAGGACGTATCAATAATTGTAATGTAAATAAGACGAATGAACAAAGCAATCTGCAGAATGGACATATAAGAAAGACAAATACAATTACAACAAGCAGATTTCAAATGAAATAAATACAAATGACGAATGAAATAACATGAATATAAGTTGTAATGTCATCAGCACGCAAGCATCAAGTCACATAGAATTATGGCGGATATTACCTTCCATAAAAACCCACCCCAAGCCGCGGTTTCGACACGCTGTAATCAGGTAATGCGTTGTACAGGCGAGTTCCAATTGTCTATATCGCGTGGGATTTTGTTACAAAGGTGGCGAATGGGAGTTTTGTACCTTTCTAAGTACTATTATATTTACACCCGGACGCATTTTAATTGTTTTGAAATATGTTTCATGTATATAAGTGACCATCCAAGACACGCTAGAATCACCTGTGGTCTAAATACTTGACTACTACTGTCTGTTCCACGTTTTGCTGCCGACGAACATTTGGCTATTAAACACATTAAATTTAAAAAATATTTAAATGCAAGTACTTTTTCATCAATAACAAAAAAGTCGCCCTCCCTTATTTTTTCTATTTTATGAAATTCCATCAAATATTTATGGCGAAAACACTATTTTCCTATTGGAAATCAACATGGTGGCTAAAAATAGATTTTTCAAGAATATTTTTGTTTGTACCGCAACCATTGCTCCATGTAGCATAATAAAAGGGTTGAATAAATGTTGTTTATATATGAAGTGACCTAATATACCTGAAGTAACCTAATATACATGAGGTGTCGTTTTTTCCTTTATTTTTTCACCTTTGACCCCTAATCGTGGCCTCTGATTGGTCAGTCTCAACAGCAAATTCAAAATGGCGGCGAATTTTAAAATAGAAATCGCTGTCTGTTCAACTGAATTTTGTCCATGTTTACAGTATATGTGATGTAACCAACGACATGGATATGTCCATTATGATTGTAATGCTTATTATGACAACTGTGTAGTCTAAAACCAGCCATTATTGAAGTTCATCGTAAATAAATCGGAGATTTAATCAGATACAATACCGAATCTACCTAGCGTGGACGCCGCCATTTTGCTTTGAATAAAGCTGTCTAAGGCTCAGCCGAATATATTTTATATTCGACGGCACTAACCATGTATTTACTATAATTATGTGGACCGATTTTCAAAATGTAACTTTTGTTTTCTTACTTACATAATTTCCAAGATATCTAGCCAGGTTTCGGACTCAATTTCCTTTCTTTTTTTTCGGTTTTCGCTTCCACCTATTTCCCCCAATGTTAAATTCACATAGGAAAATCGTTTAGTGTGTTTTTTTTCGCTATAAAATAAATATTTGATGGAAGTTCATGAAACAAAATATTTTGGGGAGGGTGATTTTTTTATTATTGGTGAAAAAATACTTACATTTAAATATTTTGTAGATTTAATAAAAATATATTTAATAGCCAAAAGTGGAACGTGGAACAGACAGTAGTATATGGCTTTAAGAAACAGTACGAATTACGACATACCACTTTATCACTGAAATCAGGTTATAATTAAGTAGAAACTACATACTACTGTCTGTTTCACGAAACCTGCCCAAATATTACGGGTATATGGAAAAACAATATTTGTTTCGATAATATTAAATTATTGCAAAATTTAAGAATGAGCCATCTTCTTTTTATTTCGTGAAATTTGGTCCTATATTACTACTGTCCGTTCCACGTTTTTGTGCCGACAAACTTTTCGTTATTAAACACATTAAATCTAAAAGATATTTAAATGTAAGTAGTTTTTCATCAATAACAAAAAAAGTCACCCTCCCCAATTTTTTTTATTTGATGAAATATTGATTTTATTGCCAAAAAATGATTTTCCTATGGGAATTTAACATGGGGGCTAACAGGGGGGCTCTTAGTTACATCATTTCCTATTGCTATTTAGGCAGGCTTCGGAGTCAATTTCCAAACTGTTTCGTTTTTTGACTCCTCCCTCACTGCTTCCTCCTCTTTTTTCCCCATGTTAAATTCCCATAGGAAAATCGTTTTTTTCGCTATAAAATAAATATTTGATGGAATTTCATCAAACCAATTTTTCAGGGAGGGTGACTTTTTTGTTATTGGTGAAAAAGTACTTACATTTAAATATTTTTTAGAATTAATGTGTTTAATAGCCAAAAGTTCGACGGCAGAAAAACGTGGAACAGACAGTAGTAATAATTTAGTTGTATGGCTAGGTCTTTGATATTTTCTTGTTTGTATACCTCCTAATCAAGGTGTATGATCACGTGATACAAACAACAACCAGTACTGAAACTTCCAGAATCCATTTTATTCAAAGTACGTATTCCTTTATATTGTCCTTATTACGTAACGGATTGTGATGAAATATGGCGCATCAAACGAGTCTTGTTAAGCTGCATCTGGTGGTCTTTGTATTTTCGTCCAAACTTCTGTCCTTTTTGCGAAGAATCGATTTCCGTGTCTACCGACACGGAAATCGATACTTCGCAAAAACGACACAAGTCTGTGCCGAACTCCCTGGGCCACCAAATGCAGCCCATGAAGAAGCGTTTGCTGCGCCATATTTCATCAAAATCCGTTGCATATTAAGGAAAATATCAAATAATACTTACTTTGGAGTGGGCGACGTTGTTGTTGTTGCAACCACGTGATCATGCACCTTGCTAATGGAGGCGGTGGTACAGCCAAGTCATATCAAATGTCACACTGTCTCTAGATATTCGAGATATAGTGAAATGTATATGGCATTGCTGTTGTGATAGTTGTCCTTTGGAAAGTTAAACACTTTTATTTTAATATTGCCATATTCCGATACATACAGCTTGTATCCTGTATGGTTGAAACGTATTGCTTCTGGAAGGATTATGTCATCACCAAGTAATGTGTCAATGTGTGTGCACTGTGATGTTAGGTGGTGGACACAGCCGTCTAACCAATCAGAGAAATACAGAGATGGATGGACATACCGCCAATTTGCATTGGTCTGCAGAACTTATACTCGGCCAAGACATTACCATCAAATGTCATACACTCCACCGATCTTTCATTGTTCACATATATAACTTTCTCCAGTTCGTTAATCTCTATACCCTTCGGTGAATGACATCGGGTTTTCAATGTTCGGATAATTTCCTTTCGCATGTCCATGATTACCAGAGCCTGCTCCATATAGTCTGTTAAAATGAGATGGTTGTCCCAATAGGCGATGCTGTAATATTGCTCTGCCGTGCGGAGACCTGCATAGAGCGAGCCCGTCTTAAGACACCGTTAAAATGGCCCCATCGTACCATAACAACTAGGACAGCGCACGCCTAGCGTTTTCCATTTACGTTAAAATGGCCCCGTCACACCATAACAACTAGGCCAGAGCACGCCTTGCGTTTTCCCATCGTTATGCATGCGTTTGTAACGTTACGCATTTGTCAGTGAACGCAGAGACACGCTGGGGCCGGAATATTTTTTTGAACATGCACCAAACATTTTTCTCGGTCCAACGTTTGAACGGAAACGTTGTGTTTGTTGGGCTATCGTTCGTCATGCGTTTGGTGTGCGTTCGTAAACGTTGACATTCGTTCGTCCTTTATCTAGCGTGTTGCAAGCGTGTCAATGGCGCATTACCAGCGTTCAAAGAACGTCTTTAAAACGATTGTATAGAGTATTGGTGGCGATCATAAACGTCTGTGGACGTCCACAAAACGAACCGTTCTCAGAACGTGCAGGTACAGTTGGGCTAGCGTAGGCGTGATGTCAACGCTCCTGGGTATATAAAAAGGGATGATCTGCTCAGTTATTCGTGTATCAGTCTCGGTGGTGTGCAGATCGACCATGGAAGATGCAGAGAGGCTTCGTCGGATCTACCTGCTTGACATAGCCCAGTATGATGTCGACGTGTTCCAGCTGAACATTGCCCAGCACGTCCGGGGTCGTTGGAGATGGAGAAGAGGACAGCGTAAACGACAGTTCTGGACGATAGCCTGTATCCTGAGGCGGAGGCAGTTCGGCCTGTATTACCAGCTTTTGGTCGAGCTGCGGCGGGAGGACCCAAAGTGCTTCAGTAACTTCTTGCGTATGCCGCCTGTTTGACGAGATCCTCGAGCGGGTCAGAGGCAGGATCACCAAGCAGTACACGTGGTTCAGAGAGCCCCTCGAGCCTGGGTTGAAGCTGGCCGTCACCCTCCGTCATCTGGTGTCTGGATCCAAGTTTGCTGACATGAGGTTTGGGTGGAGAGTTCCGGCAAACACGATCTCCGTCGTCGTCCGTGAGGTATGCAAGGCGATCGTCGACGAGTACCTTGATGAAGTCATGACACCCCTCCACACACACACACACACACACACACGCTCGTTGCATGTAGATGCCCTAACCGGTCTGGTTTCACCTACTATAACTATAAGGGGTTCTTCTCGATCGTCATGCTTGTCCTGGTGGACGCGGATTACAAGTTCATATGTACAGATGTTGGTGTTAATTATTCATCAGTTCACAACACTAATTATTTTTGTTTTTAATATTTGTATTGTAGCATTGTTATATATTTCTGTATGATAACCCTTTCTCAGCCCTACATACCTTTCAAAAAGTGTAGGTCCATATGAGCCGGCTCGCAACGAGCCGTCTCATCTGGATCTGCACTTTTTGCAAGTAATTTTACTGTTTTTAGACAAAATAAAACTATTGTTATAAATGGACTGGTCCAAATGTAATTTTCTGATCAAGTGATTGGTCTAAGAATATCATGGACCAGTCCATGTCAGTTACTTTGTGTTGAAAGGGTTAATGAAGTATTTTATGTTTACTATTCTGTCATAGTCTGTGACACAGATGAACGAACGAAATCAAACCCTGTTCGCGACATATTTGTCTGGTAGTGGTGTTCGAAGGTTTCCAAGGATCGCTCGACTCTGTCATGTTCTGTTTATACTCACAGCTCTGTAGTTTGCGCAGTGTGGCGGCTGAAAAAAAGTATCCTTGTGCTTTCTATCAATGCTGTTATTATTTTCCGATCCTTGTTGGTCGTTGAGCATTAGTGTCATTCCGACTGTTATGCATGTTTACATATTTTATGTCTATGTGTCTCTTTGTATGTTGAGTAACGCTTAAGCCGTTGCTAGGTGGTATTTTATCATTTACTGTGACTATTCTGTCATAGTCTGTGACACAGATGAACGAACGGAATCAAACCCTGTTCGCGACATATTTGACTGGTAGTGGTGTTCGAGGATCGCTCGATTTTGTCATGTTCTGTTCTATCATTTCAGGCAAGGGAGCAGCATCAGATGCCCAGATCTTCAACGGTTCTGAGCTGAAGGAGTGCTTGGACGATGGCAGCATCGGGTTCCCGGCCCCCTCCCCCTTCCCCAACGACACCGAGAATGTGCTATTCTTCTTTATCGGCGACAACGCTTTGAGGCCCAGTATGATGAAGCCGCACACAAACCGAGGGATGAACGACGAGGAGAGGATCTTCAATTACAGGTTGTCGAAGGCACGTCGTGTGGTCGAGAACGCGTTCGGGATCCTTGCTAACCGCTTCCATCACGATGAACCACGCTCCGTCAACCGTCAGGCTCATCGTCACCGCGTGCATGTGTTTGCACAACTTGATGAGGATGCGGTATCCCGGTCTCCAGAACCATCAGCTTGACTGTGAGGATGTCAGGTGCCACCACGAACCCGGACGATAGAGACATGGCCGGCATCTCCAGGACACCATCAACATAAGAGGGCCCAACCAAGACAACATAGACAACATAGCGGGCAAGCGCCAGAGGAATCTCCTGAGACACTGGTGTAACTCAGTGGCCGGCTCTGACCCATGGCAGGACGAAATGATCTAAATGAACATTCCATTATCACATTATCATAACATTTATAAAATAAATGTCAACTGTATAATGAAATACTTATGTTTGTCTTCAATTTATATACATTTCATAAAGAATAACAAGGGTTCAGTACAATAAAAAACACCGCCCCGGTCCCATCTTTGAAATGAGGCCTGAAACAGACACCATGTCCTACCTACTGATCTGATCATCCCAAAATTAGACCAGTCATATATTGAAGTCATTCCGTGCCGAACATAGACGTTTTCGAAAATATGGCCAAAAGTGACCGTTTTGAAACTTTGACCTTTGACCTTGGCCATTAAAATTTCAAACACCAGCGGTTAGACCTTTTTTCCACCTAATAACCTTGGTCCGTCGACCTTGGCCTTATGGGGAACAATATTAATTGAACCTAAGGATTTTGGACATTTTAAAATACTTTCTGTATACGATTCCAAAGGGAACACAAAATCACTAATATATATTTTTCTTATTGCTCTTCTAATTTTAAAAGTGGGCCCTTTTCCAGAATCACATGAATATATCTCACTTGACCATGTAACTAGCTGGAGTAAGTAACACAAAATGGTGTTGTGTACATGTGGTTGTAGACATATTTGCGCCATGGCGTCATAACGTCGTGTCTCATGACGTCGTGACGTCGTGACGTTTGTGTGTACACAACACTATTTTGTGTTACTTACTCCAGCTGGTTACATGGTCAAGTGAGATACGTTCAGATGCCCACTTGGGTCTAAAATCAGAAGAGCAATAAGAAAAATATATATTAATAATAAAATAGATAAAGGAAACCAAATTCACAGTTGAAAAAAGCACCAAATATATTATTTGCAATGAATAATACTGTAATAATGAAAATGTAATAATAACATAATGTGGTCAACCCGACATGTAACAAGAGTGCCGTAAGTCAGAAAATACGCCAGTCGAATATGGGCCAGACAGCGAAGATGCAGAAATGTGAAGCTGTCACCAAGGCAAGAAACATTAATGAGAATTTGAAACTGTATAGCATTATTTCTTCATCTCGAAGACGTGTGTATAGTTTCAGATCGATCGACTGAACGGATTCAGAGGAGTTGTGTACATAAATTATGTACCATATATATAGAATTGTATAGGAAAATGTAGAAAAAATGGCTAAGTTAAAAAGGCGATATATTTGTTAAATAATATTTTTTCGGCATACAAACACCAAGGTGCACATCTTCAATATGTGTAGAAGATGTGTGTATAGTTTCAGATCGATCGACAGAAAGGTTTCAGAGGAGTTGTGTACACAAACTTGTGAAACTACATACCGTATATATAATTGTATAGGAAAAATGTAGAAACAATGGCTAAGTTAAAAATGTGATATTTGTACTAAAAATATTTTTCGCCATGAAAACAACAAGGTGCACATCTTCAATATGTGTAGAAGACGTGTGTATAGTTTCAGATCGATCGACTGAACGGTTTCGGAGGAGTTGTGTACACAAACTCTGTACCGTATATATAATTGTATTGAAAAATGTAGAAAATATGGCTAAGTTAAAAAGGCGATAATTTTGTTAAAAAATAATTTTCGGCATAAAAACACCAATCAATACATCATTAATATGTGTAGAAGACGTGTCTATCGTTTCAGATCGATCGAAATGAAAGGTTTCGGAGAAGTTGTGTACACAAACTCTGTACCGTATATATAATTGTATTGAAAAATGTAGAAAAAATGGCTAAGTTGAAAAGGCGATATTTTTGTTGAAAAATACTTTTTCGGCATAAAAGCAGCAAGGTGCACATCTTCAATATGTGTAGAAGACGTGTGTATATTTTCAGATCGATCGACTGAACGGTTTTGGAGGAGTTGTGTCCACAATGTCTGTACCGTATATATAAAAACATGAATATTATATAACTTGACTTTGGGTTAAGGGGTGTGCGGTGAACTTTGACATTGGGGTCAGTGGTGGAAGGTATGTCGTGGATTTGCTATAGCATGATATAGCATATTAAGATGAATGCATGTATGAAATATCAATGCGCTCCCTGAAAACAGAAGTAAAACAAAATGTAACCCAACATTAAGTTTATGAACGCACTAAGTTGGTGATTTTCTACAACATGATAGCTATTCACATG
>CM055280.1:49081295-49132519 GCA_029237695.1 Conchocele bisecta | reverse complement strand
CATGTGAATAGCTATCATGTTGTAGAAAAATCAACCAACCTTTAGGTGCGTTCGTCATAAACTTAAATGTTTGGGTTGCATTTTTGTTTTTAACATTTTGTTTTTTAACTTCTGTTTTCAGGGTAACGCATTTGATTATTTTTCAATACATGCAATTCATCTTAATATGCTAATTATTCCATGCTAAATAAGGCAAATCCAACGACATACCTTCCCACCAAACATGACCCCAAATGTCAAAAGTTTCAACCGCACATCCCACCCCTTAACCCAAAGTCAAGTTATATAATTATTCATGTTTTTTATTTATATACGGTTACAGACAATTGTGGGTCACAACTCCTCCCGAAAAAACCGTTTCAGGGACATCCGATCGATCTGAAAATAATAACACACGGTCCCTTTCTCTACACATTAATTGAAGGATGTGCACCTTGCCCTGCTTTTTAATATTTATGCCGAAAAAAGTATTTTTTCAACAAAAATAATATGCCCCTTTCCAACTTAGCCATTTTTTTTTCTACATTTTTATTCAATACAATTTATTATATATTTCGGTTACTAGTTTGTTGGGTAACACAACTTTCTCCACGCAAAACCCTTTAACATTTTTGCCGATCGATCTGAAATACTATCGACCAACAATCTTCTTACACATATTAATGATGTATTTGAATTGGTGTTTTTATGTATTTGCCGAAAATTATTTTTTTAAACAAAAATTATCGCCTTTTTTCTTTTAATAAAACCTTAGCCATATTTTATTTTTCTACATTTTTTTCAATTAAAAACAAAATTATACATTTACGGGTACAAGAGTTTTTGTGTAACACAACTCCCCCTCCGAAAACCGTTCAGCGGTTCTTGATCGATTCTGAAAACTAATACACACGTCCCTTCTACCACATTATTTGAAGATGTGCCCTCCTTGTTGTTTTTTTTTTATGGCGAAAAAATATTTTTAATACAAATTTCATCAATAATTTTTTAACTTAGGGCCCATTGGTTTATCTTCTACATTTTTCCTATACAATTATAATATACCGGTAACGTAGTTTATTCAACCAAGTTTTTGTGTAACACAACTCCTCCTGAAATCCCATTTCTGTCCGATCGATCTGAAAACTATACACACAACTTCCTACACATATGAAGGATGTGCACCTTTGGTGGGGTTTTTTTATATTGGCCGAAAAAATTTATTATTTAACCAAATATTATTCGCCTTTTTAAAACTTAGCCCATTTTTTCTACACTTTTACCATTTTTCCTATGCAATTTCTATATATTATGGTACATTTAGTTTTGTTGTTACACAATCTCCTCTGAATCCCATTCAGTCTGTAATGGATAATCTGAAAAACAATTTAATAACGCCAACGCGTCTTGAGATGAAGAAAATAATAATGCTATAATACAAACCAGTTTTTCAAATTTCTCATTAATGTTTCTTCTCTTGCCTTGGGTGACCAAGCTTCACATTTTCTGCATCTTCGCTGTTCTGGGCCCACATAATTCCCCGACCTGGCGTAATTTTCTGACTTAACGGCTAACTCTTGTTTTCAAAGGTCGGGTTGACCACATTATTTTTGTTATTATTACATTTTCAATTATTACCAGTTAATTTTATTCATTTGCAAATAATAAATATTTGGTGCTTTTTTTTCAACTGTGGAATTTGGTTTCCTTTCATCTATTTTATTATTAATATATATTTTTTCCCCCTTATTGCTCTTCTAATTTTTTTAGACCCAAGTGGGCAATCTGAAATGTATCTCAATTTTGAACCAATGTAATCCAGCTGGGAGTAAGTAAAACAAAACAAATGGTGGTTGTGTAACACAACAAACGTTCCACGACGTCCAACGGCGACGTCCCCCCAATGAGACACGGACGTTAAAATTATTTATGCCGCAAAGAATATGTCCCTACAAAACCACATGGTAACACTAACACCATTTTGTTGTTTACTTTTACTCCAGCATAGTTACAATGGTCATGTCGAGAGTAAAATTTATTCATGTGATTCCTGGGAAAAGTGCCCCACCTTTTAAAAATTAGAAGAACAATAAGAAAAATATATAATTAGTGAATTTTGGTGTTTTCCCTTTTATTGTGAATCGTATACAGAAAGTAAAATTTTAAAAATTTGTCCAAAATCCCTTTAGGTTTAATTAATTAATTATATTGTTTCCCCCATAAGGCCCAAGGTCGACGGACCAAGGTTTTTATTAGGTGGAAAAAAACAAGGTCCTAAAACCGCTTGGTGTTTGAAATTTTTAATGGGCCCAAGGGTCCCAAAGGTCCTAAAGTTTCAAAAACGGTTCACTTTTTTTTTTTGGCCATATTTTCGAAAACGTCTATGTTTTTTCCGGCAACGGCGGAAAAATGACTTCAATAATAATGAACTGGTCTAATTTTGGGATGAATCCAAGATCAGTAGGTATGGACATGGTTGTCCTGTTTCCATGGCCTCCTTTCAAAGATGGGACCGGGGGGGCGGTTTTTTTTGTTTTTTTTATTGTACTGAACCCTTTGTTATTATTCATTGAATGAAAATGTTTATAAATTAAATTGAAGACAAACGTAAGTAATTTTTCATTAATTTAGTTGACAGTTGATATTTTTAAATTTTTTTTATAAATTTGTTATGAATGATGTGATAATGGAATGTTATCAATTTTTATATCAATTTTTCGTTCCTGCCATGGGACAGAGCCGGCCACTGAGTTACAACCAGTGTCTCAGGAGATTCCTTCCTGGCGCTTGCCCGCTATGGTTTTGGTCTTGGTTTCGGGCCCTCCTTATGTTTTTGATGGTTTGTCCTGGGGATTCAGTTCCGACCATGGTCCTAAACATCGTCCGGATTGCGTGGGTGGCGCCCCTGACAACCCTCCTCAAAGGTCCAAGCTGATGGTTTTCCGGTGACCGGAATTAGACCGCATCCATCCCTTCAAGTTGTTTTTGCAGGGCAAACACATGCACGCTTCGGTGACGATGAGGCCTTGAACGGTTGGACGGAGCGTGGGTTCAATCCCGTGATGAGGAAGGACATGGAAATGGCGGTTGGGCAAAGGATCCCCCTCGAACGCCGTTTCCTCCGACAAACACGACGTTGCCCCTCCGAACAAACACTGTAAATTTGAAGATCCTCCCCTCCTCGTCGTTTCATTCCCTCGGTTTTATTATGTGCGGAGCGGCCTTCATACATTGGCTGGCCTCTAAAGCGTCGTTCGCCGATTAAAGAAAAGAATAGCAACATTTCTCCGGTGTCCGGTTGGGGAAGGGGGAGGGGGGCCCGGGGAAACCCAATGCTGGCCATCGTCCAAAGCAACTTTCCTTCCCTTCAGCTCAGAACCGTTGAAAGATCTGGGCATTCTGATGTCTGCTTTTCCTTTGCCACTGAAATGAATAGAAACAGAATCATGACCAAAGTCGAGCTGATCCCTCGAACAACCACTAACCCAAGACCAAATAAATGTTCCGCCGAAACAAGGGTTTTTTTGGATTCCGTTCGTTCATCTGTGTCCCACAGACCTATGACAGAAAAGTCCAGTCCCAGTAAATGATAAAATTAATACCAACCTAGCCTAACGGCTTTAAGGACGTTTACTCAAACATTACAAAGAAGAACACATAGAACCAATAAAACTATGTTAAACATGCATTAAACTGTCGGAAATGACATTAAATTGCTCAACGACCATGGTTCCCGCGTGAAGACTTAGCATTCCTTTGTTAACATTTCTGGCAAATCCGTTAATAATTGTTATTATTTTGTGATGTGTGGTAACTGTGTTGGTTTATTGTTGTGCGTATTAAATTGGTTTTTTTTCACATCCCCTGTGATTTTCCCAACAATACCTGGTGGTTTCAACACACCTGTGGGTTTTTGCACACCTGTTGGGTTTGGCATTGTACATCTTGCCCATTGTAACAATGTGCGTTGGTAATAAGGGGGCTTATGTTGTATTGGTGGAGGAATACCGTTTTTATGTCGTTTGTCCCTAATTGCGGATTTAAATATACGTTCTATTTTATGAGCCAAATGTTTTTAAATATCTGATGGTCACTCCATTATTTGGGCCAACAGAACTATGCATTGTGGTGGTGTAGAGAACCTCGTTTGACTCTGGCCGTTGTGCATTGGTTTTTCGCTAGGGGAAAAGATAACCTTTTTAGTATTTAACGGATGTCCCCAACTGTCCCCGTTTGCCAGCCCAGGCCGAGTTTTGGTCCGCGTGTCAGTTGGTTTTTCACCATTAATCAGGGACCGTTTCCTGTTAGGTTGAATGCCAGTATAATACAGGCGCAGGAACCATACCATTGGTCCCTGACCCTGTTATGTAATGCTACCCGGTTAGTGGTTTCAGCATAGCCTCGGTTAACTGGTGGCCAACAAACGGATAAATATCAAGAATCCCATTAATTGGTGATGTTTTTTGTGTCGTGATTTTATTTCCCCGTAAATGGACCACGATCTTTGAGTTTTAGTATGTGGCTTAACTCTCTCCATTTTGAGTGTATAGCCGTAGGAAAACCCGTTTTTATTGGTGGGGGTTTTGGCCGGGGCCCCCAAAGAAAAAAGGGCGACCTTCCCGCAATTGTCGATACCAGTTCGAAGTAAAAGATTTCCGGATTAAATGAGAATCTGGGTCTACTGTGGTGAGGGCCAAGATTTTATGGTAGTTGTTGGGTTTAAACCATGGTTTGGAATGGGTAATTTATTCCACGAGGGCTGTAACACTGGATTTGGTTGAATTTTTAAATAAAGGGGCGTGGGAACATTAATTTTATTGAGCCAAATATAAAACCCACGGGTGGACATGGCCAAAAGGCCATGGTTTTTTTTTTGTAGTATTTTATTGTGGAGATTTGGATCCCCGTACGCAGGGGTTCGGGTATCATATTCCATTAATTCCGTGCAATGGTTTTCACTGGTGCGGTAATAATAGCCGATGTCCTCGCTATGTGGTTTTGGCCGGGACCAAACAGATTATTCCTGGGTTAACAGAAGGACTAGTACTTGTATTCACCAGTGGAACACGGAGGATTTTATTTGGTATGTAAAACCTAGAAAAACAATTTTTATTTTCAGCTGTGATTTGGCCGTTTGTTTTCGATTTCCCGCCGATTTTTAGTCTGTTGTGGCATCCTGTCCCCCTGTTCTGTTCTGTGCGTATTTCGTCCAGTAATTGGAGATTTCATTTCTTTTTTGTAAGCCTCTTGAGAACGGCCTCCAGCGTGCCACATTTGGACCGTTTTTTGGTCCACTTCGTTTTGAGGGCAGGACCCCAGTCAGTGCAGAGAGAGTATTCGGGTCGTCCGAGTGTCCCGTTACGTCCTGTCTGGCGCCAGTTGGTGGTGTATGCTTGCTCCCGGGTGACAGGCCTGATATGAAGCAGAGTGGTGTGATTAGCTACCTTCGCGTAATACAGCAGACAGTTCCCCACAGCCAATAGAATTAAGTGAATGTGAAAACGCCATACAACACATTAATCATTATAATTATACCTCCACCACCGAAGTTGGAATGTCACCTAAAGTGAAACTTTTTTTTCCCCGGCGTCCTTAGCCAACGTGATAATCGCCATTTTTATTT
This sequence comes from Conchocele bisecta, assembly GCA_029237695.1. Classification (NCBI taxonomy): domain Eukaryota; kingdom Metazoa; phylum Mollusca; class Bivalvia; order Lucinida; family Thyasiridae; genus Conchocele; species Conchocele bisecta. The sequence goes on along the minus strand of CM055280.1, from coordinate 49,126,917 downwards.
TGTTATTATTATCGGGAACTTGTACAATCCTGGTCCTAACCACTTCCCGGTATTACAACCCAATTGAATTCCACCATGGGATACTTTTTACATCGGTTTCCCTACCACATCCGGGTTGCTAAACAGTCGAGTGATACCATAGGAACTTTAACATCTGGTTCCACCATTTCCTCGGAGATAATACTACCTGTGGAAACTTTACTTCCTTCCGGGAACCAGCTTCCGGAACGGAAAATTATCCGTTATTGACCTATCGATGTGATGTTAACCAATCACATTCCGGCTTTGACTTTGGACATTCATACTTTGGAAAGTATATTGCATAGGCAATACCATATGTATACTTTTCTTGATAGTTTGTATGGTAATACTCCTTTATCCATGGCGATATCATGGCTAAAGGATTGTTAGTTAAGAACTACCATAATATTGTTTATGGATTTAAAAATCCACTTGAAAGTTGGATTATATCCATATTGTTTGACTTAGACCCTCATTTGTTGGGTTTGAGGCAAGACCTTTGGGGTCCGTGATACTGCCAGAGGTTTACTCTAAATCTATTGGAGATTACGTAACCCCAGCATGGGGTAGCTCCAGATGATTGTCAATTTTGTCCCTCCAATGTTTTCGTTTTTATGCCATGTTTGATAACTTTGTATTGTTTTATTTCACTTTTGAGTTAGCGAATCATCAAATCAGTACTTGTGCATTATCATAACTTTTAATTGTCCCCTCTCGGACCGGGGACCATTGAGAATACCACATACCGAGTTTATTATTTTCCGTTCTATAGACTTTTAAAGGTTGCGTTTTAAAGTTTAATAACAGTCGGATTTTGGCCTTTACAAACCCTTGTAGTTAAATTAATTGAAATTGTAATCCATGCACAGTACAGTGATGTTTTTCGCAATATTCAAATGTATCAATGTTATTTCCTGTTGTGTTACCCCAAATGTAATATAGTGGTACCATTATAAGTGATTTAAGTGACTACGTTGTTACTTTATCTACTCTGGGCCTATCCCTTACACTTCAACTGCATTGTTTTACCATACCACACTTTTCGGTTCGTCATATCAAGCTATATTGGCCATAAACAAACGTCATAAACTAATTTGAAGTATAACATTGGTTCATATGATAATTGGGGGAAGACAATTTGTCTCTGATCATTCCTGAACCTTGGTAAAATGGAACCTTGCAAGATCCAACAAAGGATCCGGAAAAAATAATAAACAGCATTGAATTAGAAAGCTCACAAGGGATAACTTTTTTTTCTGCCGCCACAACTGGCGCAAACTACAGATCTGGGTGAGTATAAACCAAGAACATGGAACATAGTTTCTAGCGATTCCATTGGAAAACCTTCGAACACCACTACCAAAGACCAAATATGTCCCGCGAAAACAGGGTTTTGATTTTCGTTCGTTTCAATCTGTGTCCCACAGACTATGAATCCCAGAATAGGTTAAACATAAAAAATTAAAACCTTACTTCATTAAACCCTTTCAACACAAAAGTAAACTGACATTGGACTGGTGTCCATGATTAATTCTTTAGGACCCAAGTCACCTTTGATCAGAAAAATTACATTTGGACCCGTCCATTTTAAAAATAATAAAGTTTTTTATTTTGGTCTAAAAACAGTTAAAATTAACTTTGCAAAAATGTGCAGATCCCAGATGAAGAAGGATCCGTTTGCGAGGCCCGGCTTCATATGGACCTACACTTTTTGAAAGGTAATGTAGGGCTGGAGAAAAGGGGTTATTATCATACAGAAAATATATAACCAATGCTAACAATTAAAACAAATATTTAAAAACAAAAATAATTCGTGGATTGTGAAAACTGATGAAACTAGATTTAACACCAAACATCCCTGTACATATGAACTTGTAATTCCGCGTCCCACCGCAGGAACCAATGCATTGGACGATCGAAGAAGAACCCCCTTTTATATTTATAGTAGGTGAAAACCAGGAACCCGGTTTAGGGCATTCTACATGCAAAACGAGCTTTGCCATCAAGGGGCGCCCCGCAGGAGGGTGGGGAAAGTTTCCACCTCTTCAAGAAACCGCTCCTGCAATGGAAACGCCAAGCCCTTCCGGTAGTGGTTAGGTGGTGGTGTGGTGTGGTGGTTGTGTTGCGGCCGTGTGCGTGTGGTGGTCGTGCGGTGTGGTGGGTGTGTTGGTGTGTGTGTGTGTTATGTGTGTGTTTGTTTGTGTGTAATAATGTTGTGGTTGTGTGTGTGTTGATATTTTCCTTAATAATGTGCAACGGAATTTTGATTGAAATAAATGCCCGCAGCAAAACGCGTCTTCATGGGCTGCATTTATTTGGATGGCCCAGGAGAAGTTTTTCGGCACAGACTTGTATCGGTTTTTTTTTTTTGGCGAAATGGAAATCGATTCTTTCGCAAAAAGGACAGAAGTTTTTTTTGGACGAAAAAAAATCAAATCCAACAACAGATGCAGCTTAACCAAATGACTCGTTTTGATTTTTGCGCCATTAATTTACAAAGAATCCGTTACGTTTATAAGGACAATATAAAGGAAATACGTACCTGTGAATAAGATTTTTGGCCGGGGGTGTGGGGGGGGGGGGTTGGGGGTGAGGTAGGTTGGTGGGGGCGGGGTTTGTGGTCGGGGGCTTTGGGAAGGTGGGGTTAAGGCTGGGGGGCGGGGGGGGGGGGGGTAAGGTCCGGATTCTAAGGGGGTGGGGGTCGGGTTTTGGGTGGTCGGCGGGGGGGGGTGGTGGGTGCGGGTGAAGGGACGGGATGGGGGGGGTGGGGAAGGGCGGACTGGTTTGTTGCGTGCAGGGGGGTGGGGAATTAAATTGTGGGCGGTAGGGTGGTGGTGCGGGGGGTGTTGTGCGTTATAATAGGAGGTCTTGGCGGTGGGGTCCTGTGGCGGGTGGTGGGGGGTCTGGTGGTGGGGTGGAGCTTTTGTGGGGCTGCGTGGGTTCGGGGTGGGTGGAAGGTGGGGGGAAGAGGTAGGGGGGGAGAGGGGGGGGTTGGTGGGGTGGGGGGGGGGGGGGGGCGGGTGGGGGGGTTAAGAGCGACTTTTTTTGGGGGCTGGAGGTGTGGGGTGGAGCCCGTGGGGAGGGGTGCGTATACGCAGGGGGGAGGGTTTCGGGTTTGAGCGGTTTTGGGTTTGTGGTTGAAGTTCGTGCTGTGGGTTGGGTGGGTGGATGGGGGTGGTGGTGGCGACTGGGTGGGAGAAGAGTGGGGGGAGGAGAGGGAGTTGTGCACGTGGGGGGGGGTGTGTGGGGGTGGGGAAATCGTGGGGGGCTGGGGGTCAACCAGGGCTAAGCGGTGGAAGGCGGTTGAGGGGTGGGGAGGGGTTTGGGTTTGGGAATTAAGGGGGGGGAGGCGGAGGGTGGGGGGATAGCCCTGTGGGGTGGTGTCGTGGTGGGCGGGGGGTAAAGGGGGGGGGTTGGGGGGAGGGTTGGAGGGGGGGGGGGGGGTGGGGGGCAAGTTGGAAAGGGGCTAGAGGGGGTCTGGGGGGGTTTGTGGTGGGGGGTTGGGGGGTGGGGTAAAGGGGAGGGGTGGGTCCCGTGAGGGGGTGGAGGCCCGGAGGTGAGTGGCGTGGGGGGGAAAATTGCGTTCTTGTTGGGGGGGTGGGGGGCGCTCGAAAGTTGGGGGGCGGGAGTTGGGGGGGGGGGGTAGTGGGTGGTAGCCGGGATTCGGGACGGGGGGGTGGCCGGGAGGGTTGGTTGGGGCCGTAGGGGGGGGGTGGGTGGGGGGGGGGGGGGGGGGGGGGGTGGGGGGGGGGGTGGGGGGCGGTTTTTTTGTGGGGCAGGGGGGCGGGGGGGTGGGGGGGGTCCTGGGTTTGGCCCGTTGCTACTGTGGGGGTGGGTAAAGGGCGGCGGTTTTGGGGTGGCCGGGGCCGCGGGGGGGGCGGGTGGGAGGGGATTGTTGGGGTGAAAAGGGGGGGGGGGGCGGGGGTGTTATGTTGTTCGATTTAGTTGGGGTCAAATTGGGGCGGGGGGGCGCGGGGGAATTGTGGAAAAAATAGCGGGATTTCGAAAACAGGGCTGGTGGGGGGGGGAAGTGAATGTGGTGGGGAGGGGGGGCTTTTTTTTGTAGTGGGGGGGGGTGGTAGGGGGTGTGGGGGGGGGGGGGGTTGGGTGGCAGCCTGGGTGCGTGGTGGGGGTGGGTTGGGTGGGGGGGTGGGGTTGGCGGTGGGGGGGTGCTTGGGGGTGGGGGGGAAGGGGGGGTGGGTCAAAGGGGGGTGTTGTGAGTTCCGGGGAAAAAAAATGTGGGAGATTCGCATGAGATGTGTTGGTGGGGGGGGTTGGGCCCGTAGGGCTGGTGGGGAGGGGGGGGGGGACCGGTGGTGTGGGGGGGCGGGGGTGGGTTGGGGTGGAAAAAAAGGGTTGGGTTTTCTGGAAGTTTCAGTAAATTGGTTGTGTTTGTATCCCCACGTGATCAAATACACCTTGATTTTTTAAGGGCGGTATACAAACAAGAAAAAAAAATTTCAAAGAAAAAAACCTAGCCATTTTACCAACTAAATTTATTAGGGTAATTTTGTCTTTCCAACGTTTTTCTGCCGTCGAACTTTTGGGGCTAAAAAAATTAAACACATTATTTCTAAAATATTTAAATGGTAAGGTTAACTTTTTCCCAATACAAAAAAAGTCACCCTCCTGAAAAATTTGGTTTGGGAATGAAATTCCATCAATTTTTGATTTTATAGCGAAAAAACGAAATTTTCCTATGGGAAATTTTAAACATGGGGAAAAAAAGAGGAGGAAGCAGTTTGGAAAGGGAAGAGTTCAACAAACGAAAAACCAGTTGCCGGAAGATTGACTCCGAAGCCTCTGGCCTAAAAATAGCAATAGGAAAATGGAATGTAACTAAAGAGCCCCCCTGTTAAGCCCCCCCAATGTTAAAAATTTCCCACAGGTAAAATCTTTGTTTTTTTGGCCAATAAAATCAATATTTCAATCAAATAAAAAAAAATTAAAAATGGGGAGGGTGACTTTTTTTGTTATTGATGGAAAAACTACTTTACATTTTAAAATACCTTTTTAGATTTAATGTGTTTGAATTAAACGAAAAAGTTTGTCGGCGGACAAAAACGTGGGAAACGGAACAGTAGTAAATATAGGACCAAAATTTCACGAAAAATAAAAAGAAGATGGCTCATTCTTAAATTTTGCCAATTAATTTTAAATAATTATCGAAACAAATATTGGTTTTTTTCCATGATACCCCCGGTATATTTGGGCAGGTTTTTTGTTTCGTGAAATCCAGGACAGTTCGTATGAAGTTTTTCCTTACTTAATTATAAACCTGAATTTTTCAGTGATAATGTGGTTGTTTGTTCCGTAAATTTCGTACTGTTTTCCCTTTAAAAAGCCCATATTACAAACTGTCTGTTTCCACGTTATTCCACCTTTTGGCTTTGGATTTTAAATATATTTTTTTATTAAATCTACAAAATATTTAAATGTAAGTTATTTTTTTCTCACCAAAATAAAAAAAATTATAAAAAAATCTCACCCATCCCCAAAATTTATTTTTGTTTTTCATTGAAACTTTCCATTAAATATTTCTTTTTTATTAGCGAAAAAAAAACAAAAACAACACTAAATAACGAATTTTCCCTATGTGAATTTTTAATACCATTGGGGGGAAATAGGTGGAAGCGAAAAACCCGAAAAAAATGGAAAGGAAATTAAGTTCCGAAACCTGGCTAGATATCTTGGAAATGATTGTAAGTAAGAAAACCAAAAAGTTACATTTTTTGGAAAATCGGTCCCAACATTAATTATCGTTAAATTAACAATGGTTTAGTGCCCGTTCGATATTTAAAATATATTAAAATTCGGCTTGAGCCTTAGACAGTTTTTTTTTAATTCTATTCAAAGCAAAAATATAAAATGGCGGGCCGTCCCGCCCTAGGTAGATTCGGGTTATTGTAATCTGAATTTAAAATCTCCGATTTATTTTACGATGAAACTTCAAAAATATTGGCTGGTTTTTTAGACTACACCAAGTTGTCCATAATAAGCATTACAATCATAATTGGAGCCATATCCATGTCCGTTGGTTTACCATCCACATTATAACTGTAAAACCCATGGACCAAAATTCAAGTTTTGAACAGACAGGCGATTTCTATTTTAAAATTCGCCGCCCATTTTGAAATTTGGCCTTGTTGAGGAGAACCTGACCAAATCTTGAGGCCAACGATTGCGGGGGTCAAAGGATGAAAAAATAAAAGGAAAAAACGACACCCTTCCATGTTTTTATATTAGGTTTTTACTTCAGATATAAACAATCATTTTTATTTTCCAACCCCTTTATTATGCTACAATGGAGCAATTGTTTGCAGGTTACCAAAAACAAAAATTTTTTGAAAAATTCTTTAAAAATAATTTTTTAAGGCCCTCCATGTTTGATTTGTCCCATAGGAAAATAGTGTTTTCGGCCATAAAATCAATATTTGAATGGAATTTTTCAATAAAATAGAAAAAAAAAATAAGGAAAGGGAGGGCGACTTTTTTTTTTTTGTTTGTATTTGAATGAAAAAGTTCCTTGCATTTAAAATTATTTTTTAAATTTTAAGAATTAAGTGTTTAATTTTTTAATAGCCCAAATGTTTCCGTCGGCAATCAAAACGTTGGAACAGTCAGTAAGTAGTCAAGTATTTTTAGACCACCAAGGTGATTTTCAAGCGTGTCTTGGATGGTCACTTATATACATGTAAAACATATTTTCAAAACCAAATTTTAAAAAAAAATGCGTCCTCAGGGTGTTAAATTTTCTAATAATAGGTACATTAGAAAGGTACAAAAAGAATCCCCCATTCACCCACCTTTGTAACAAAAGATCCCACGCGAATAATAAGACAATTAGGAACTCGCCTGTAACAAACGCATTAACCTGATTACAGCGCTTGTCGAAAATGCCGGCTTGGGGGGGTGGGTAGGGGATGGGTTTTTTTTTGGTGGGTTTTTATGGAAGGTAAAATAATCCGGCCATAAAATTTCTTGTTGTGGTGGTCGTTGATGGAGGCTTTGCGTGCTTGAGTGACATTACAAACTTATATTCATGTTATTTCATTCGTCCATTTTGTATTTATTTTTCATTTGAAATCTGCTTGTTGTAATTGTATTTGGTCTTTCTTTACATGTCCATTATTTTCTGCCAGATTGCCTTTGTTCATTCGTCTTTAATTCTATCAGGAGGATATAAAAAATAGCCGTTATATATCTCTCTCTGGTTTCTTATTTACAAATTACAAATTATTGATACGTCCATTGTTCGTGTCCCCCTGTTTTAATTATTGCCACTAACGCAATTTTGCAATAGAAAGTAAGAAGAGAGAACAACGCCACCATAGCGCACTTTGAATAAAGGCCGAAAGCAAGTAAGGGCAAAAGCCGCAGGAAGTAAAGCCATTCAATGCCATAAAGTTCCCGAAAGCGGAAACCCGCCAGCGCAAAGCGGAATCCAGGACTCAAGCAGGAAAATGATGCCAAGAGCAATATATAGGGTTAGTAGGTGCCCTCATTTTAATGACCGCCCAGATGCACTGCTGTCAAATGTTAAGGAATTCCTTCGTCTAATAAATAAAATAATAGTTACGATATGGCGATTTGGCTTGTTTGTTGGAGCATAACCTTCAAATTGCCGGGTGTTGAATGTAAGGAAGATTTTTCACCTACAAATGAATCACAGTAAATATGGTTTTTTAGAGACGGTCACCAAAATATAGTTTTTAACTTTAATAAACAAACACTTTAAAAACCGAAATCCCATTTCAATAAGTTTTTCAGTCTCCTCCCCTTGCTTTACACTATTTCGTAATGTATGTTGTGGGAAACCTACTTTGTCAGTGACCCTGGCAAGCCGGTCACTGTACTGGATTTTTTTCTGCATGAATTTAAAACAATTCTTATTTGGACTTTCACCTTTACCTCCTAAAGACAGAAAAAATCCAACCATCGGTCCCATGTCCCCCTCAATAAATTGTTTAAGACATTTTTTTTTGGTCACGGAAAACTGTTTACCCCCACCAAAACATGACCAAACATGTTCCTCCAAGTTGAAATCTGGGTAGTAATGGGATCAAGATTTGCAAGCAAACTGTTGTCCAGTGACCTCAAAATCAACCCTCCGCACGATTTTTTGTTCATACCGTCATTACCCGGTGCCATTGACGATTTTTCGCACCATTTGTTAATTCTCTAACCTATATTAACTAAATTGGCATATGTTTATGTAATGGTCGTTTGGTCTTAACTAAATGTTGGTTTATTTAATTACATACATGTTATCCCTCATAATTAAATTTTGACATATCTACGCCAATTGAAAACAATCCACATTTTTAAAGTAAGTTAAAGTTACACCATATGGTAACTTTCAACAGAGGTTTGACTTGTCAAACTGGCCCGACGTTACCGAATGCAAACCAAAAATAACCGTCCGGGATCCAAGGACTAAGGGTGGGGGCCACCACCAATTATTTTTACCTTAAAACACTAACCCATTACCACACATTTTTGCTAATTCTCTGCAACTTTTCACCATGTTTTCTTATGGATGTTTGTGGGACTTAATTTCCCTAATAAAACCCCTGCCAATAACCAATTCCCTGCATCTGGATTCTTTGACTAATTAAGATAGAGATTTAAAATTATTGCTGAAAAGCCATGTGGTCCCATCTAGTAGGTACAAACTTTTCTATATGTAACTTTAAATAAGTTGTAATAATTGCAACTAGTTCACCCACTTTTAAAAAATACGAGTGCCAGCCCTACACAGATTATAATTATTTAGTAATTTTCTTTTAAATTTTATGTACTTCTATATGAGACTCGCGGTGGTTTGGTATTCAAGTGCTAGGCTCCATTAATGCAAATGATGCCCAAGTAATTTTTTAAATTAATTTGTTATATCAACCATAAATTGCTGAATAAAATTATTTTTTATATTTTATCGACAAAAACAATAAAGTATGGATATTGCAAACAATTCCAATCAAATTAAAATAAAATGGAATAAATAGGCCTCCCTTTATCCATTTTTAATAAAAGGAAAAATCCCCGGGTTATCCGCCCGCCCTGAATATCAAACTGCATTTCGCGTTTGAATTTAATATAAAGTAAAGTATTTAAATGTCCAATTAGTAACGTCCTGGTAAATGGTAAAAATAATTTTTGCCATACAAATGTCAGATTGAAAAGAATTAAAATAAATAAAAACATGCTCCACCCTATATTATTAAACCTGGCATTTGTACACTCCCTAGGCGTTTTAAAAGGTTTAGAAAAAGGGGTGGTTTTTTGTTTTTAAACACCAAGTTTTTCAGCATATTTGGAAGCATTTAATAAAAAGAAAAAACCAACACTGAGCCCTGTTTGGGTCACGTGATTTGTAAACAGAGGTTTCCGTGGCCAATAAATAAAGTAAAAAACAATTATTGGGATACCATGAACGAGGTTTTTTGGTCCCAACAACATCCATACGGAATAGTGAACGTAGGAAAGCGTGGCTGGGATTCGGTTAAATTATACAGTTAAAAGTATTTGGTTGTCCCTTTTGTTAACCCTTAAACCATGGCGCAAAACAGAAAAAAAACGGCGGCATTCAATCTACACCAACAAAAACCGTAGTTGTAGGGACGGGTATACAGCAATAATGAAAATCATTTTTAGGGAGAAACTATTTTAAGTTTTAGCAGGGGGCACAACCTTGCGTCATAATTGGTTTTTGTTCCAAAATTACTGTTGGCAATTGTTTGTTGTCCCAAGGGGCGTTGGCTTTAGGCGGAGGTAAACAAAATAACGCCAATGGCAAAACAAGCGAATGGACGACTGACGAATACAATAAACAATGAAACGTTAAGTTGTAATGGCAGGCCTAAGATCAGCATCAAGCCAACATAGAATTGTAATAAGACGGCTAGAACATTAGAATGTCATCAGCCAGCAATAGCATGAAGGCCTAATTATAATTATTGTCGGATATTACCTTCCATAGGTTTTTTCCCGGCATAGATTTTTTATAGGTTTGCTAATACGGTTTTAACAATAAAATCCCTCCAAATATTTCGAGTGTAAACTGCAATAAAAACGCGTTTCACTAACATAAATTCGCTTTTTAAAATCAGACACATTCATTTCCTGATTAAAAATTAATGTTAGCCGCCATCTTTAAAAATATCGAATCACGTGACACGTACGCACTGATTTGGTTGGCTAATGGAAATGACGTCAGTCTCCAGTAACCAACCAAACCATTGCGTGCACGTGATTGAAATATTTTCAAAGATGGCGGCTAATAGTCATTGAGAATGCGGAAGTGAACGTTTTTGATTTTAAAAAGCGAATTTAGGTTAGTGAGACGCGTTTACAGTTTACACTCGAAATCTTTGAGATTTATGTTAATGCATTAGCAACTGTAAAAACTATGCCGAACACCCAACCCAAGCAGCTGTTTCGACACGCTGCAATGCGTTGTATAAGCGAAAGCGGCATTCTTTTTATACATTTGGCATCGGACTTTCTTAGACGAAAATTTAAGTAACAGTCAGCAATATTGTCATGCGGACTGGTAGTTAGGAATTGACTTACTTGCATATCCGGAAAGCTATATGCGTACTAGAAGCAAAACTATAAGGCGATTTTCTGTAAATCAATTAATGTCTTTAATGACCTCATATTTTCTGACCGTGACTGGAGAAATGGGGGCTTATGAGGTTTTGCCGACCCTGCACAATCTGATCAGATCTGCACTGTTCGCATCGCCGCAATGAAACACCCACCATGCTTTCGAAAAATAGGAATATAGGTCGCTATCAGGCTACAGTAGTGCACTATTTGGAATCAGGACCCTCACTGGTCTCAAATCCCATAAGGCCCATTTCTCCAGTCACAACCACATTTATCCCGGACACGACTCGTCAACGACTGCCCATAACTATAAACTCCATGACTTTACTTTATTTTGCGAGAAATGGAAGGGAATGGCCGATATCATTTTAAGGTAAAAAAAACCTCCGTTGACGTAACTTTTTTTCTTTTGCGGACGATTGGAGGGAATGTCTGGTAACAACGATGAGTACATCCTTAAGGTAAAAAAAAAACCTCCGTGACTTCCTTTATTTTGCGACGATGGGAGGGAATGTCTATCGTAACGTTGAGTACATCCTTAAGGTAAAAAAACCTCCATGGCTTCCTTTATTTTGGGAGAGAATGTCTATCTTAACGATGAGAACATCCTGACCTTAACTTAAAAAAAACCTCCATGACGTCCTTTATTTCGCGAAGATGGGAGGGAATGTCTATCTTAATGATGAGTACATTCTTAAAGTAAACAAACCTTCGTAACTTCTTTTATTTTGTAAGGCTGGGAGGGAAGGCCAATCAGAACGATGAGTACATCCGTAAGGTCCAAACAAACATCCGTGACTCCCTTTATTTTGTAAGGATGCAGGTAATGCCTATGTTAACGATGAGTACATCGTTAAGGTAAATAAATTTCCGTGACTCCCTTTATTTTGTGTGGATGGTAGGGAATGCATATCCAAGGTGTATGATCACGTGGTACTAACAACAACAACAAGTACTGAAATGTCCAGAATCTATCCGATTCAAAGTATTTTATTTTATATTGTCCTTATTACGTAAAAGATTTTGATCAAATATGGCGCATCAAACGCATCTTGTTAAGCTGCATTTGGTGGTCTCTGTACTTTGGCCAAAACTTCTGTCGTTTTTTGCGAAGAATCGATTTCCGTGTCGGTAGACACGGAAATCGATTCTTCGCAAAAACGACATAAGTCTGTGCCGAAATTCCTGGATGACCAAAAGCAGCTCATGAAATACGCGTTTGCTGCGCCATATTTCATCAAATCCGTTTCATATTAAGGAAAATATCAAATAAATACTTACTTTTGAGTGGGCAAGATTTCAACACTTTCAGCCACTGTTGTTGTTGTTATGCCCACACGTCATCATGCACCTTGATATCTTAACGATGAGTTACATTATTAGAGTAAAAACAAACATCCGTGACCATGGACCTATATGTAGCTTGTGATAACCGGTATGCTTATACTTTCTGCATCCTAATAAGTTGTGACAGGAGACATGGGGCTTATGGGATATGAGACCAGTGCAGCTCCCTAATCAATAGCACACTCATGTGGCCTGATAACGATCTATATTACTTATCAGAAGCATGCGGGTGTTTTCATTAGTGATAATGTGGGAACAGTGCAGATCCTGATCAAACTGTGCGGGTGGGGCGGATGCACAGGCTGGTTCTAAGATATACACTGTCACAAAACCCATAAGCCCGATTTTTTCCCCAGTCACAGCCACATATTTTGTAATACAGAACATATATGTCAGATCAAGTAGACGTACAATACATAGAAATTTGGCTCAATGAGGCTAACGCAGAGTTGATGCGCTTTTTTATTCAAGAGTGTAATATGAGAGTAACCGATCTACAATCGTGTAGGACAAATGGGGCTTACCATACGGTATTTGGGGCCAGTCTAACTCTTGGCCAGCTTGCGTACTGCATATATCTTTATTATTGAACGTCAATCTACATAAACTCAAAATCATTATTGCTAGCTCTAAGCAATTAGAAGTAGCATTACATGGACCCCTTTCATATTTCGGTTGCTTCACTGTCCCGGGAAGTTTCTGAAAATCCGAAGCCAAATGCTGCATTCGGGTATATGTTTGGACAACAACTAGCTCCTGGGAAAATAGTTTTGTGTTCATTTAATTAGCGTTTTTCTGAAAATCGGCATATTGCAGTACATTTAACGTCGTTTGACTGGGTTTGTAAACAAGGCATTTGAATAAGATAACGTCTACTCGATCATGCAATGAACATGGCCATCGAGGACCGCATTTATATTAAATAATACTACTGCCTTCAAAAAGGGGATTCACACGAACTCATCAAACCTCCACTGGCAGCGCCCTTGATAATGTTAATGTTCCCTATGACTTAATTCATGTTTTATTTAATATTCACGGGTGGAAATGTGCTGCTATGAACGGTACTTGTTGAAGGTATACACCACTACATACTCCACAGACATTCGACGTGTTTCGGCTTTCACCATTCACCATTATAACTCTATATATATGATAAAGGCTTCTAACTCTGGTCGGACACGACCTCGTATGATAATACAGTAACATGTTTAAAATTGTAATTTTCTATGCATTGTATGTATTTCTGCAGGATAACGATAATTCTCAAATTATCATATGAACTTGAAACTACAAGATTGACATCGGAGCTTTAAACACATTATTTCATTTGCTATGACACGAGGTTGTGTCTGACCTAGGAAAAGCAGCTGTAATTCGATATTCTTTGCATAATTATGTTCTAACTATGCTATTTTATACACATTGTCGTTGTCAATAACATCACGTTATTGACTGGTAACGTCGCTGTTCTATGAATTGCGATAAAAAGACACATGCACGGTAAATATAAGTAATAAAACCAAGAGCTGTTGCGTTTACTGTAGTATGAACATCATTTGGTCTGCTTAATGTGTGTGGAGTCCTTCAACTCCGCGCTATTTAAACATACCAAATGTTTTTCATACCCACGTACTTCAAACAGATCAACCAACAGTAAACGCAACAGCCCATGGTTTTATTCCTTAAATAGAACGAGTGCTAAGTGAACTATGAACATTTCATACAATTGCAAACAAATACTACACCCCTATTTTGAAAGCACAACGCTACACATTGACTCGTACGAATAGGATTAACACAGTTGTTAGTGTTTTACGAACACACACAGCTGCATAGTTTAACCTTCGATAATCTATACCAGTATATCGAAATACCGAGCTTGTGTAATTGTAAACTGAATGTATGCTTTACCAGATGACACACCACCGTTTAACCCTTTGAACCCGAAATCCCGCTATATCAGTTTATGCAAAAAGTGCAGATCCAGATGAGCCTGCTCGTAACGAGCCGTCTCATCAGGATCTGCACTTTTTGATGAAAGTAATTTTAATATTTTTGAGAACAAAAACACCCCCTTTACATAAATGGACGAATCTGAAAATCATTTTGTGACCATTGGATTGGTCGGAACATTAGCATATCACAGTCCATTCCAGTTCCTTAGGGTTGCATGGGTTAAAGTATTGACTGAGACACACGTCGCTGTATACATAAAGAGAAGTGCGGATAGTAGATTGGATAACTAGGGTACAACGTATCAGCAACCACGTAACAGTAAGTGATATCATTCCTTATAAACATAATTTATTTAGCACCAACACTCGTGTATCGACAGCAGCATACGAGACGTATACGAGCAGCATAGTTTCACAGGTATATTGCATGGTTGATTGCATGGTTGTCGTGACGGTGAAGTGTAGTCGAGAGGTTAGGAAATCACGTCACCGTTCATGCAACTGAGATGTAAATGAAATTTGTTGCGCCATGACAAAACTATGTTTATACGTTATGAGCAGCATAGCTGTGTATATAAGAGTATATTTATGACTGCCACGTAGGCTGCTACGGATCTAACATTTATATTAGATGCATCAGCCGTACCTCCTGCTCATCATATGTATGTTCTCATTATATCCGTTATGCGGAGACGGCATGAAAAGAATCTAACAAGACAATCGTTTAAACCGTCCCTATATTGATCATACAATCACTCAATAGATTAAAGATACATGCCCACTCAGTAGGCACAACATGGTCTTTATGTAGGAATTAAACATGTGTATAACTGTCTCACTATTCCTCGAGTTCTAAAAATTACGAGTGCCCGCTATACATATATATATAATAATTTAGTAATAGTTATTTTACTGATAGTGACTCGCGATGGCATCAGGCTATCTTCATATGCAAATGAGGCATGATATTGTTTAATTACTAGTTAAATGCGTCACCTGAAATTATTTATTTTATTCGGTTCGACAAATTATAAAGTATGATCATTGTAAATAAAAAAGTAAACAGAAATAATAAATAGTAATGTCCGTTAAAATTTTACGGAAACACGGTTATCGCCCCTGATATCAGAGTGTAAATTTACGTATGATATAAAATGTATAATAATGCCAATCAATTCGTGAGTAATGGTAAATTTATGTTTATTTTGCCGGAAAATGTCTGATATAAGGAACAGTTTGTGCCTACTGAGTGATGTACCTTTAACGAAACACTAATAACATATCATATATGTTTCAGATTACCGTGATTTCCGACGCAAAGAGCAAACTGTTTTACTAACTTCGATTAAACTTACGGAAAATGACAATCTGTGTAAAATTTGTCTCGCAATATAGTCCGGTTAACATGGTTAATACTATACAAATGCATAATATAACTGCAAACGCACATACATACATGCGGATCCAGCATTTGGGGGGGGGGGGTGGCGGGGGGGGGGGGGTGGGGGGGGGGTGGGGGGGGGGGGGGGGGGGGGGGGGGGGGGGGGGGGGGGGGGGGGGGGGGGGGGGGGGGGGGGGGGGGGGGGGGGGGGGGGGGGGGGGGGGGGGGGGGGGGGGGGGTGGGGGGGGGGGGGGGGGGGGGGGGGGGGGGGGGGGGGGGGGGGGGGGGGGGGGGGGGGGGGGTTGTCAAATTGCGAAGGTAACTCTTGCAATCTACTCACGTAATTATAGAGTTACCGTTCGCAACCTGGAGGTTGTCCTATTTGTGAGCTCTTCGCAATGCACTTTCCTGTGTTTTACGGCATTTAAATTCAGACTCCAACTGGTGGTAAACTGTGATCTATGTAAACTCCGTGGCTGAAAGGGGGGGGGGTGGGGGGGGGGTGAGGGGCGGGGGTGGGGTGGGTGGGGTGTTGTTGCAACCCCGGACCCACCCTCTCGATCCGCCACTGACCAGCATTATACTGAACAGTAATAAACTATGTGACGATGTTTCTGAAATACAGGGCCCGTTTCACTAAACTTCGTACGCCTAAAATGTTCGTAAGTGCAGTGCAAATTTAGGATCGTCTGGAAATTTCAATTGATGGATTAACATTTATTGACTATCTTGAATTTGCACTTCCGAACATTTTAGTCGTACAAAGTTTAGTGAAACGGCCCCCTGGACACAAACTAGGTCAAACACTCCGCTGTTAACCGTTCTCAGGAATTCATTGTAAAAGTATGGTGGAACAGGACAGTGCGTGCCTTAACACACATATACTGTATGTTCTACGTTTTGCTGCCGACGAAGTTTTGGCTATTAAACACATTAAATCTAAACAATATTTAAAAGTAAGTACGTTTTTATCAATAACAAAAAAGTCACCCAGCCCAAAAAAAATTATTTGATGAAATTCCATCAAATATTGATTTTATTGCGAAAAAAATTAATATGGGGCTAAAAATAGATTTTTAAAAAAATATTTTATTTATTTGTTGACCGATTTTCAAAATCTAACTTTTGTTTTCTCAGTTACATCATTTTGAAGCTATATCGCCAAGTTTCGTAGTCAATTTCCAATTTTTTTCGTTTTTTTGATCCCATAATAACATCAATATTTGATGGAATTTCATCAAATGCATTTTTTTGGGGAATGTGACTTTTTTTGTTATTGATGAAAAAGTACTTACTTTTGATTTTTTTTACATTTCATGTGTTTAATGGCCAAATGTTCGTCGGCAGCAACACGTGGAACAGACAGTAGTCTAAGTTACCCGATGTAACATCTCGCAATAATTGATTTGTGATGAAGACTAATGTTGTTATAATACTCCTGTATTTGGAAACAATTTACCACTAGATAGAAGTATGTGAGACTGTTTGAATTAATGACGCACACTATATACACTATATATGGGCCTGGCAACACGGTGAACAATAAGTTAAATGCTTATCTAAGGTTGCATGCTAGAACATGTAATCAAATTGCGGTATTTTGTCAAAGGAAACATTAAATCTGCATATCACGTGTTCGACAATGTCCCAAGTTAACGTGAAACTACTCCGAGAGATCGATATTCGGTTGCCAAAGGAGACACGCTTTGTGCATGTGATATGTACGCAGACACTTCCAGATGGGAGCCTTGTGCTAGTCGATGAAGGTTTATGTGTGAAACTATTTGATCCAAGCGGTACGTTAACTGCCCATGTGCGTCTGCCAGCAAAACCAACTGACATGGCTGTGGTCAGTGGCGACGAGATTGTTATCGCTGTCCCAGAAGCTAACCTGCTCCAGTTTGTCAAAGTAATTGGTGATCGACTCACGTTCGGGCGTGCAATCACGAATGCAAGTTATCGGTGTGTGGCCTATTTTGAGAATCACCTAATAGTAGTAGGAGGCAAAGGTAACTGCTATGATATGAATGTTATTAACATGGAAGGAACTGGTGTAAGGCGATTACGTGCTGGTATCACGTGGTTTGCGTACATACATGTGCATAGACGCGAGGGAGTAGTATATCTGATAGAACCTGCTATGAATCGGCTGTTGTGTATAGCAATGGACGGAGAGGTATTGGCACGATATCCGGGCAAGCTACGGTTCCCTGAAAGGTTGACGGTGCATGCAGATGGCAGTCTGCTGGTCTGTAGTTACGACCTACACAGTGTCGATCACATCACGGCTCAGTGCACAATCATAAAACGACTGCTCGGGCGCACGAGTCTACATCACCCACATTCCATATGTTGTAGTCCAGCTGGTGATAAACTCTATGTATCAGAATGGTTCACAGGAACGGTAAAGGTCTTCTCATTCGACAAACTGTTGCAATAATAAACACATGGTCCAGGGCGTCGTGAGAGGTTCGATGAGTTCGTACTAACCCCCCATTTTGGGACACAGCAGGATTTATTTGTATATACATTACGTCCGCTTAGCTATTTTCCGTGCATGAATGATCAGAGATAATGACTCATTATTATAGTATTCAGCACTACCTGCCAAAACACAGTCAAGCGACGCCAAACGTATTGCAATATGGCAAATCTTCAGAATTACGCTTCTTAAATAGATCCAGAACTCTTTTCCCAGGAGCCATGTGTTGTAAAAATATACCCAACTGTAGCATTTGGCTACGAGAAATGAAAAACATCTCTGGGACTGTGAAACAACCGAAATATGTAAGGGGCATATGGGCCCCTTACATATTTCGGTTGCTTCGCAGCTGACACTCGAACCCCCTTTTCAAAAATGCTGGTGACGTCCATCCAGCGATTCTGACATGCAGCACCTGCGGTTGCCAGTCGGATGTGTTTCGTGGTAATGTGACACCCGCACCGTCATACTTCAGTTAAGGAATAAAACTATGGCCGTTGTGCTTAGTGTGGTAATCAAAACATTTGGTCGATTTAACGTGCGTTCCTCGCACAATTTAAATAGGTCAAATGTGTTTCGTATAAAGCATTTGGTCTGTTTACAGTGCGTGCAGTCCAAATACTAAATGTTTTCCTTACCACAGTAAACACAACACCCCATGGGTTTATTGCTTATACATGTATTTACATTGCATTTTATGATAGTTTCCAAACAACTGTAAATATAAAAAACATATGATATTAAGATTAAGAATTATATTTGCTTTACGTTATTATACAGTGGCGTTGACGTTAATTTTTGCCGTTATTATATAGTTACGTACTTTCGTTTCCCTATTAAATAAATTTTATATAAATGGAACGCCTGACATCAATATGTTTCAATATTCATATTGGTCAGTGCCGGAACTACTTGTCACGTCATAAAATAGTTCCTTCTAAATCATAACACATTCGTTTATTTAATTTAAATTTGTATATTTTGAAAGGCGCATATAAATTGTGAGTAATTTACGTACATAATAAAAAGGTTATTTGATATGTATGTGGATATATGCACGAGTTCCGTAGCGCACAATATTGCGCGACGTGAGGAGCGCAATATCGTTGCAAATCAAATAACCTATATATAAATATATATTGACAACGTCGTGGAACTTATTAACGTCAAACACACTTTAACCAATCCATTATTAATTTATGGTGTAAATTTTAAGTGTTATATATGGCAGTGGCTAGAGAAATGAGGCGTACTGTCTGTTTCATGAAAGCTGCCCAAATTCAATTGTACGGCTGTATAAACATGATAAATTCAAAAACAATGAAGGACAATATAAGAATGCGTGTTCTTTTTATTTCGTGAAATTTGGTAAAATATTGATTTTATTGCGAAAAAACAATTTCCCCATTTTAAATCCCCATAGACATTTTCACAGAGTAAGATGTCTATGGTGATTTAACGTGGGGAAATTGTTAGATTTTCAGAAATACTGGACCGATTTTCAAAATTTAACTTTTGTTTTCTTAGTTAGATCATTTCCAAGTTATCTGACCAGGTTTCGGAGTCAATTTCTAATTGTTTTCGTTTTCTGACTCCTCCCACAACTCATTCACGTCCTTTTCCAACATGTTAAATTCCCATAGACAAATCAACTTTTCATGATAACATCAATATTTGACCAAATTTCACGAAATAAAAAGAATGCTCATTCTTAAATTTTGATAAAATTTAATATTATCTAATAAAATACTGTTTTTGCATTGTTTATATGGCCGTACAATTTGGGCAGGTTTCGTGAAACAGACAGTAATTTCTGCCAATCGAGCTCTTAAACTATGGCGGTGATTGGGGAAATGGAGATTATGGAAATTGTGGTATCACCTTATTTCAAGGTGCATGATCACGTGGTCATAACAACAACAACAACAACAACAGTGGCTGAATTGTTGAAATCTTGCCCACTCAAAAATAAGTATCTATAAAAATAATTCCAAATTAAAGCATCAAAACAAAACAATCTTTTTCAAAGATTGGTACAATAAAGGCATTACATATGTTGAACATCTATATGACTACAGAGTAAGGAATTTTCTACGATTTACTGATTTTACAGCAATATTCAATATACGTCAGGACGATTTTATAAAATATCAAAGTATTGTGAACAGCATAAGTCCATTATGGGCCGAGAAAATAAAAACAGAAAGCATCAACACAACTCCACAATCTACGTCGCTTATATCGAGAGTACAAGATAGCAAATATGTGAACAAATTACTATATACAAGACAAACACACAAACAAAATATAGAAGAAAAAAAATCTCAACAAAAATGGACAAATGAATTTTCTGATGATAATTTATGCTGGCAACAAATTTATTTCACATTAGCTTTCGATTGTACAATAGACTCAACATTACGCAATTTCCATTATAGATATTTAATGCGTATCATTGGGACAAATAAACTACTCTATCGTTGTAATATAGTAAATAGCAGTCTATGTGATTTTTTGCTCTATGTATGTTGAGAGCATAAAACACATGTTCTGGGAATGTATGCATGTGCAAAATTTTTGGTCACAGCTTCGAAATTATCTAAATAAAAAAGACTTAACATATGAAATAAATTTTCGAAGTATTTCTATAGGAATAACAAATAAGGCACTGATGGTAAAACAATTTAATTTTATAATTTTGTTAGCAAAATACTATATTTTCAAATGTAAATATGAAAAGCATGATATTACTTTCGAATCTTTTGTAAGTTACTTGAAAAATAGAATACATATAGAAGAAGAAATAGCGACAATGAAAGACAAAAGAGAACAGCATATTATTAAGTGGGGCAGGTTTAATATATAAAGTTCTTATAGGCACCGCACAAAAAATCAAGCACAACATATCTCTATATTAAATATAAACTACACAACTACACAGGTCCAGCAGGTGTGAACACAGAGAAAGAAACCCTTACATTCTTCCTTCTTTTTCATGCTCTGTACATCTTAACTACTTTACTCTCCCATACATTTCACTTTTTAATATAGTATGTAATCATTGTATTTCATTTAGCTATATTCTTTTGTAAACTTTATAAAATGCACATGTTGTATTTAAAAGTGGAAATAAACCATTTAATAAAAAAAATAAAATATAAGTATCTATTTATATTTTCCTTAATATGAAACGGATTTTGATGAAATATGGCGCGGCAAACGCGTCTTCATGAGCTGCATTTGGTCGTCCAGGGAGTTCGGCACAGACCTATGTCGTTTTTGCGAATAATCGATTCTTCGCAAAAACGACAATAGTTTGGGCCAAAGTACAGAGACCACAAACTACAGCTTAACAAAATCCGTTACGTAATAAGGACAATGTAAAAGAATACGTACTTTGAATCGGATGGATTCTGGAAGATTCAGTACTTGTTGTTGTTGTTAGTACCACGTGATCATACACCTTCTTATTTGCTAGACAAAAGTGCACTCCTGAAGTTAAACAAGATGCTTATTCTGATCAGAGTGCGCGGCTGCGCAGGTTGACCTGGGACCACACTGGTTGCAAATATCATAGGATATATTCCTCCAGTCACACTATTTGTACTAGAAATAGCTTGCCGTGACTGGCCTAATGGGGATCAAGGGATTTGTGACCAGCGTAGGTCCTGATAAAATAGCTCACACCTCGATGTATATTGCTTGCTACAATCATGGCAGGTGTTTCATTGATTGAATGGCGAACAGTACATATCCTGGTCAGACTTTGCGGATGCACAGGCTAATCTGGATCTACACTGCTCGCAAAACCCATAAGCCCCACTTCTCCAGTCACAGCCACACATATATTTGACGGACGTATCGTGTGTATCAGCACCAGTTCTCTCTGTTGGTGCACAAATGCCACCTCCCTTCGGTTTGAGTCAAGAAAATAATGTCCTGTTACATAGCCGAAGAAAGACAACAGTATTGCAATGTACAAAGTTCACGTATTTGTATTGAATGCAAATTACTTACGGTAAGGAATACGTCGAGATAAATATAGAGAATAGTAGGTTAGTGCCGCTAATGGGAATACATATATGGCAAGGCTTAGGAAACGGGATGGGCGAGTATCACGTTTCCGTGCCGCGCCAGATATTTTTGCCCATTCACGGCACTAACCTACTATTCTATTTATCCCGTCAACACCTACAAATGGCTGTAAAATGCAAAAATTGTATTGACTGGATATCAAAAATGTTTCACGGCACCGTGTTTCACGGCACATACGCACTGGACGGGATAAAATGTGTATGATTGTCTTTATTACTTAACGGATTTTGATGAAATATGGCGCATCAAACGCGTCTTGTTAAGCTGCATCTGGTGGTCTCTGTATTTTCGCCCAAGCTTCTGTCGTTTTTGCGAAGAATCGATTTCCGTGTCTTCGACACGGAAGTCGATTCTTTGCAAAAATGACATAGGTCTGGACCAAACTCACTGGCGTTTGATGCGCCATATTTCATCAAAATCCGTTGCATATTAAGGAAACTATCAAATAATACTTACTTTGGAGTGGGCGGCGTTGTTGTTGTTGTTGTAACCACGTGATCATGCACCTTGATATACATGTATGGCACATGAGCATTATGATCAAGTGTATCAGGTATCTAAATAATGAAACAGTCCCCCGTAATCCGTTAAACATCACACACCTCTATCGTGGCAGGTGGGAGCATGCGATGGGTAAGTTAACGGTACATGCCCACTCAGAAGACACAATGTTCTTTATATGAATTAACAATGATTAAATAAGTGTATACTTTGTGTCACTATTCCAACAGTTCTAACAATTACGAGTGCCCGCTATACATATATAATAATTTAGTAATGTTTATTGTACTGCTAGTGACGCGCGGTGGTATCCGGTTATTTTCATATGGAAATGAGGCATGATATTCTTTAATTATTTATACTATTTAAATGCGTCACTTGCAAAGAATAATATTTTCGACAGATTATAAAGTATGATCATTGCACATCAACAAATATATACAGAGAATAAATAGTAATGCTTAACATTTTACGGAAACACCGTATAACACGGTTATCGCCCTGATATCAGTGTGAAAATTTACGTCTGATATAAAATGTATACTAATGCCAATAAATACGTGGGGTAATGGTGAATTAATTTTTATTTTGTCAGAAGATATCTCAGATGATGTCTCTGATATAGAGAACAGTTTGGGTCTACTGAGTGGGCATGTACCTTTAACGATCGGGGTTCATCCTTACCGGAATCCCGACCGGAGACCTGGTTTGGCCTTCACGTACGTCTTTGGCATTTTTGTATGTGACAGTTGAATCTGGCTATACCCTTATGTGAGTATTACGATTAGTCGTAATCCTATTACTTTTAGGGGAAGGGGCCAAGTGACTTTGGTGTGTTATATACCTGACACAAGGTCAGGTTATTCTAATTTTACCGCTGAATAAATATTTTTTCGATGTAAATACTCCTTTCTGATTTTGGGATCCCACCAATGCAGCAGGTGTTATGCGGGATCGAACCCGTTGGCCCGGCCTTTCACGACCGTAGGTGTTGATAGGCCGTTAAACACCAATAAACAAACAAAACACACACCTCGTAACGAGCCGTCTCATCAGAAGCTGCACCATTTGTCGATACTTTCTTATTTCTAAAAGCAATACCATTTTCTGATAAATGGAACAGTCTGCAAACAACATGGGATTGTCTATTTCAGGTACCTATGGATGAATGGGTTAACTTGTGCTGAAGTTGTGACTGGTTAATGAAATTCGTAATACAATCTATACTGTCTGTTTCACGAAATCTGCCAAAATTTTACGGCTATATAAACAATGCTAAATGCATATAAGCAATATTAAATTTTATCAACATTTAAGAACGAGCAGTTCGTGAAATTTGGTCCAATATTGATTTCATTGCGAAAAACTTCCCCATGTTAATTCTCCATATACATCTTCACAGTGTGAAGATGTCTATCATGAATTAACATG
The DNA here is from genome assembly GCA_029237695.1 of Conchocele bisecta. Classification (NCBI taxonomy): domain Eukaryota; kingdom Metazoa; phylum Mollusca; class Bivalvia; order Lucinida; family Thyasiridae; genus Conchocele; species Conchocele bisecta. The sequence continues at coordinate 49,103,090 of CM055280.1, read as the reverse complement.
GGGAAATTCTTCTAATTTCCGAAATAGTGGGCCGATTTTCAAAATTTAACTTTTGTTTTCTTAGTTAGATCATTTGCAAGTTTTCGTTTTTCAACTCCTCCTCAGGTTCTCCAGCTCTCCCCCCCCCCCCACCCACATCCGCATGTTAACTTCCCAGCAGAGGACTCGTAATCAAATCAATATTTGACCAAATTTCATGAAATAAAAAGGAGGCTCATTCTTAAATTTTGAAAAAATAAATAGGTGAACTATAACTATAGTTACCAAAAATGGAGCGTTACCAAAGAATAGCTATAACCCGGGTAGGGGTACTTAGTCATTGCAGGATAGGTATATTGGTTATCGATCAGAATGTGTTCCGTTAAGGTAGTTGTGCAATTATTGTGGCCCCTTGTAGAGTTTATGACCATCTAAAAATACATACTAATAAAACAATAGCTATTTGCACAATAAAGCATATTAATCTGATGGGTAAGTCTTTACGCAGATATATACTGCCACCAACAAATATACACATACTTCTGCAATCTGCAAATACATAGACCATGTATGATGTATCACACGTATACTTACTTCTCTACACGGGAGTGTATAAGCAAACGTGTACACGCAAAGCATCAACATGTGCTTATTATTTTCTAACTACAGCCATTCTTTGCTGGCAGTATCTGTATAAAGACTTAATTAACACATACGTATATCTGTAGGCTATTGCACAAAGATTGCAAAGTATACTTTTCTAGCAAAGTATACTTTAAGGGATAAATTTTTGATAAATGTATCCATTATTATTATACTGAATTTATTACATTATCACAGCCATTGGCTGTGATAATGTAATAAATTCAGTATAATAATTCTGCTTACTTTTAATCATCAAATATATGCAGTGGCTAGTTCCGTATGATATAATGCATTTCGGGAAAAATAAATGATTACTCCCTCAAAGTATACTTTGCCAGATAAGTATACTTTGCGATGTTGGTGAAATAGGCTACTGGTTTATTGGCGTAAGGTGGGTGGTTGGTCGTGCGAACGTGACGGTGTAAATTAACGGTAGAGGTTCCTTCTTATAGGAATCACGATTTGCCTGGTTTGGCCCTCAGGTACGCTTTTATCTTTGGCGGTTTTGTTACCTGGGAGTTAATTGGGTTATTGCCCCTTTTTAAAGTAGTAAGATTATTACTGATCCTTCTGCTTTTAGGCGGGGGCCAAGTGATTCTGGTGTGGCGAGGACCTGGCACCAGATCAGGATTATTATGATTTCTGGGCTGAATATATAGTTTTTTATTGTAAATATTCAGTTCTGATTTTGGAATTTTACCCCCAATTGTACATGTACTTGAACATGTACATGTACTTGTACATGTAATATATGGGATGCAGTACTAAACCCATTGGCACGGCCTTAAATGACCTTAGCTGTTCATCATGTTCATAGAACGTTACTTCCCAACAAATGAACAAACAAGTATTGGTGTAAGCAGCTATCGATTGAGGAGTAGGTTTTACATAGGGCTACACATTGAGTACAAGTAATACCTTAAACCTTTGAACTCGAAAGACAACTAGAGCGGTTTATTCAAACAGTGCAGATCCAGATGAGCCGGCTCGTAACGAGCCGTCTCATCGGGATCTGCACTTTTGAAAACCAAAAAATACCCCCTTTTAATAAATGGACTAGTCTGAAAATTATTTTGTGACGGTTGGATTGGTTGCAAAATTAACATATCCAAATCCATTCCAATTACTTAGGGGTAAGTAACAGGCAATACCCACACATTGTATGCTTCAGGCTAAACCTACTGTCAAGAAATCGACATCCTGACCAAAATTCCGCCGATTACTTGTTCGGGCACCGGCGCGGTGTCAGTCAAAGTGCGCAATAGGCCTGCCGGTCGGTCGTGAAACCTTACCGACAGTACACCAATGTGAACGAGTATGGTTATCACTTAGAATGCGCGAAACAATAAATGTCATCTGCTGCTGTTTTATATTACGTCTTGTTTCTCAATAAAAAAACATGGTTTGGCATCACTTTAGAATCATTTCCACTGGAAATTATATAATTTCCATTGGAAATTAGTCTAAAGTATTGTCAAAGCATGCTTTTGATGAAACACATGTAAAACAAAAAGTAAACAGCACACGACAAAATATAACACAGTATTGCAAGGGTTAGGGTCTGTTCCAATGAAGTCGTTTTATAAATAGGACACTGAATTTGAACGTTACGAATACCGTCTGTTATAACAACATCTAGGACCATATTGTCGTTAGTAGTTGCGGAATTGACGTTACGTTGTAAACTGTTTAACCTAAGAAACAACCAACCCTCTCCGCCAAATACAATATATAACGGTGATCATGCCCCGAAAGTAGTTCTAAGGGAAGTTACTCGTGATTTTCTTTCTATTTATTAGACTGGCATATTACTGAGACTCGTGTGATGGCTGAACTGTCTGTGCTGATAAAGGTGATTCCATCATCCAGACCAAGTACATACTTCAACCGAAGTTGTAATGTGTTTGGCGTAAACACACTTCCCGATGGCAGACTAATACTGTGTGATCGAGGAGACACCCCGTCATTACAACTGTTTAATACAGATGGTGATTTGGTTGATCGACTAGAACTTCCAGGCAAGCCGTTAAATCTTGCCGTAATCAGCAATGTCTACGTTGTCGTTACTCTACATCCACCAAATAAGCTTCAATTCGTAACGGTGGCAGGACAGACCCTTGTACTAGGCCGGGCGATCCGAACAACTGAGGGGTACCACGGTGTCGCCTACTGCGACAATCAACTCATTGTAACACACCACAGTTACACACGCTGTAACGAACGACCTGTTGTAATCATGGACATATTTGGAAACGAGGTTCGAACACTGAAAACTGGATGTTACACGTCAATGAGTGTGACTGCTAACCCGTTAGAGAAAGTGATTTATGTCAACGGCAATTGCTCCTTAGTATGCATGACTCTGGATGGAAGTGTATTGACAGAGTACAAGCACAAACCAGGTACGCACCTTGAAGGAATGGCTGTACATCCTGACGGATCTGTATACGTGTGCGGTTTTACATCCAACTGTATATACCACCACACATCACAGTGCACGCCCATTGCGACACTGTTGGGTTCAGGAGAAGTGCAGCATCCACAGGCAATATGTTTCAGTCCGAGCGGAGACAAGTTGTTTGTAGCAGAATGGACACGGGACAAAATAAAAGTGTTCAGACTGTTGAAGTGACCGTCAATAAAATCAATTACCAGTTTCACCTTTAATTTTCGCGATTATTTGGGGTTGTTCTATTATCGCTCATGTTGACTATTTGTATAAATGCATGTGTTTGATAGTATTTTTGTCAATTAGCACGGGTTTTCCATTGTGAATACATTGTAATTATTGTCTATTTCATGAAGCCTATCCAAATTTACGACTATATCAACGTGGTAATACAATATATGTTTCGATGATATTATATGTTTTTTGGAAAAAATTAAGTCGTCTTTTTATTTGGTGAATTTTGTCAAAATATTGATTTCGTTAAGAAATTGGGATTTATCTATGGGAATTTAACATGTGGGAAAAGGAGCTCGAACAGCTGCAGGATGATTCTTGAAACATTGACAATAAAACCTGGCGAGATAAATTGGAAATGACATAACAAATAAAACAGATGATCTGAAGCTAAATTTTGAAAATTTTGAAAATTGATCCAACATTTCTGAAATTAGAAAACGTTCCCATCATGATGTTCAATCCGCATTGACATATCCACACATAAGATGAAGATGTCCATGGGGAGTTATTAAAATGGTGAAACTATTATTTTTGTAATAAATTCAGTATGGTCACGGAAAAATAGGCTCACTTTTAAATTTTGCCAAAAAAGTAATACAATGTACATGTAGTAGTGAAAAATATTATTTTTACAAACAAAAATGTGAGCAAGTTTTCGCGAAACAGACAGTAGGAGCCAGGGTTTACACTGTTCTCCATTAAACCACGGAAATAATCTTACTTTTTATTTATTGTTTGCCCTAGTTTCTCGACCAATGAAAGTATAGTATTTTGTCTCAATTAATCACATATTACGACTATTTCTCCAATATCTACTTAATTAATTAATTAATTTTTGGACTACATAAATATGTATATTTAGATCCTGCCGTCACGGCTTGTCAAAAATTCACGTGTCACGCATCTTGTTCAGACGTGTAAATGTGCGCGTGGGTGTCAAACGGCCAATAACGTAGTCGTATCGCAAGTGGAAAGAGCGTATGAGCGGGACTTATATTGAAACAGACACGCGAAGAAGGCGGGGAAACGAAGAATTTAGTTATAGTTTACATATTGAATTTTTAATAACAATAATTTATTAAAAAGTTAATATGTGAACGATAACTATTACATACCTACCTATTAATGGCCATTTGTCTTAGATGTGGATGAAATGCGGGAAAAACCAGTTGGCAAAAGAGTATTTCACAGTAGATTTCTTTTCTAAATATATATGACCATATGGGTGACATGAACATGAACAAAGAAAGCACAAATGAAACTAGTGTTGCAAAGGCTAATTTTGCTAAATAAGCATTAATTTCCCGCTGATGCGGTCGCCCTTAATAGCCACGTACCTTGCTTTGACTAGAGACTATGTCATTTTGACTACGTCACCGATAACATTCAGTTCTCGCATTTTTAAATTCGGTTATTATTATAACCAGGGTGTGAGATCACATGGTTTCAGAACCCGATTTTCCGATGTTACATAATATGTGACTTCATTTTTTACAGTCAATTTCCTTTAAAATCTTCATATAAACGGAAGGATTTTGATGATATCTAGCGTACCAAATACGATGGCATATGTGTTTTATGGGTGACTGAAAGTTATTTACAATAACTTATAACTTTCACAAAGAACCGAGTACCGTTTATTTCTTACATTCAGGCGCTCGAGTTTTTATTTATATTTACGTTAACCAATTATTCGTCAAAACGACATAATTATGAGATTAAAGCCGCCTATACAATACAGGGCAACGTGTACCACATTTGCTGTGGTATATTTCATAAACATATGTCATTCCATTACAAAGATATTTAAGGAAATCTTATTGTAAGCAAATCTAAAAAAACATGACGTCACGCCGTTCGGAAACACGTGATCTTTCACACCTTGGTAACCATGCACGAACTGTACATCGTGTGCTAAGGTCGTACGGCGTTTATGGTATTTATATAGAAACGTGCAATGCTGACCATAGCTTGTAACAAAGCATTTGAATCGTTTCAAACAAGTTGGTATAATTAGCCGACAAACGCATGTATGACCATTGAAAAGTTGACGCTGTATTCATAAAACATTCCTTGTCAAATCTCAACTTTTTTGTGAAATACATTTTCTGAAGTACCATCATTTTAAGTACATAAATATACGATATAAATAAATCAAGTCAAGTCAATGTTAAAATATATGTATCTCCTAATCAGGAGTTAGTATCTCATAATTGGGACTTACTATCTCCTAATTAGGACATAATATCTCCTAATTAGTCTCATTGATGAAAATAAACAATTTCCGGCGAGATATCGGGAGTTTCGGTATTCGTATTTGTATGCACACTTGCCAAAATTGGAATGTCACGATGGAATATCAGTACTTCCGGTACCTATATTCATATGCGCACCAGCCAGAACTAACGTAGTCAAATTAACATGTTTTATTCATATCTTTCCAACACATATGTATGGTAAGGGTGGTAAGGGTGGCTGAGGTATACTGTACAATAACAATGCTCATTTCAGATAGTGAGCGAATATGTGGTGTATGTATTACGCAATCCAACAGTTGCCATTATATGCATTTTCTGTATACATGCCGTCTGAAATTACCCTGTATATGACTATATTGAAAATTTAAATACGCTACGAAGCTTGTTTGATGAATATTGCGGTATTGGTACAGTAATATTATGTGGCGATTTTAATACAGCGTTATCTACAAATCCCTTGAACGAAATAAATAAGCTTTTATCGAGCTTCATGGAAAGAAATGGTTTAATATCCATAAATAATTCCGGCGCACAATATGCATTTCGTCTTATGAAAAAGACACTCGATCACATATTTTTAACCAGAAACCAAATACATCTTATTCAGTCGAGTCGAGTTTATGATGACGATATATTTCATGTTTCAGATCATTTACCCATATGCACGCGTATATCAATACCTATTGTCACATTTGAGCACCCGGTCGAATCTCAAATTGCTTGGAATAAATGTACACGCGAACATTTAAACAAATACCAATATATACTAAATAGCGAACTACAAGCATTTGATTTGACAACAGTCAAACAACTTAATGACAACTTTGGTAAAACATGCACACACTTGTGATAGCGACAATTTTTACTATATGTCGTATAAGTGTGCTAAGCGGAACTTTAGAAAAATACAAATTGATGCAATCAGAGAATCTGAACAGACATTATATAGAGAATAGTAGGTTAGTGCCGTGAATGGGAAAACATATCTGGCAAGGCTCAGGAAACGGGATGGGCGAGGCTCTGCCGAGCACATCCCGTTTCCGTGCCGCGCCAGATATTTTTTTCCCATTCACGGCACTAACCTACTATTCTATTTATCCCGTCAACACCTTCAAATGGCTGTAAAATGCAAAAAATTGTATTGACTGGATATCAAAAATGTTTCACGGCACCGTGTTTCACGGCGCATACGCACTGTGTTGACGGGATATATAATGATCTTAATGATACTGCCAATTGTGATATAACATTATTTTGGCGTAAATTAAATAACAAAAGAAAGAAAACCAAAAATGTTATCAATCAGACTACAATATACAATGCTACAACCAGTGACCCACGGGAAATATGCAAATCATTTGAAACACACTTTGCTAGTGCTTTTATTCCCAATGATGATCCCGCTTTTGATCAACAATTTAAGGAGCAAGTTGACAATACTCTGCATAATTTTGTTAACTCTAATGATCACTACACATGTCAAATTCTTAGTTATCCAGTAGACTTGGACGAGCTTAAGCTTGCATTTGCTAACCTAAAGACTAGGAAGGCCCCATGTATTGACACTATCGTAAACGAACACCTAATCAACGGCGGGCATACTAGCGTATTACTTAAAAACTTTATTCGATCTTATGATCGAGCATGAATATGTACCGACCGATCACAAGATTGGAATTATGATACCAATATACAAAGATGGTAAACCACGATGTGCCACATACAGTTACAGGCCTATTATCCTCCTCTATGTCATATACAAAGCATTTGAAAAAATCGTCTAAACACACTGGTGTAAATCGCCAGAAATAGCATTTCCTAACACACAGCAAAATGGTTATCAGAACAATTTAGACTCTGTGACAGTGTCGTTCAGTCTGCAAGAAACTATCTCATATAACAGAGAGATGGGATCCGATAGCTGTGTAGCTTTCTTGGACATAATGGCATAATGGACTGTTTAGCAAACTACTAGAGTTCGGTATCAGAGGCAGGTTTCCGAGATTAATTATGGACTGCTATACAAATATGTATAGCTGTGTTTTAGTTAACGGAGTCTTTTCCGATATATTCCCTGTCAGACAAGGAGTGAGGCAGGGAGGGGTCATATCAACATGGCTATGTATGTTATAAATGGACGAACTACTTAATAAGCTGAAGGCTCACCATATGGAGCACAACTAGCCTCAATAAAATGCGGTAATCCAAGCATAGCAGATGATATCACAATTATATGTCAGAACTTACCTAACTTGCAACAAGCACTAGACATAGTTCACCACTACTCTACAAGATGGAGATACACATTGAATTCAAGTAAATTTAAAATACTTACCTTTACAAACAGAAATCAATCTGGCCTACGACCAGTGAAACTGGGATTCAACGTCATGCAATATCATGATTCTGTAACACAGGTTAAATTGTTTATTTAAAAAGAACAATAGTACAACACAGGCACACGTACAATTGCCATTCTAAAATAATTACAAGAGACGGCTCGCTAAAATGTTGAGCAACATTAATACAGTTCAACAAATACATATACAACATGTACTTTTTTGCATAGTATGAAGATGCATGCATATATACTCGTGTTATATGATACACGCAGTCATCTTATGGTTTCACAAAACTGCTGCGCCCCAATCGACACATTTCACAGGATCGGTATTAACTGCGATGCCATGCTACAACATGTTTGTGACACGGGACTCTTGTGGATATATGAATCAGCCCCATACTCACATCAAATTAAAATATATTGAAATAAACCACAAACGAGTGTATATATACAAAGCCATCTTATTACGAAAAGGCTTAAATAATAATATCATCTCAAATCAGATTTGAAATGAACTGATTAGCAGTAGATATACAACCGAGCTTAAGAAGGAAGTAAACGGTATGTCTAATAAAATATTTGTATTATTTACACATAAACACATTTATCCCGTCAACACAGTGCGTATGTGCCGCGAACACGGTGCCGTGAAACATTTTTGAGATCCAGTCAGTACAATTTTTGCATTTTACAGCCATTTGTAGGTGTTGACGGGATAAATAGAATAGTAGGTTAGTGCCGTGAATGGAAAACAATATCTAGCGCGGCACGGAAACGGGATGTGCTCGGCAGAGTCTCGCCCATCCTGTTTCCTGAGCCTTGCCATATATTTTTCCCATTCACGGCACTAACCTACTTTTCTCTATATCTTCACATCTGATACTATTGTATAAAACGATAATTTGTACAACAATGAAGATCTTCTATTCAGAATGAAATGAAGGGTTTTGGCACATCGTAACATGTTCTCATGTGAGAACAGAAACATGAATTTAGCATAATTCGTCATATTTGTAAAGGTAGGTTCGAGTCTATAAGCGTGTTCAAATAGTGAAGTTCTTAGATCATCGTACTCAGGGCAAATAAAGATCACATGATATTCATCTTCAAACTGATTACTACATAATGGACATAATATATCTCCGATTGGATGTTGTTCGTACCTACCAGTTTCAATACGCAAGGGAACCACGCCGCATCTGCATTTAGCAATTGCAGACGTATAAGACCGCAGTAGAATAATTTTACAGTATGTTTCGAAACCCCAAGTTTGCTTAAGTTGTTTATATCGCCTTAATGTGTTTCCCCCGTTACCACACACACTAACATCCCGGTTGACAGCTGGACGTCATTCTGACTCAACAAAGTTTTGCATTAGCCGATCAGTGATATCGCGTCCCATACTACATCTATTTATATTCGTACCGTCTACATAGTCGGAAACACCAAGAGTATATAACCGAATTTTAATTGTCTGTCACCAATTTGTACACCTTGTGTTACCTTGTGTTACCTTGTTACCCTTTTATTTATTCTCGAAATGTCCATGTATATTAAACGATGTCAATGGAGTGAAATATATTTCCACTGCTTGATGGTCGGTGGTTGCCAACCCATGTCACCTATCACACCGGCTGACGGTATATATTTACCAGTGCCTAAGAAGAATCGCATTGCACGGTATTGTACTGCCTCGATACACGAATGCCGTGTAGTGCCCCAAATTGTGGCCGCATACGAGATAATTGACCACACAAAAGAGTCGCAAAACTTAGTATATAGTATTTACGGCATATGGCATCCCACCCATTTTCTTAAATTTTGCAATCAAAAGACCTAGCGCTCTGCCTGCACTCTGTTATTAGACCTAGGAATGTGTATATCGATGGTTTGTCCCCGACAGTTACAAATAGTTGCAGTTGTCAACATAGCTCTCTACACATTTCGGAATACAACTTACTCGATCGCTGAAAAACTCTAACAGCATTGAGTTTCGTTGCAGAAAGTGTAGAGCTTCATTATTTTCCATTGTAAACCTACATAGCTAATCTGCCAATGTATATCCACTAACGCTCGCATCAATATTCAATAAGATCACTATACCAATATTACTATACGGTTGAGAGTTGTAATGCAATACGACTAGGAAAGAGGCATACGAAGTTGAAAAATGGTGAGGCTTGTAGCTAAATGTTGTCAAAATCTACACTACATCCACAAACACGTACTGCAATGGCATTATCAATGATTGGATGGCTTCATGCCTCAGCCCAAGTCGACATGAGAAAACTTAATTTTCTCTTCAGATTATGTATATGTTCTAATGAACTCTTAGTGAAACAAATATTTAGTTTCCATCTATTCCAATATTTACTAGAGGTTGCCAAAACCAGATTGGATTTATTCCAGATGTATGTAAAATACTTGTTAAATATAATCTGATAAGTTATTTGCAAACATACATGAACGATGGAACATTCCCTCCCAAACATACATGCACATGGAAATGTGTGACAAATATAACATATGCACTTACCATAAGAATATGTGGCAGCGGGAGTGTGATAACAATGACAAATTCACAAGATTACGAAATCTACACATATCAAACCTTCGCCACGCACTACTATGTAATACCATAGAAAATAAAAAGACACTCGAGGCAGCAGTAGTCGTCGCCAAAGTATGGGTATCTATACACAGCAATCATCGCACAACTTGCATAAAATACAACCTGCAATTTGTAGACATTTATTATCATGCAATAGTTGAATGTTTGAGCCCCTACATTTGCAACAAGAGAGTATGCTTCTTTCAGCTGGCAGAATGTTTGATGGGTGCAAGTTTCACAAATCGCATACTTACACTGGATGCTGAAAGTTACCTATGTGTTCTACTCGGATCTAACTCGTTGATGGATATGGAAGACAACACAGATATGCTGTTCACATTACTACGTTTAAGTTACGAGTTAAACTTTGTGACAGGCGTGGTGCGCGTGCTGTAAACTGACCCCAGTTACATTAACATAACAAAGCGCGCAAAAAACATACTAATTAGCATAACGAGTGCACATATTACATAAGAAGTATGCCCGTTTGAACTACCAGCATTGATGCACATGCATAATATGTACAAATTGTTCATCTTGCGTTTTCACACATGCATTTCTTGTATGTTTCATGAATATGTATGTATATGTATTTGTGTTTTCATGTATATGTTCAAATCTCCGCAAGGAGGAATAAAGAGTATATAAGTCCTAATTAGGAGATACTAACTCCTCGTTTATTGCGCCCATTCATTGGTTTGGTAAGTTTATCAGTGAATGTTAGGACACGGGTACAAAGATCTCGGCTGGCGGTGGTATCAAAATACATTGGTATGCTATAATTATATTTCTCAGGTACGTTTTATGCTATAGAATGAGCAATACAACGACATTCATTGTTAAATTGTTCACGTCGCGTTATTAAATAGGCGTCATACTGTAACGTTATGGGACTTCGTTCGGACATTGATATGTCCACGAAAGTAGCTTTCAATCCATCCCAGTGGCGTCTGGACAGGTCCGGCAGGTCCGGCGACTGCCGGGTCAATAATTTTGACATATTTGGAATTCATATATATATAAAACGGAATGTAAATATCTTTTTGCAATTGTTCTCATTCATTTGAAATCAGAAGTGTACGCTGTTACCACTCACAAGGAGTATGATCACGTGGTACTAACAACAACAAAAACAAGTACCGATTCAAAGTACGTATTCTTTTATAGTGTCCTTATTACGTAACGGATTTTGATGTAATATGGCGCATCAAACGCGTCTTGTTAAGCTGCATTTGGTGGTCTCTTTATTTTCGCCCAAACATCTGTCGTTTTTGCGAAGAACCGATTTCCGTGTCTCCGACACGGAAATCGATTCTTCGCAAAAACGACATAAGTCTGTGTCAAACTCCCAAGACCACCAAATGCAGCTCATGAAGACGCGTTTGCTGCGTCATATTTCATCAAAATCCGTTGCATATTAAGGAAAATATCAAATAATACTTTCTTTGGAGTGGGTGACGTTGTTGTTGTTGTAACCACGTGATCATGCACCATGACTCAGTTGAACCGTCTCGGCGAGACGGTTCAACTGAGTGGTAACAACATACACGTTGGGTGGGTAGCGAGTGCACCCACTAGATTCGCCGGACCAATCTTATGATGCTTCCGGCGCCCCTGCATCCTGACCCGGGTGTGCGTGCCTAAGTAAATGTCATATACATGTACATGTAATATGTGGCTGTGACTGGAGAAATGGGGTTTATGGGTTTTGTGACCAGTGTAGCTACATATCAAATGGTACACTCCGGTAGCCTTATAGCGATTTATATTGGTTGTTAGAAGCATTGTGGATGCACTGATGTACGGAGCTCCGCAGGGGACGTACAATTCTTTTTTTTTATTAAATTGTTCCCACGAAATAACAATTCGTTCCCTCAATTTAACAATTAGTTCCCACCAATTAACAATTCGGTTGTGGGAACGAATTAATAAAAAAACACCATGTCCCCTGCGGGGCTCCGTACTGATGCAATCGATTATTGCAACATATAATTTTACGATGAAGCGATTTGCAAACTTCGTAAAATTATGGAAAGTCGTGTGGTTCCTGTCCATTTCCATAACATTATTAAGAAACGTATCAACTGTATTGTCAATGATCACTCTTACCTATTTCGTTGTGCGGTGTCTGGCAACCATGCCATTCAATGACGAGTGTTTCAGAAACCCAGCCAGCATGTGTGCTACTGTCTGTTTCATGAAAGATGCCCACATTTTACGGCTATATTAACAATGCAAAAACAGTATTTTTTCCGATAATATTACATTTTAGCAATATTTAAGAATGAGTCTTCTTTTTATTTCGTGAAATTCGGTCAAATATTGATTTTATTGCGAAAACAACAATTTCCCCATGTTAAATCCCAATAGACATCTTCACAGAGTGAAGATGTCTATGGGGATAATATGGGGAAATGTTTTGAATTTAAGAAATACTTGACCGATTTTCAAAATTTGACTTTTGTTTTCTTAGTTAGATCATTTGCAAGCTATCTAGCCAGGTTTCGGAGTCAATTTCCAAAATGTTTCGTTTTTTGACTCCTCCCACAGCTCCTCCATCTCCTTTTCCCCATCTTAAATTCCCATAGACAAATCATTTTTTCATAATAAAAGTAATGTGACAAAAATTTCAGTTTTTTTGACAAAATTTCGAAATAAAAAGAAGGCTCATTCTTAAATTTTGCAGCGAGGAACCGACTTTAGTTTGTTTAATTATATAATACCGTAAATGAAACACTGACGGCAGACAAAGATGGGTTCTCAACGCTGTCGGTGTTTGTTCAAGGTGTATGATCATGTGGTACTAACAACAACAACAAGTACTGAAACTTCCAGAATCCATCCGATTCACAGTACGTATTATTTTATATTGTCCTTATTACGTAACGGATCTTGATAAAATATGGCGCATCAAACGCGTCTTCATAAGTTGCATTTGGTGGTCTCTGTACTTTGGCCCAAACTTCCGTCGTTTTTGCGAAGATTCCATAAGTTTGTGCCGAACTCCCAGTTCTTTTTTTTTACATTTTCTTTTTGGTCACAAACGTACATGTTACATAGTACGAAATACATGTGTTGTCACTGGAGTGTACATGACAGCAGGGTACGAGTCCACTTTATTTCTATTATTTTAATACAGTGGAATATCACTACACCGAACACCACGGGCACCACCGGAGTGCTCGTTATAACGAGTCTACTGTACAACTCATGTACCTCAAAGTCCAGCTCTTCCAACAGTTCCATGCGGTGGCTCTGACAACTGGTGATTGATTGCTTGCAGTAGAAACTCGATATTCCGAACATCCCGGCGGCACCTATGGTGCTCGGTACAGCGTGGTTCCATCGTACTCGCATTTATGTGTAGCCGGCTGTCGTGTACACAATATATAACAGTATAATGCTATCTGTCTATGCTATCAGTAAATGCTAACACCTACTTCAGCCCCTTCAACACCAAACATTAGTTTTAACGAACAGTATAGATATAGATGAAACAACTCAATCATCCCATCAAAATCCTCACTGTTCGTAAAAAAAATGTTCACATTAAAAAATTATTTTTTTTATTGTTATTTAACATGAAACATTTAGTGATAATTTTATTAGATTATAATACTACATTAAATATTAAATGTCTCATTCCGACTGCCTCGTGTCAAATGAGAGTATAGGTTAACGTCAAAGTATACTTTGAGGGAGAAATTTTCAATCTTAGGATAAATTTATTAATTTTTATTATACTGAATTTATTACATTATCACAGCCATTTTGGCTGTGATAATGTAATCAATTCAGTATAATAATTATGCATACTTTTAATCATCGAATATATGCAGTTGTTAGTTCTATATGAAATAATGCATTTCAGGAAAAATAAATGATTACTCCCTCAAAGTATACTTTGCTAGAAAAGTATACTTTGCAATGTTGGTGAAATCGGCTACAGTTGGATGAAATATTATGAAAATATGTATATTCCCTTTGGTAGATTTTGAGCTCACAACCACAGGTACTGTGCGGTATGGACGACACCACGCTCTTTATATTATACCATTGCTTTTTACTCTCATATTGAATATCTAGAAGGTAGGACACTCGCCATCTTTTCAACCAACGGAAGTGGTGCTAGTGTACCTTGGGCCCGGCTCGCTAATTCAGTAGTTGTAACACGCGAGAAGGCCGTGACCCTGTTGGTCCCGGCCTTCGCGTGCATTACAATTACTGAATTGGCGAGCCGTCTCAAGGTAATTAATCCACTTCCGTTGGTAGAAAAGATGGCGAATTTCCTACCTTGTAGATATATAATAAGTGAGTAAACTCGGGTATGTGAGGCATCTGTCGTTCATACCACAAAGTGCATGTGCTCACAACCTTCAATATTGAAGTCCTATATTCTACCCCTGAGCCACAGGCATCCCATAATGTAATGTATTTAATAAGAACAAAAGAAATGACGAAAACGGGTGTTGTTGTTTTTACATAGGGTAGCCTATGTATTGTGATCGCGTCGGACAGTTAGCCACGCCCCAGACCCCCATCGATGGGCTAGTCCGTATTGATATCTTGGAATATATTCTACCCCTGAGCCACAGGCATCCCATAATGTAACGTATTTAATAAGAACAAAATAAATGACGAAAACGGGTGTTGTTGTTTTTACATAGGGTAGCCTATGTATTGTGATCGCGTCGGACAGTTAGCCACGCCCCAGACCCCATCGATGGGCTAGTCCGTAGTGATATCTTGGAATAACCATAACAACAAAATGCATTGTGTTACTCAACGTTTAACTGCCATACGCAACCGCTAAATGAAAATAATATTATGAAAAACTACTTGCATTGAACAATATCAACAACGGATGTTCTACGTACAAAAATACATCGGATTATTTTGTTGCGCGTTCAAGTTGTGATTTGCCCCCATTTACGTCACAAATCGTGCGGTCATCGCTAAATTTAGTAACAGGCTATAGTTTTCGGCAGAGTTAGCTCCCCTCCGAATACTCTCAACCGGATAAACACGTGTAAACATCAAGTTTGACCTTCCGACAGTCTATTTATAAACACACCCGACACCTGTGCGAAAATGAGTCACACGTTTGACAGCTACAAACTACCTGGCCTCCAGAAGTACCTGAGAATCAGAGGCGTGACCGTGACGGGTTACAACAAAGCCGTGTTAAAGGAATTAGCGACCACCGTCGAGAGGTTACAGCTACCTGTTGACCCAGATTTGTTTAATGATCGCGATTGTGTCGCAACAAAACTCGCACGTGTGGGTCTAACTGATGTTAATCCTCATTCTATCGATGGATTTACAGCGGATTTTAGTGACATTCCCGAATTCGGCCTGATTGACATTTGTCTATGGTGGCCAATGCACGCCAACATGAGTATCAATTCTACGTTCAGGGAATGGGGTCAATAAGTCAGTAAGTGATAAATTACAGTCAGGGAACAAATTAATGACAGGATAACACATCCAGCGTAGTTAATACCCATATTAATGCAAGTACTGAAAATACGACGACAACAAAAATTCTAGCAAGTTTGGGCTTCCATACATTGAACATTTTGTCAGCGGTTTCCCCAATGACGTCATTTGTATGTTTTAATATACTCGATCCGGGGCCAACTATTTCATTCACAAAACAGAACATCCTGCTTCAACATTGTTTTGTACCGACAAGGCATTTTCAGACACGACACCTCTTCCGTGGCGGAAGTCTTGTAAGTATTGCTCTTCAATCAGTTTTCAATATATCTATAATGATCATAGATATCTGGAATCTGTATTTATACTTGAATTGATGATGTCTTGTATATTTGTTACCGTATCTTTCTAATATTGATATGCATAATATGTACTGGTGTTGAATGTTTTGGTACATACTGTAGCAGTGCATACTGTGCTTGTGCCATATCAATACTTTACCCCTTAGCAATTAAAGAGCTGAAAAAGAAAATTGCCGTCTGCTCATTTTGTATATTTTAATCTCTTTAAAAACCTGTTTTGGCAGCGCAGTAGAATCGTATTTTTTTGAGGAGAAAATATAAAAAATTAAAACAGCAGATGACAATTGTTGTTTCCTTTGGGTTAGCGCTAAAATGGGTAATGAAATCGCAATCACAACAATCAATCAATCAATCAATCAATCAATCTAGTTTAATCTTGTAGTACCCTATGTTTCAGTACTTTCAGTACTTTAATTATTAGTATACGTGCTTAGTCGTAAGACAGGTCGGACAAAGCAGTTGACGTAATTGTGAATGATGGGGAAGGAGGTGTGGGGGGGGGGGAGCGGGTATTTACAACTTTCGTTAATTGATGTCAATTGGCTGCTATTCTAGTGCATATAGTCTTTAATGGCTCCCATATCTTGTCAATTTTCGTCGTCGTCGTCGTCGGCCGCGGCATCGGCATCGGCGGCGGCGGCGGCGGCGGCGTCAACATTTCACGTTAAGTTTTTGCGTTCAGCTCAGTTTCCAGAAAACTATAACTCCTACGACCTCCATACTTGGTATACATCAACACTGTGGTGTAACCATCTCACACAGAGGGAGCCCATGTGACCTTGACCTAGTTTTCATGGTTCATTGACCTACTTTTCACATGAATTCAACGTTAAGTTTTTGCGTTTAGCTCTGTTTCTAAAACTTAACGCTCAGGTTAATTCATTGTAACTTCTGTTTCCCTCAATGGAATGCTTTAATATTCCATACATGCATTTGTAACAACATCCCGCATCATTCTATAGAAAGCCCATGGTGCCCGCTAACCCCAAAGGTCAAGGTCGCTGACTTAGAAATTTATGTGTTTGGAAAAATTAATGCTCAGTTTATGCTTTAATATTCCATACATGCATTTGTAACAACATCCCGCATCATTCTACAGAAAGCCCATGGTGGCCGCTAACCCCAAAGGTCAAAGGTCACTGAATTAGAAATTTCCGTATTTGGAAAAGTTAATGCTCAGTTTTGGCGCTCAGTTTATGCTTTAATATGCCATACATGCATTTGTAACAACATCCCGCATCATTCTACAGAAAGCCCATGGTGCCCGCTAACCCCAAAGGTCAAGGTCACTGACTTAGAAATTTCCGTATTTGGAAAAGTAAACGCTCAGTTTATGCTTTAATATTCCATATATGCATTTGTAACAACATCCCGCATCATTCTACAGAAAGCCCATGGTGCCCGCTAAACCCAAAGGTCAAGGTCACTGACCTACAAATTAACGCTCAGTTTATGCTTTAATATTCCATACATGCATTTGTAACAACATCCCGCAACATACTACAGAAATCCCATCATTCTACAGAAAGCACATGGTGCCCACTAACCCCAAATGTCAAGGTCACTGACTTAGAAATTTCTGTGTTTGGAAAAATTAACGGTCAGTTTATGCTTTAATGTTGCATACATGCATTTGTAACAACATCCCGCATCATTCTACAGAAAGCCCATGGTGCCCGCTAAGGCCAAAGGTCAAGGTCACTGACCTACAAATTAACGCTCAGTTTATGCTTTAATATTCCATACATGCATTTGTAACAACATCCCGCAACATACTACAGAAATCCCATCATTCTACAGAAAGCACATGGTGCCCACTAACCCCAAAGGTCAAGGTCACTGACTTAGAAATTTCTGTGTTTGGAAAAATTAACGGTCAGTTTATGCTTTAATGTTGCATACATGCATTTGTAACAACATCCTGCATCATTCTACAGAAAGCCCATAGTGCCCGCTTACCCCAAAGGTCAAGGTCACTGACTTAGCAATTTACGTGTTTGGAAAAGTTAACGCTCAGTTTATGCTTTAATATTCCATACATGCATTTGTAACAACATCCCGCATCATTCTACAGAAAGCCCATGGTGCCCGCCAACCCCAAAGGTCAAGGTCACTGAATTAGAAATATCCGTGTTTGGAAAAGTTAATGCTCAGTTTATGCTTTAATATTCCATATATGCATTTGTAACAACATCCCGCATCATTCTACAGAAAGCCCATGGTGCCCGCTATCCCCAAATGTCAAGGTCACTGACTTAGAAATTAACGCTCAGTTTATGCTTTAATATTCCATACATGCATTTGTAACAACATCCCGCATCATTCTACAGAAAGCCGCCCATCATTCTACAGAAAACCCATGGTGCCCGCTAACCCCAAAGGTCAAGGTCACTGACTTAGAAATTTCCGTGTTTGGAAAAATGAACGCTCAGTTTATGCTTTAATATTTCATACATGCATTTGTAACAACATCCCGCATCATTCTACAGAAAGCCCATGGTGCCCGCTAACCCCAAAGGTCAAGGTCACTGACTTAGAAATTTACGTGTTTGGAAAAGTTAACGCTCAGTTTATGCTTTAATATTCCATACATGCATTTGTAGCAACATCCCGCATCATTCTACAGAAAGCCCATGGTGCCCGCTATCCCCAAAGGTCAAGGTCACTGACTTAGAAATTAACGCTCAGTTTATGCTTTAATATTCCATACATGCATTTGTAACAACATCCCGCATAATTATACAGAAAGCCCATCATTCTACACAAAGCCCATGGTGCCCGCTAACCCCAAAGGTCAAGGTCACTGACTTAGAAATTTCCGTATTTGAAAAAGTTAACGCTCAGTTTATGCTTTAATATTCCATACATGCATTTGTAACAACATCCCGCATCATTCTACAGAAATCCCATGGTGCCCGCTATCCCCAAAGGTCAAGGTCACTGACTTACAAATTAACGCTCAGTTTATGCTTTAATATTTCATACATGCATTTGTAACAACATCCCGCATCATTCTACAGAAATCCCATGGTGCCCGCTATCCCCAAAGGTCAAGGTCACTGACTTACAAATTAACGCTCAGTTTGTGCTTTCATATTCCATACTTGCATTTGTAACAACATCCCGCATCATTCTACAGAAAGCCCATGGTGCTCACTAACCCCAAGGTTATTACAAGCTCCTTATATACTATCAAACTGCGCCAGGCGGTACATTTTGCTCCGCGGAGCTCTTGTTTTTAGGTTTGATTCCTTCAGTGCGATTGTTTTTTTCAATATAGAATATATATCTTATATCAAATTTTAAACCCATTTATATTTGGGGTTATTTCTCTGTTCTCATGTTACACTTATATATATATAGTTTAGTGTGGTTCTAAACGGTAAGCGAAATGCATACGTCCAACTAAAGCAACGATCTATATTAAGAATAGTGTTCCACTTATCAATAGCAGAGGGCTGAACTCGATTATTTATAAGTACATTGTATATATCTGTACTCATTGTTGGACTCTTTTGTCTAAATGCTAGTTGAAACGGCATATATGGTCCTATATAACTAGGAATGTCTGTTGCAATTATATTTAATATACACATTGCGGATCTTATTGCGAGTATTATGCCATTAAAATCGATAAGATTTACTTTATCGGTAAATTCTTCGTATAATAAAAACAATCCTTTTTTTCCTTTTTTGACTCTTCCCACAGCTCCTCCACCTCATTTCCTCCAAGTTAAATTCCCATAGATAAATCAATTATTCGTCATAAAATCAAAATTTTACCAAAGTTCATGGAGTAAAAAGATGGCTCATTCTTAACGGTTGGCTAAATTTAATATTATCGAAAAACTTATTGTTTTTAATTGTTTATATGGTCATAATAATTGGGCACATTTGGTGAAACAGACTATACTCACATTGTTTACAACGCGTCCTATAGTTGCATCTGGATTCATAAACTCCATACAAATCTGCAGTCAAATAAGCTTCATCACTCTGAGACACAGTGCAGTTAATGACTTTGAAGTAGAATTGTATTTATTTAAAATTGTGCTCGAAATAAACCGATGAATTATAACACAAGTTCGTTTATGCAGATAACAATACAGGGCCTCCTTTGGCGAAGAGTTACCTGACGACATGGACAATATATGCTAGTCTGCATCAAGTTACACGCTCTCACAATTACATCAATGTAAGGCCATAACAAATGTACTTTGGTTCTCAGATATCGCCGCGTCTGAATAATCCCTGCGGCGCGTCGAGCATTTTCTCGTCATAGAGAAATAAAAGTGTACTATACATTCGTCACATGATCTAATTCAATAAAAAAACACTACCCTGCAGAACTGTGTTAACTCCAATCATGTCTGACGAAAATCTTGTAATTTTTCACGTCTAAAGGTTATATTAAATTTAAACATATTATTTGTGTTTGAAATGTTCGTCTCAGATTTATGCATCTCTCAACTTGAAATAAAAAGCAACAGGGATGAACATCTCAAACAAAAATGTATACTAAAAAAAATCCGCCTTCTCGCTTCACTTTCCGCAAATAGCATGTCTGAGAACCAGAGTACTTATTTTATGGCCTAATGCTTTTCCTGACAACAGTAGGTTTCCTTCGGTAACGTAACTGCCTAATTGTCTTGATCAGACTGTGTGGAAAGCTCATGTGAGATGAACACAGTGCATAATTATCTCTTAACGTACCACGTAACCTGCGCATGGCTGCCTGATATCTCAAATAACGTACATTCTGTTGAGTTCTACATTTCAATGGGTCATACCTAGCCCCATTTTTCTACTGACCACTTCGATTACTAGATACCAATTAGAGTGAACAAACCAAACAAAACTGAACAAGACGGCAATACAAATAGGGCAGAAGCACATGAACTATGTACCCATGTGTTCAAATAGTCCTGTATGCATAGCTGACGGTCGACAGATGGGATTTCTGCCAGAGAAGAAGGGGTGTTAAATTCAAAGTCTTCCGACAATATGTTGTTTGCGACGCAATACCGGAAGTCCGGGTCAGAGAGCTCGATAGTCGGGCACCACATATTGATTACATTAAAGCTGCCGTTATATTGTCCTTTATAGTCTACTGAACGCCACATGTGATTGAACTGAAATTTCCTCGTGTCTATGCCTTTCAGTAATGTCACATTCCTTCCAAGCCCTAGATGAATCCCAGTTGAAAGGAACCTATGTAGTTTTCGAAACTATGTCAAAACTACCCGTGACTTTCGAGTGCTTCTGATATCCTATGGAAAGTAGGTAATCACTGGATCGATTTTCGCCATCAGATTGGGTATCGTTGAACCCTGATTCGATGCTACAAACGAATCGGATTCCGTATTGACGTTCCATTTTAGCAGTTGCGAGACTGCCATTCTGTTGGTGACATCGGAGGAATATATAGCGGGATCTGCCGTGATTCGAAAAGACACGGTGCGCGGGCTGTC
>CM055280.1:49001624-49080795 GCA_029237695.1 Conchocele bisecta | reverse complement strand
GCGCGGGCTGTCGTATCCTTGCGTGTAGTAGCAGTCACCGTGATAAGGTTGCGATGTCTCCGGACATTTCAATGGCCGGCATTTATTCTGGAAATAGACACATGTGACAACGAGTTTATTGCTTTCCTAAGTTTATTGAATCAGGTAAAATTGTATAATACATATACATGTAATACTAAATCAATACAGAGGTCGATATTTTTACTGGAAAGAAATATAAGATCTCAGTGATTTCCTATGACATGTGACCTTCCTGCATTTCAGTTTCTTTAAGTCCGGCCAGTCCCAAGAACATTTATAACACTAAGCAATATACCAAAGTATTACCCACCTCCCTATATAAGTTGATATTCCATAGTTTTGACTAATTCCCTGGGTGTTGACGTGCCTAGGCAATAGTTCCATGTGGCCGGTCAATAGTTCCGCGTGCCAGGTCAATAGTCAAAACTATTTCACACATTACAATTCAACTTTATTTAGATCAGTCAGAGGCGCGCCCTGCTAAATTTACTTTCGCTGCGTCACATACAATGTTTACATGTTGATTCATAAAACAATTATTTCATGGTCATTCGGAGAATAGTCAAAACATATTGCCACTCGGTGCTGTGGACGACTCGATGCTCTATTGATCTCGGCCTACGGTCTCTGGGCGATAGTGCCTCGGGTCGTCCGGAATACCGCGGGGCAATAGTTTTTACTGTTCCCCGAATGACCATGAACTAACTGTATACTATTGTATGCACTCATAAAGTAGTATAGAGGGAGTCAAAATGATACCACCTGAGGTGGTATAATTTTCAACCCTCTATAATACCCCCACCACCCCCGAAAAATCCAAAAATTGGTTAATGAGAAAATTGTATCCGACAGCAAATTTATGAATTGTGGAGAAAATAATTGTGAAAAGAGGGAGTCAAAATGATATTGTAGTCCCAATTATATTGTAAATTGAACAGAAAAACACTATCAATTATACCACTATTATTAGAGAAAATGGATAATAAAATACAATGGGAATTGGAAGTTTTTAATGTTTGTGTTGAAGAATTATACGAAGAATACGGGGGTTATAGTCCTGTATATAAATTCTATAAATTGAAAACACTAGAAAATATCGAATACATGAAATATCAGTGTAATTTATTACGCTCCGATAAAAACGTTGCATTTACAATATTATAACGGCAATTATGCGAACTATACAAGAGGCAAATACAAACATTAAGACGGATAATGCGTATAGGATATGAAACTAGGGTGTATTATATAACATTGTTAAAACCCAACGATTCGCTTACGAATATACATTTCTACGATATCGCTTATAAAGATATTGAAAAATTAATATTGAACAAGCACAACGAAAAATAGCAAAAGCCTCCACTCGTGCACACAACCCCAGCGACTGGGCAGATTTCTTAGCCGGCACCCAGCCACCTTTCTTAAGCCCACGCATCTGTTGGCTCACAGTCTAGTTTTACGGGTCGCATTTAACCCCATTGCCAATTCCTCAATTCAGAGAAACCGACGAAGTAAGGCGAGCCTATTTTGTGATTTGGTGATGGAATTGCAAGCTCTTAGGCAGAAATCTTTTAGGCCGGCACCTTTGAGCTATACATTTCCATCACCAAATTCACACATATTTAGACTGTTACCATTAAACAGACGAGACGGACGTCATACCGGATCAACAACATGGCACACACGAGATGAGACCAATTGTTGAAAGGTCAACAAACTTATATATGCTCATCAGTTTCCTATACAACATATAAATGGTGTGCAAATTATAATTATTTATAAACACATAGAGAGGTTCACGAATTTCCGGGATGGTTCGTCATTTTATCAATTTTGTAAAAAATAATAATAATTTAAAGCTGAACAATTAATAATAATTAATTATATTGGTGCAGTAAACAAATTTACATAACTATACAACCAACATGTGCAAAATCAATAGCCGAGGTAAACAGACGGCTATTTATAGCGAGTGTATTCTCCTTATCGGTGGTATGTAAACGACTATTGGATTTATAGCACAGGTAAACAGACGGCTATTTATAGCCGAGTGTATTTCTCCTTATCGGTGGTATGTAAACGACTATTGATTTATAGCACAGGTAAACAGACGGCTATTTATCCATATTTCCGAGTGTATTTAAACTCTTATCGGTGGTATGTAAACGGCTATTGATTTATACAAACGGTTGTGTCACAGACGGTGTGTACACAGGTTAGTTATAAACACTTAGTGAGGCGATTACAGCGTAATGCCCGGATGTTATACGATTACGGCGTAATTCTCAGCGAAAAATACATGTTGTATAGGTATGTAAAATTTATTTACTTCTTTAAAAAATATTTACTAAAGTATCACAATTTCAGGATGGTGGTGCTGTAACATTTCCTCCGACTTTATTTCCAAGTTTTGTCCTAAATTTATCCCAATCAGTACACTCAATTTTGGGCATGGTGGCGCGCGCTTTGATTCTAATATCATTTTTTAATTCTTCATATCTCCCCATTTCTTCCACCACGGATTCAAACTCTAAATTTGATATTTTCTTATCGGCCAACGCTTTGGACACTATAACGTCGATGCTATTTTTCTTAGACCTAGCGAGAACGGATATTCTATCATGTTTTCTACTTTTTTTCTCGAGTTTTCCACCCGCTGCCCTAATTACCATACCAAGTATTCCAGATAAAACGGTGATTCCACTCAAAACCCCTGCAAGTGGAACCGTTACAATTGTAGCTAGCGTTGCAGCAGTCCCCGCACCACTCATTACAGATAAACTTGCCAGAACCGTACTAGATCCTTCAGCTATGTTCGCCGCGCGCTTACATTGTTTAGCGTGTCTTTTTCTATTTGCACATTCTCTAACTAAAATATCCTGCATAGCGACGATATTATTCAACCTAAAATCTGAACTTTTTTCGTTAATTGGATACAGTGGTGATGGAGTGGTATTGACAATTGGATACAGTGTTGATGGATTGGTATTGACAATCGGAAGCGGTGATTCGTTCATTATAAATCAAATTCAATTAACAATGTAACAATAGTGGAAGAACTCGCGGGGTCAGCGATTTTCGTAACAAAGTTAATAATATTGCCTTCTGAAAGTCTAATTGGATTGTCACCGTCGAACAAAACCACCCCCGAAATATCTCCAGAGAGTTTATTGACTCCAATTGACCGTTCTTCACCATCTACTACAAGATTTACGATGACCGCGCCCACAGGTTTACCATTAGCATTAACCGAGCAGACCGACATTCGGAGAAGTGTACTTGGAGCTGTCATGGCGTACCCCTCATATTTATTGGTCGCGTTGGCACCGAACGAATATTCATAGTCCCCCTCATGCAAGGAGGGGCCCCGCTTCTCAGCCCATACTGTGATGACACGTTTTTGCGTTTTCAATGTTTTCACCAATCCGGCAAGCCCTCCGATAGAGGTATGGGCCTCAGCACGAATCTTTTCAGAGGTCTCCTCAAGTGCTTTGTTCGCGGCTCTACGAACACGTTTCAGTTTATCGGAAACTTCGGTTATTTTTCCATTTAGTTCAGTAAGCGCTACAGAGT
Organism: Conchocele bisecta; assembly: GCA_029237695.1. Lineage (NCBI taxonomy): Eukaryota > Metazoa > Mollusca > Bivalvia > Lucinida > Thyasiridae > Conchocele > Conchocele bisecta. Next base: position 49,077,198 of record CM055280.1, on the reverse strand, counting down.
CCTCTGAGCGCAACACCCCATACGCCTCCGTAAGGGCCGTCTGGTGGTCTTCTCTGGCTTTCTCAATACCCGTTCGGACTCCCTCAATACCCAACCGGGCCTCTTCCCGAAATTCTGTTATTCTTTCACCTAGTTCAGCAAGTGCTGCTTCTCTGTTGAGAGAGTCTTCTGAGCGAAACACCCTATAAGCCTCCATAAGGGCCGCCTGGTGGTCTTCTTGGAGCCCCTCAACCCCCAACCGGGTCTCTTTTCGAAATTCTGTTATTTTTTCGTCTAGTTTAGTAAGTGCTGCTTCTCTGATGAGAGAGTCCTCTGAGCGCAACACCTTATAAGACTCCGTAAGGGCCGCCTGATGTTTCTCAACCCCCAACCGGGCCTCTTTTTGAAATTCTGTTAGTTTTTCACCTAGTTCAGTAAGTGATGCTTCTCTATTGAGAGAGTACTCTGTGCGTAAAACCTTATAAGCCTCCGTAAGGGCCGCCTTGCGGTCTTCTCGGGCTTTCTCAATATCCATTCGGACTCCCTCAACCCCCAACCGGGCCTCTTTTTGAAATTCGGTTATTTTTTCTCCTAGTTCAGTAAGTGCTGCTTCTCTGATGATAGAGTGCAACACCTTATAAGCAACACCTTATAAGCCTCCGTAAGGGTCGCCTGATCTTTCTCAATATCCGTTCGGACTCCCTCAATTTTCGCCCGGGCCTCTTCCCCAACTTGTGCAATCGCCGTTAGCACTTCTACTCTAACATCTGCTATACTACTGTGAATCCCGTTTGTGGCCTTCGATATAGTTTTATTGATCAGGGCCTTGGTTTTTCCGGTAGTTAAAAAGTCGCTCTCTGTCGGGACGAATCCCCCTTCTGCCGGTTCCAAATTCTTTGAATCTGTCACCCAATCCCGATTGGAATTGGAAGAACTACCTGGTCCGTATATACTCATAATAATTAATTTTATTTAAATTAAATTATAATATTGGGGCACCTATACTCAATTGGAAATTTCGAGAACGACCGAAATCGGGTAATAGTTATTCAACTTTCTCGCTTGATCATCGAGAATAGAGACCGTAAATTCGTGGATGTGCCCCGTTTCCAAAACTTTCATCTAGGGGTGTGGGAAGTCTAAGGTCACCGTATCCCCAAAGAAACAGTCGCTGGCTTGCACGGTTTTCAGTAATGTGCTGGGGGATCCGTCTACCGTGTTGTACGATGTGTTCACCCGATCCAGGTGTACCCTCAGAGTTTTCGTGAAGGCGAAGTCCACCGGGTTATCACCGACGTACTCACCCGGGGTAAACACTCCACTACCTTATTATCAGTGCTGATGGTCATTGTTGAGAGCCCGGTAGCCTTCGATACTGTGAGGTTGATTATACCGTCAAGCTCTGAGTTGACAAACTCTTTGAGCTGTCTTATTCCCCACAGTCCGTGAGGCAGTTTTACACCGAATTGTTGTTCATCCTTCACATAGTAAAACCCTTCACTCTTTCCCACATTCTGCCATCCAACCGTGACGGTGATTGATCTGAGGCCCACCCGGCGTTTTCCGCAGCAGTTGTCGATTGATTTTTGAAGTTCACAACTCTCTTTTTGAACATTAGTGATAGTAGCAAACATAATAATATCTTTCAATGGATACCAAAGCATTTAGCTTCAATTCTAATGCAAAGTACGCGGTCGGAGGTAAATACACACAAAAAGACGCTGTGAACCCCATTGTACACCCAACTGTAACAGTTAGACCGGACAGTGGCTTTAGCACCAATTTCCCTAACATGTTTGAGAAATATGTAGTTCCAAAGACTACTAGTCAAGATGTAATACTAAGATGGGATTTTTCCCATATGAACTTCTGGCAGAACCAGCTAAATTTCGCTGTATGGTGTGCAACGGCCGGATGTGGAGTTTCACATCAAGACCATCTGACAACCAAGAATGTCATGCTCCGAAGTTTCTATAACTTTCATGTGTATTACACCATTAGGAGGATTCTCAAAGAATTAGGTATTTCACTACCTTAAGATGACGGCTGGGATCCCATTTCCAGCACATACGACCGTAAGGCGTTCGAAAGATTGTGTAACGAATTTGGGGTACAAAAAGACGCGGACTGGAGACAGAAAGTATACACCCCAACCAACAGTTTAGAGTTAGTTCACCTTAAAGGATTAGTTAGTGGTGGGTATCTTAATAAAGTCCCCGCATATTTCTCAGGGTTGTGGAGTGTTCGCGGAGCTACCCCACCACCAGTTAGAAAAATGGCAACATGGACTAAATATAATTATAAGTTGAATAAGATGACGTTCGGTGATGAAGTGCTTGGTGGGCTTGCGTGTAAAGACGGTTATTGTCATTGGCTACCTACTAAAGTAGCCCACGTGGAATACCTAGACCTGGGTGATACTCCACAGATGCGAAATGCGTGGACCACATTTATGTTAGATAAAAGCACTGGATTTACGCAGGGTGGGGTTATTCGCCTCAACGACTCCATTCGTATATACGTATGGGCCATCCTCGCCTCACAGAAGCAAACCCGCAGTGCTATACTTGGCATGAGAACGGCGTTTGACGCGCAAAAACAGTTTTTGGTACTTGTCGAGGACGCCATCTCAGCTAAGGTGGACCTCCAGAAGGTGATCCAGAATTATCAAGACGTTTTGCAGACTGCCCGCACCCCAGTAGACTACGCATTTGGAATAGGTCTTTATATGGCACCGAGCAATATGATACTACGAGACGACCCGGTTGACGGTTACAATAATGAGATCGTAGTTGCCACCGCCAATAAAAATATCGGCCGCAACGGGAACGTGAACACGGGTATCATCAAACCCCCCCCCCAAGACGGTCATAAAAACCCCAAGCCAATCGCGATTGGATGCGCCTCACTCAAGACAATCGGGATTGAAGTTGAACCCAGCACCCCCAATTCACGAATTGAGTCCCCCCAAGTCAATCGTCAACAGTGTTGAGGGAACAGGAGCGGAAACACCAATCGAGATTGGAAGCACAACACACGAGGAGGAGAAATTAGCGCTCGTCGTTGCCCTCGTGGTGATCGGACTATTTGCGCTTTGGTTTTAGGAACTCTCGAGAGAGTACAAGTAGGAGACCGGCGATCGCCACGATTAAAGCCCAAGTATTTTTGGCGAGCCATCCGACCGTTTTTGATAATATAGATAGCAAGAAGGAGACGATACCCCCAATCAACCCAGGCAGCGCGGCAGCCGCCTTTCCGGCTAATTTAGCCAGGAGACTGGCGAGGGCTTTTAGTTGTTTTTTTACCCACTCCTTGGCTCCGCCGGGTGCTGGCGCGGGTGTTGGCGCGGGTGCAGCCGCCGCATCGCCAGTGAAAACTAGAACTATGGTTGATATAGTCATGCCGACAGCCGCGAGGATGCTTGCTATCGTGACACCCTGCTCTCTGAACAGAGTGCGAAGACGCTCACCGAGTGTCGTCTCCTCGTGCAGAATCCTCGAGATTGTTTCGCGGATCCGACTTATTTGGGTGCGGAGTGCCTCACGGCAAGCCGAGGCAGCCTCCAAGCGAGCTGCTCTTTCGTCCCGCAACGACCGCAGGCGTTCGGTGATCCGCTCGGTAGATTCTCTATCAGGGGCTTCCCAAAGTTTTCTTTCTTCTATCGCGATATGTTCATCCAGCGCCGTGAGTTTGGCGAGGTTATGGACCAATTTGCCCCGGACTGTTTGCATAGCCTTATCATGTTCCCGGAGTTCGCGAAGAGGTAACGTGGGTCATTCATCGTCCTGAGTATTCCGTCTATCTCACTTTCGCTGAGCTCCATTGGGTGAATAGCGTCGGTGGCTACACGAGGGACCTCGCTGATCTCGACAGTTTCTATCGCGGCGGCCGTCTTCGCCATCGTTTCGTCTGTAGAATGTAGCGTCTCTACAGCGCGGGTCGTCATAATTGTTTTACCACGCGCCCAATCTACGAATCCTAGTTCGTTCTTTATGATTTCGCCACCGCCCCGGTTTTCAGCAATGGTGTTCAGCGATAGGGGTTTTCCGGTCCTCATGTTGACGATCGGGACATTTGATGCTTTTAGTCGCAACCTACCACGCAGATCCAATTCGAACTTGGAGTAGTCGCGGCCGACAGATGGGACCACACCTTTTTCTGCCAAATTGTTGTAGTAGTCGTCTACAGTTGACTTGACTAATTCCTGACTTAGATCAACGGTGTTGGTAGCGCCACTTATTTTCCCCAATTGCGATTGGATTGGAACTGGAGTCTCTATGAACGGTGTTTCGTTATCATCGATGTCATCATCATCCTCATCGCGGAAATCGTCTCTGCCGATTTCATCCATGTCAATATCGTAATCAGCCATCTTTATAATTATATAATTATGTATTAAAGACAAAACCATACGAGTTTAATAGAGTTATTTATTTTCACTGAAAATATGTCTTCGAGTCAATACGGTCGCAAACTCAATCCATACCGCAGACTGCGTGAGCCCCTCGGGGCAAAAGGCGCGAGACAGAGTGTAGTTATTACGAACAACCCATCGACGATCGACCAGAACCAGCAGCTCTTAGTCCGCTTCCCCAACCTCGGAGCTAGCGACGTCATTGTGCCGGGTACTGTTCGCCTCACTTTCACTATTTCGCTGACGTCGACGGACGCGGACCGAACCGTCGTTCAGAACCTGGGTCGCGCCATCGTCAAGAAGACCATGATCAATATTTCTGGTAATGAGGTGATGTCGATCGACGACAGCGACGTCTACCATTGCTATCAGGACCTGTGGAAGACGGTACCAGAGCGCGAAAACGCGGTCTATCAGGGTACTGACACCAGCCGAAATAAGAACGTAACCAAACTTAGAATCGGGGCTGGTAACAAGGCAGATAACGTCGCGAGCTAAAACGCGAACGCGGCCACTTACGGCAACCGCTTCTACATCCCGCTCGACTTTGAGTTGCTGGAGAGTCACATGCCATACTATCAGAGTGTTTTGGCGGACCGCCTCGAATACGAACTAACGTTCAAGGACTACGGCCGAGCTATCATAGCCACCGACATAGCATCGACGCATACGATCGACAATGTTTCGTTGGAGTACGACATGGTCACGATGCCCGAACTCGCGCGATTGATCAGAACACAGTACTCCGGGCGCGTAGCCATACTTTACGACCGAGTTCTTCGCCATCGCAAGATGACGAAAGACAAAAGTGACACATTGTGGAATATTAATGTCAACGTACCCGCCCGCTCGATCAAAGGTATACTGATGCTGTTCGAAGAGCGTCGGTTCGAGCTCGGGGCTAGAAAAAGCGACAAATTCTATAACCCCAAAATCACAAAGGTAGAAGTGACGAGTGAGGGAGTCCCCAATCAACTCTACAGCGCGGGCCTTCGCGCGCACCAGCAGTGGGACGAAGTCAGAAAGCAGTTTGCTTCCCGCTCTAAGCGCTCCCTGGAGGTTGCCGCGGTTGCCAAAGACCTGCAGCTATCGGCCGTTTCCCTCGCGGAGTTCCTGACTACCAAATACGCGTTATGGCTAGACATGCGAGCCAGCGACGACGACCAAATGCACGGTAGCGGACGTCAAGTTGAGAACGCTAGCGAGGGTGTGACGATCCAGATAAAAGAGGCGGATGGAAATGGCGCATTGAACGTGTACTTATATATAATTACAGACGCACAACTGAACATCGAAGATGGTCGATACGTATCAGCGACCTACTAAAAATCAGTACCAATTCACGATTGGAGATGCCCACTCTGCCATAATATGTGGGCAGACAGGATGTGGAAAAACGGTTTTCATCCTCGACTTACTCGAGGGGTCCTACCGCGGTGCCTTTCGACACATTGTGATCCTGTGTCCCACTGTGTGGCACAATGATACTTATCAGCGGCGCCCGTGGATATGGACCGACCTGAGGTATACGTTATTGACCCCGGCGACAGGCTTCACGATTCGCTGCGTGTAGTCTACCAAAGATTCGAGGGTGAGCCCACCCTATACGTGATTGACGATTGCTCGGCCAAGGCGGCGATGACCAAAAAGAAGGACATGCTCTCTGAGCTCACATTTTCTGGCCGCCATGCGAGGCAAAGCGTATGGATCTCCACTCAAAAGTACAACGCCGTCCTTAAGGATCTGCGCGAGCAAACGAAATGGGTCGTCCTCTTTCACTGCAAGGACCGAGACTCATTCGATGAATGTCTTCGAGAGAACGACGTTATCCCAACGCGCGAGGAGTGCCCGGAGGTTAGACAGATGCTTTCGGAAACTAAGCACGCCAAGCTTCTGCTAAAGATTGATCAACCAACTGCTTATAAAGTTATTAATTAATTAGCAAATGTTGAACAAATGCTGAGCAATTGCTGAGCAATGTTGAACAATGCTTAACAAATATTTAACAATGCTGAGAAGATGCTTAACAATGCTGAGCAATTGTTAACAATTTGGTGCTATGCTGCGAGCTTTGTTGCGAGCATAACGGTGATCATAAGTATCGGGTGGTGCGCTTGGCAATATGTTAGACTTATGAGACTTGTCAGTATAGTTAAATTAATTTTAAGAAAATTAGCAATAATGAACTGCGACGAACTTCTCGATCAGCTAATGGAAGAAACCTCAACGCCGACTGCCGACACGGTATCTTTCCTGAAAGATAATGAAACCTCAACTCAAATTTCGATTGGGTTGAGTGCAACACGAATGAAAATGCTGCGCGACGAGAGCGGCTAGCTGCGCTGGTTGCTGGGGGACAATCGGAGCATTATCTCGGTAGGCGTCTCTCAGTTTGTCAGGTGGATAAGATGTCAGATGCGGAGATTGATAAAATGTATGCGCGATACTAATCTAGGTTAGGTGCGGAGATGACAAAAACTCTTGGATCGGCGGCGATCTAAAGTCTGACCCTTTTATAGGACACACTCTTAGAACAGCCTGCTGCTCAATTTATCACAAGTTTGGAATGTACTTAGCTCCACTGACAACCGCGTTGACCACGGGAAAACACTGTCAATTTGGACATATATGCCCACGAACTATAAGCTCAGAAAATGATGACACAAGACACACCTGCGAGAGTGACAGAACAGCAATCCCAGATTGCACCAACTCCAACAGGGTTGGAGTTGAACCCGATTGCACCTCCAACCCAATCGAAATTGGAGTTGAACCCGATTACACAACATAAAAACCCAAAAAGACAGGCAGCTGGGCTGGCAGCGGCTGCCACCCGAAAAGCTAAACAAGATAAAATACTCGCCGAGCTTCGAGATGCCAAACGGTCGTTGCACTCAACACCGTTGAACCCGATTGCTGTTGAGACAGCAAAACACCCGTTGGCAGCTGTTTCTCCCCCAATCCACGAATTGGAAGAGCAATCTCCGATTGCTGTAGCTCCTACCCCCTATTACCTCAACATTGTTGGACCTTATTGGAAAATCATCCCGTGGATTGTTGGTGGGGGTCTGACAGTTGTGGGCACCCTGTGTGTGATGAAATACCTTTCGAAACAACCCACAACAGTGTTGAAGGCGGTTCCGAAAAAAGTTATGAAACCCCAATCGCAATTGGATGCACCCCATTTAAACATTGATCGCGATCCCTTTTATATGCAATAATTATAACAATGGCTGAACAAGATGGTAAAATGATAGTGAATGCGCTTTATCACGCCGTGGTGATATCGGGTCTCAGTATCGGGTATGCTCGACTAGCAAAGATGGCCTTAGGAGGGTCCGCTCTCAAATTGGACTTTACTGTGAGAGACGTAGGGCTCGTGACTTTAGATGTAGCGGTCGCAGTTTGGACCCGAGATTATCTAATTAAAGCTGGAATTCTACCCGTTAATATATGGAAATAAAATGGCTTCGATCGGAATAATGATAGGTGGTGCGATTTTAAACGCATTGGCGTTCAGCGGTAGCAACTTTATATTCTCGAAAATGAGAAGCTCGGACGTGGATGAGGAGCGCAAGCGTCACGATTTAGCTGTAGAACAACTCCAGAGCGCAAAGGAAGCATGGTCGAAAAAACGAACCGCCCATCTGGACTGGGTCAACGAAGAGCTTCGCCGCGAGAATCACGCCGCACAAACTTTCCAGAACGTTGAAGAAGCCAACCGCGAGTACGCACGGGCATATCCGCAGAAAAGTCTCTCACCGCTGGATCCCGAGCCCCAGCTTTCAGATTTCTATGTACCGTCAGAGGCTCAAAAAGACCGCGAGATCACATTCATCGTCGTGGGAATGTTTGCGACGGGTCTCGTCAGCTACTATATTCAATCGAGATTGAAATAATCAATAATTATTTTAATTTATTTTTTACCTGGTGCAAAGAGTATGATTAATCTGGCCCGAGATTCTCTCAAGACGTGGCGCGAGGACGAAAAAGCGGCCACACTTTTCGCAAAGCGGATGTTAGATTCCCCAGAATTCCCTCTCCTGTTCCAACCCAAACGCGATTGAGGCTGCAGCGAAACTTCCAACAAAGGTTTATTATTAACGACGCAGTTACAGGCCGATCTGATGAGGGCATGTTGGAGATTGTCCGATATATTAGAATACTTCGCATACGATGGACACACGCAAACTTGATACCAAACTATCGGTTCGCCTGGCGCGCAAGCTAGCAAACACATACTACAGCCCCCGCGGCTACTGGAAGGGACTCGCGGCCATCAAGAACCTCGCGGCGGCGACCAAGGTTTGGCTCAAGAAGCAGGCCATCTGGCAGATCTATCTGCCCGCGCCGCGCAATATTCCACGCCCGAAATTCGACGTGCCGGTGCCGAACCAAGTTCACCAAGCAAAAAAAAACTGTTTCTCCCTCACGATCGCGTCGGCCGCAAAACGTACAAGTACGCACTGACAGTCGTTGACGTAGCGAGTCGCTATAAGGGGGCTGAGCCTCTGGCTGCGAAAAAGTCTAAGGAGGTGACCGAGGCTCTTTCCCGAATATATAAGAGGAGTCCTCTCAAATGGCCGAATCTTCTCCATGTCGATCCCGGCCGCGAGTTCATGGGCGCGGTCCCTCATCTATTGTCTAAACACAACGTTTCTGTCAGACGCGGCCGCGTCAACATCCACCGAGACCAGGGAATCGTGGAGCGATTCAATCGAACCCTGGCTGAGAGGCTGTTCGGTCATCAATATGCCAAATAGCTTGTAGACCCTCATACGCGATCGACCGCGTGGGTGGCCATGCTGCCCGCCGTGGTCTCTGCACTGAATGGAGAGGTGACCAGATTTATCGACAAGAAGCCCATAGATGCCATCAAGTCTAAAAGGGTGACGAGCAAGCCCTCTGACGTCTCGCGCGGGCGACCCGTTGGTTTCGAGGAGCAACGGCTTCAATCGGATGTTGACGTCCGGTACCTCTATCAACCGGGAGAGCTCGAAGGTGGCAGCCGCCGCGCGACTGATACCGTGTGGTCTCTCAATGTATATCATCTGGATAGATCTATTACCAAACCCGATGAGCCCGTGCTCTACTATTTGACTGATGGTCCATCTCGCGGGTTTGTTCACGAAAAACTTCTTGCGGTACCTTCTGACACCCAGCTACCCCCGGATCATCGGAGTCTTTAAAGAGGTTCTGTATGTATTCCGTCTGGTAACACGCGTCTTTTATCGTAGTACGCCGAGAGTCCTAATTTTTGTTGACAGTACGTTTTCATAACACCGTCTTTCATTTTAAATCCTCTATTTTGTGCTACATCTATAATGTGTTTTCCATCTTCTGTAGTTTCACTTAGTACTCGTTTATATTTATCCCAATTTAAATTGTTAGTTCTCTTGGACATTCCTTTCGCAGAGTTTTCATTAATTAATTCTTTAGAATTATCAAAACTAATTGAATTAAATTTTTCTACGAAATAACACTTACTAGATAACGCTATCGCCCTATCTCCGCTGAATTCCATTTTGAAAAGTCCTGGCTCTCTTTCGCTCCATTTATCCCAAGCCAACCATTTATTTTTTTCTTTTTCAAACTCGTCTAGTAAGTTAGGTCTAATCAATTCCTCTATTGTTTTTCCACTAACTCCTATATACATACTATCCGTGTCCATCTGTATTAATTCAAAGTCTTCTCTTTTTACGTATTTGTCTAGAAATTCGTAGTAAAATTCCAACATTATCAATTTAGCTAGTTGATAAACCGCTATTCCACAATGGAAGGGTCTCTTTACTGCACACCGGGGTTTTCGGGAAGATATTTCGTACGCATCTCCTATCTCTTCCAAATCGTCAAAGAATGCAGATCTTAATGCTTTGTCAACACAGGTTTCGTCTTGTGTATATGTCGTATTTAAATGTCTCTCAGTTGTCTCTATCATTTTTCCACAACACGAGTTTCCTAATAATTTCATTATGTTGGCTACTGGTTTCTTATTTGGTTCTACATCCCCCGTTCGTCTTGCGGCTGTAACTTCTTTCGCGAACCATTCGAAGGGTTTACCACTAATATAATCTGAAACACGATGAACTCCCGTTATTTCTAAGCCGTGTTTTAAATACCATTTCAACAGTGGCGCGTATAGCAGTACTTTAGTGGCGGTCATAGATCCCACCAATTTTTTTCCATCTCCTCTTGTTCGGCCAGTATCTTTTAAATATTCTAACATGTGTGCTGGAACTTCATCAACCTCTACTTCTCTGTTTATAAATATTGGGGACATATTAAACCCATATCTTAACCATACTTCTTCTCTTATAGCTTTTCCCCTGACTTTCAAATCTTCTACGAATTTTTTGTCTCCTATACTAACGCTTTCCGGAACGTGCTCGGCCTCGTATTCTAAACTATTACCGATAGTTTCAAATTCTGGCTGGAGATACGCCTCAAAATCATATACTATCTGATATGAATAAAGAGTAGTGTCGCAACCGATCTTTATATATTTACCCGTTCTTTGGAATTCGCATTCCCACATAACTACTAGGTTGAATTCTTTGCTTCTAATAAATTTATCTCTTCTCATAGTGGATGCGCGTTCTTCTTTTCTATGCTTTGCATGAATCTCGCACCCGTGCCAGTAACAGCCGTGATATTGATATACTGTATTTGTTTCTGGACAGTATCCATCTACTGGAGCTCCTAAAATACATCTTTCACCCCCGTGTCCACACTGTTCGTGGTGAATGTGAATTCCCTCCTGCTTTTCCACAGAGTACATCCAATCGATCGCCCCATAACTATTATAACTTTTTGGGTAAAACGCTTTCTCAAACGACGAACGCGGGCGCTCTAAATAATTACCATCACATATTACTTTTGTCTCACCTTTCATACATTTTGGTCCGTGTCTCTTCATATTACTCGCTTTCGTGAATTTCTGTTTGCAATTATCGCAGGCGTAAATTTTAGATAGATTTTTAAGGTTTTTTATCAGAAATACGTGATTAATAAACAGTCCTATTGTCATTGGTTTATTACCTATTGCCTTATAGTGCGCTGGTACCTTTTTCAACCACCAAACACCACCTTGTGTCGGTTGATATACTTCTATACCGATTTTAAAAAACTCTTCAACCTTTTTCATATCTGAAAAAGGAATTGGTGAAACCACATTACTGCCGGTGTATTGCTTACTAAGTTCTTTCGCTTTTTCTGTACATCTGTCAGGTCTTTTACCTGTTATATGCATAGCTAGAACACGCTGAACAGACAAAGGTCGTCATTATACTTATCTAAAGAATACATACCTGTTTTATTCTTCAACCATTCTGGAAGTTCTCCTCCTGCTGCTTCTTTGGATTGTAGTCCCAAATCTATTCTCCTACTACCCTGTATTAGCTTTACAAAAACCTCTACCCATCTTACAAACTTCCACTTTGTATTTGGTCTGTCTATTTTATCGGACATTATTCGTGTTTGCTCCTTATCTGACAGCCATTTTTTAACGGTTTTAATTGATGATAGTGGTTCGCTACCGATATTTTTGTGCATTATTATAGTTATAGGTTTTCCATTTTTAATTTCCTCCATATGTTCTAGCTTGTAAGAATATGAATATCTCAAATAAAAATTGGTTGTTATATACGGAGCGAGCTTATCGGACATGCGTTCAGACTCGTTAATGTCAATGTTTTTACGAAAGGATAATGTAACTACCCGTCTTCCATTTTCTACCCTTTCCAATGTTTCATCATGAGCCCCCAATATTTCTTCACCTTTTGCCACTATCGCGCGAACTATAGATCTTTTCTTATTATTTGGTATTGGGTGACCTGTGTGTCTAATTTGGGACAAATCATTGGTGCTTGAAGGTTTTATTACACTAGCCCTTAACCCCGCAATACTTTCTTTTTGAATTATGTTACCAACTTCCTCCGCTAGTGAGAGGTCTTTAAAGGCTCCTCGTTTGTGGGCGCGGGTAAACCGCTTCATAAACGCCTCATTCTTTGTGGAGTTTATCAGCTTTGTCAACCCCCTAACTCTCAACCGTTTACTATAAGTAATCCCTAGAGATTCGGCTTCTCTTCTCAAACTTTCGATTTCTGCTCTAGTTTCTGGCGTTATCATATTTTCTGTATATATAACCTATGAAATTTATCTGTTCAATTGGACGTGAAAAAAAAACATCATGTAAATTTTCGCGTCCAATTGAATATATAAAAATACATATATATAATGGAGTGTGTGACTTGTTGTAAAACGTTTACGTGTAAAGACTGTCTACGAAGGCATCTATCGAGACGTAGAAAATTTCCTTGTGTCGCCCCGCAATTTCCATGCCCCAGATGCTCTTAAATTCGTTAGTGCCCAACCTTAGATGTAAGCCAACTAACTATCATACCCATGTATGCAACTGTTTCGAGGGAGTACGAATACGGAAAAAAGTAATCTCATCGTGTGTTAATTTAATTGCTTCTCAGCCTGTTTACTCGCGCGTTGGAAGCCACTGAACGCAGCCACTGGCGAGCTGAAACTAGTACGCCTAAGACTGCAAGGAACACGGCCCACATTTTCATTCGGCGAGCCATCCAACATGCTTTTTCACCCAATCGTTTAGACTTAACCGGTGTCTCGGGAACCGCTGGCGAGCCGCCGTCTGTGAATGCCAGCTCTAGCATCGATTCGCCCATGCCAAGTGCTGTGAGACTTGACGCGATCATGGTGACTTGGGTGCGTAGTGCCTCACTGTTAGCTGAGGCAGCCTCCAAGTACATCGGCATTTTATCTTTTCTAGCGCGTTAATTTTATCGACCTCTGTCAGCTGGGCGTGGTTGTTAATTTCCTTGCCCAGGATTGTCGCACGGGCTACACAACCACAATTAATTCACGAGGGGTTATCGGAGGTCTATTCCTGAGAGCATCTTGTGTATATTTTCGTTGTTAAACACAGTTTCCGCTGTGTTTGTGCGTTGCTGGTGGCCTATGGAGCCTCTGTGAGGTCACTTGTTTCTAGTTTGGCCAAGCTGTCACCTAGCGACGCAAATGTCGCATCTATGGTCTCTTCTGCCCGGGTGGACTTCTGTTTTGTGACTCGTGTCCACTTCTAGAATTCGTGTTCATTGTTTACGACTTGAACACCACCGGTTTCTAGAAATAGTATTGAATGTTAGGATTTATTTGGTCCTCTTGTTGATGATATGGTATTCCTTGGCCTTCAGTTGAAAATATGTACATACAATGAAACCAGTTACAGTACAATAGAAAGCAACTTAAATAAACGGCGCATGTGTGATAAAAAACTAATTGGCTTGTGGACAGCGCTTCCACAGCAAAGAAAACCATGCTATTAAGTGAGTATATTACGTTAGATGACGTCAAACTGCTCCATTCTGATGTACATGCCTGCGAATAGTTGACTGCTTTGCGAAATCGTGTGATCTCATGCTATTTTTAGCATAAATGAACAAGCTTCCTAGAACTTTATGACAGCACCTAATACAATTTAGATATCTGTATTGTGTTCTGTCTAAATATATAAATGTACATACTGTATTTAAACGTGAGTAAATGATTAAATAATTGAGGAACGTACCATATACGGATCCAATACCTCCTTTTCGCTACAGGTCATGCGGGTGTGCTCGATTGTTCCGTCGAAATTAAGTAGCTCCGTAAACGTTGGAGGCCTATATGATGTAGGCACTCCGCCCATAGGCACGATGCACATCCCGTAATCCACTCCATCCACACGGTTCGGTGCAATGACATGTGTATCATTATATATGTGGTAAGGAGGGGGAGGGGGCAAATTGCCACTATATTTTATTGAAAGGTATGTATCTCTACATATTATTTAAAAATAATAGCAATATGTAAGTCTTCGTTTAAAGATTTTATGCCCCTTAAGTGGACCCTCGTAACAGCAATATTTTCTGTTAACAACATAGCAGGTTTCCGACCATTCAAGTAACAACAATGCAAACTCTCATTCACAGATTGAAAAAGCACTGAAGACGTGACAGCCAGTAATCATAATTTACATGAAATCGAAATTGACCATTTCCATCGAAAAAATGGCCGCCAAAATTCAAGATGGCGGCCATAACCCACGTACACTCCCCCACCACACTAAATATGTACGAAGTACATTAATTCTTGGCAACACAGAAGTCCGTTTATGGTTGAACTATGTTCTTAGAGTAAAATATAAGATGATAACATGTTTATAAATACGTAGCAATTGGGAATGTATGTAAAAAATCCAATATGGCCGCCAATTATCATAGTTGCCCATCCAAACCATTTATGTGAGTTTTAAAAATAACGTAGCATCAAAGCAAATTTGCATTTACACATTGTAAAACGGTATCAAAACATAATTCTCAGTGGTTGCTATTTATAAAACATCGGAACTTGAAGTTTCGTCAAAAACTGCTACCAAAACCTAAGATGGCCGCCACAATTATAACAAGTTCGCCCACCAAGCCATTCCGCCGCTAACACTATCAAACTATTGTTATATTGCATAAATGGTAGTGTATATAAACGTCATCACCTTGTTCCATTAGCTAGACGGGCAGTGACACACATTGTGATAGCCTAATATTTATATATTTATAGCCATATATAAATCCAAGATTACTGCCAAATGTCAACATTTCTACACTTTACTCCATGCTTGTCCTAAGACATTATATTTGAAGTAATTAACTGCAATCACAAATTGACGAACTAGACACTTTAAACTAGTTTGATAGCGTTATCAAAACCAGCTTTCATTTGAATATTTAATGGTGATACTTATATAAAATCAAGATGGCTGCCGAAATTAGCATTCCACCATGTATCGGTGTTTTGTCTAACATTTTGAGTTTGTGTGTTAAATTGGTCTCTTCTGAAATAAATGATGTGTTATCGTATGTTGGTGTGTCAAAGTCAAACACGTGTGTGTATTTGACACGCGACGCGCTGGTCAATTAATCCCTGTGTATTATGCTTCAAGTTTGAATAAAGCCATGCATTTCCGAAATAGTCGAAATAGTGTGAACTATATAGCAGTGGTGCCTGTCAATGACGGACCCACACATTAAGCAACAATACGTATATGGATATTCAATAGATATATATCGGAAGATTATAATCCACTGGTGTAAATACGATCATGACAAGTGATTAAAGAACATAGTTATTGCAGTATTAAAATGAGTTTCACAGGCAGCTTATAATGAACATGTAACAGTACAATGCTTAATGATATTCGAAAACTGTGTATTGGCATGCGATACACGTACATGTATGCTGTTAGCATCATGTTCGTGAACTCCGCTCAGTGAAAATAGAAAATGGTGTGATGGAGTAGAGTTGTTTTAGATTTAATTATACATTGTATATACTTCGCTAACACTTAAGTGCGTATGAAGCTACATGTAGGTATGTACTATTTCTATGTCAGTGGAACAAAACAAAGTTTACTGTTTGACTTCAGGCAATATACTTGATGTCATATCGCTCAACTTATAGGTTAAATCTCAGCAATATTAATATGAAGAACATGTCATTGCATCATTTGAAATATTTCACCATCCCTGCATAATAGTACAGCATTGGGAATTCAAATAGACGAAAATCAAAGTAACAAAGTGGTTATGTCTGTTTCATACAAATGCCGTACTTACTCAGGTATATTATAATAAGTTCCAAATTATAAATCGTGTCACTTAAGAAAAATAAACATTACGGTAACCGTCTTATCCAATAGTATATAACCCATATTAATAAATTGCTGCGGTACAATGTGAACGTATGGCGGCCATCTTAGAAGTTGGTGAACTGGGCATTTACCTAAGGATGTGTTACATTAGTTTGACTGTGTCGAATTAATATTATACTGTTTCTTTGTTTTAAATGATTAATGCCATCAAATAGATAACACGATGTAAATTGATGAGAAATCGTGATATTTGGCGGCCATCTTGGATTTTGGTACACAAATCAGTTATCCAAGTATGTTTTGCTATTGTCATGGCCATTTACTATGTACGTATGATCGTACGTAAGTATGTTTTGAAATGTTAAGTGATGATATATAATTAGTGACACGGTGGGAAATTAACGGAAAGTATGATTGTTGGCGGCCATTTGTTATTAATATGCATAATTTCTCACGTAATAAATATGTTTGAAGTAGCATAGACTTTTTATTTCACTTATAAAATATAATCCAATACGAATAAACCAATAACTGGTCATATGAAATAGTTTTATATATGGTTTAGTGTGGTGGGGTAAGGTAATGTTGTATTGGAGGCAATCTAGGATTTTTCGGCCATTTTGAATGAAAATGTTCTAGTTCGATTGTATGTAAATGACAAATACCAATTGCAATGTTTTTACTACGTTTTACAGAGTGTATATGCGATTATGAGGCAGTTTAGTTTGCAAATCAGCCCTTTTACGGACAGAAGTGTTGCTCTTAGTGGGGTCCACTTATAGGGGCATAACAACTTTAAACGAATACTTATAAAATGCTATTATGCGGAAATGATATACTGGGATATCTATATACCTTTCAAGAAAATATAGTGGCAATTTGCCCCCTCAGAGTGGTAATGGTGACCCCTCCAGGCACACCCACTAGTATACACTTGCAACATTAAACAGCCACCGCGTTAGTTCATCATTTTAGGCATATTTCTATGGAGCCCCGCAGGGGACATAGAGTTTGTTTTATTAATTCGTTCCCGTGGAAACGAATTGTTATTTCATGGGAACGTATTGTTAAATTGAGGGAACGAATTGTTAATTCGTGGGAATTAATTGTTAATTGTTACTCAATAAATATCTTGGGGAATCATTATTCTTGAATTAAACAACACTGCTGAAACATTAAGGGAACATTATCAGTATGCATTGCAGGCCACGTGATTACTATATGACACTGCTTAGGTAAACCGTTATGATGGTAGTTAATGTGTGCGAATGGACCCCAACATAATGGACATGCCACCTGTAATGGCTATCTGAAAAGCCATCTGGATACTGGCTGTACCAAGCGAGTCATTCTACTCATAGCCAGCACATGCACTTTGACTATTGCACCAAGAGTATTATACCATCAAATATTTAACAATGGCAATTGGCTTGAATATATTCCATACCTATCAATTGAACAGATCAATTGCCATCAATGGAGTCAAATGCCCTACAACTTAGGAATGGGTGGGGGGGGGGGGAGTTCGGGAGGGGGGGGGGAGGGGGTGCTATTGTTGCTCGGTTCTGTGTTCTCAGGCTGTCAGTATAGACCGATCTTTGTTTCGCTAGAATATCTGTATAATCTAGGAGAGAGATGGCAGGGCTTTTGTGCTTTCCATTTCTGGCTATCTGACATATTATTATTGTTGTTTCAAACATTTCAGTATTATCATAATATATATAGAAGCAAGTCATGTATTTGTATTGCTTTAATCCTTTAAGTGCTGGAAACGGAAATTGTCATCTGCTTTATATATTGTCTTCTTTATCAGTAGATATGGTTTGTCAGCACTTTAGAATCATTATACCTCCGCAATGAGTTGTGTGTGGTGGGGGTGGGGGTAGGGGACTGGAATCAGGTTGTCCGATACGTCCACAACGAGTTGTATTTGGTGTGGGGGGGGGGGGCTGGAGTCAGGTTGTCCGATACGTCCACAACGTGTTGTGTGTGGGGGAGGGGAGGGGACTGGAGTCAGGTTGTCTGCCCGTCCGCCCGTCTGTCCGTCCGTCACTAAACTTAACATCAGAGAAATATGTTATTATAACTTCTAGTTCCTTCATCGAACATTCTTAATATTTGACGCATGCATTCCTCTAAGGGTCATGGATTTGTCATAGCATGATTTCTCCGATGTTAAGTTTTGTGAAGAGACTAAGTATGTGACCTTGACCTCGGGATCAGTGGTTAAACACGACGACATCCCAGGGTCTACAGTCGTATATGTCGACGGACATCTCGAGATTGAAGCGGGCGTGTTTTGAAGCTGCCACCAGTACTTGTTATGTGAAACTGCTATTTTGAGAAGCTTTACATGTCGGGTACCAGAGTGAAGGTATCTGTTTCCCAGCGCCTTCAATTTGTTATCTTGCATTGCATTGATTTGTTACATTGGATTGGATTTTACTTGAAGCCATGGCCGTTTTCCGCCATATATAAAATAAAAACAACCTGTTGTGTGCAAGAAAACTGGCTTTATTTTGCTTTAAACTCATGGCTTACATTGTAACAAGCTTATTCAGTTTTGTCGGAGTACCTCCCTGTCAGCAAAATAAATGGCATGCGAAAAAATACCAACTATGACCTGCGACAAGTTAAACTAAGTTTATTATGATATATTATATGTTGTGCTTGACGTTCTTGTGCGACACTGATATTAGCGAATCTCTGTTTCATTTAATTCTCAACATCATAGTACTCGTATTAGTACGTTCTGTATTAAACTCGTTTACTGAATGTATCCACATGCAATTTATCACACCTGAATTATATACGATTAAAACAAACCATGCGATATAGAGGTGAAGGTGATTTCACGACGATTAACACGTACCTACGCACTTGCTGATCATCCACATATATGTAGTTGCTTCCTGTCACGCCAGGTTGACACCGGGCTAGTCTACTGAAGGGACGGAACATCAAGCACGTTGTGGACAGAGACAACAAGGTATATTTTTACAAGGATGATGTATTTACATAAATGATAAGCACAAACAATAGATGAATATGTCAGTGTCAGTACGGACAACGTCCCCTAGCAGCCACCGCCACAGGCCCTTGCACAACCAAGGCACATCCACGATTCTGGAACAGGTAGGTAAAGTCAAAAGTAAACGTCATCATGATCTGGATCAATATCCAATGTTAGAGATCGTTAAACAACTCCGGTTTCCGCAATGATGGGAGTGACGTTATACTAACGTCGTAAAGTTTACTGGTACTTATGAGACACAGAGCCTACTTGGGCGGATGGGGTCCATAACGCGTCGGTGAACGTCCCTATCGATTCATCACGTCCTTTGACGGAATGACGTCACCGGAATATGCCCCACTCGATTACGCCCTTGGTCCACGCGGAGCAGAGTCCCCGCTAACACACGGTGTCGTGTCGTGGAATCCAGAATAAGTAAATAAATCTGTGTTGCGTACTGAATTTACGCAGACACAAAGTTGGGACGTGCCGTCGCTCGTTGCTGACTGGCTGGCTGCCTGGCTGGTGTACTGGCTGGTGTACTGGCTGGGACTACAAAACACCAACGGTGTTGTTACCAGAATGTAACATGTTATAGTCTCAATAATAGTCACAGTAGTGCACATGAAATCAATATCATGATTGCATGGCAATATTAAACATCATCATATATTACAATGATGAAACATGATAAATTGCAATGTACACAAAGATATTTTCACTAATTGGAAGAAGGGGGCTGATGGAATTCATAAGTCGGAAAATGCGATATAACACATTAATGAACAGCCACTATATCTAGTGTACCCACCGATACATCTCTTCACAGCCGTACATGTGAATACAGACGTCATTCACAGTTATTTACCATTATTAAACAAACAAACAAAAATTGCGACTGACCATTAGTAAACAAACATTTGATTGCGACAGGCCTTACCTTGATCAGACTGCCCATGGTCAACTGCGCTAACTTAATAAAGAGCAACTGTGCCAAGTATTCTCCTGTGCAGACTCACAGTATTACATTACATTACATTACTAATAATAAACACTGTATACTCTAATCAGACTGTAGAATTCCACAGGCTGACCCAAAGCATCAGTGATTGAAACAAATTATACTTCACATCATGTCCTTATTGCAGCTTACTGATGTATAAATCAGTGCACTTACAGCAGAACTGTCTGATCTGGTCCATCCTGGTCGCAATAACATTTACAATATTTACAACACACTGCGAACGTAATATGACTTAATAAAATGAATGTAGAGACGACTGGATTAGGAGTTTACATGTGTTCCCCCAGAGAGTAATGAAAGTCGTCCAGAAAATTCACGTTACAATTGTGACATGTTAAAATTGGCGATATTCTCATGTATTGTACAGGGCGCAGACTGACATTGGATTGAATCGTAACATAAAATGCATGGCTAATGTTAGTGAACATTTCAATCGAGTTCGCCCTACGTTTTACAAGTACAATAAATTGCCAATGCAATTAGTCAGAGTGACATGCAACAAAAACATATGAGAATAATATGCCATTACAATACTCACGGAATGCTCCCACATGCCAGTCCTGTAATCGTTATCATTTACACGTAAACACGACGAATTAATGAATTAATAATATTTGATTAAGGGAGATAATCTACAACAGCGGATACATGCCATACGGCTTTTATTGACCAAGCGTTTGATCGAAACGGGGCCAAATAACTCAGGTAAATTAAATAGTGCAGTATTATCGAGGATACGATAACACTGCGTAGAATTGCCGGTCTTGGCAAGATACAGACTTAAATGGCAGCATTAGAAAGTAACAACAACATATGTACTTACCAATTCCCAGTGAAAACTTGCGCTCCAATGTCACAAGAATGAAATTGAATGTCCGACTGATAGTATATGGTACTACAACGAATATATACTCCCACCCTAGTGCATGACTATCCCATGTAGTCTGCTTGTCAATGTAAAACTTATGTGCCAACATTTGGCTTACAATTTTACGTAAGTGGACTGATGATCTGACAGTCAGTCTAGCTCATGAGATATCTGGTGAATTAGTCTGAAATACTTCAGTCATAAATAGGTATGACCACTAGGTAATTAGGCTAGCATCCAAGTCTGCATATACAGTGTAGATCACCCAGATATGACCAGTACAAAATCCAGTACTGGTGGTCATGCGCGGTTCCGGATAAAGCGCTATTCTCTCCAGCGGTGTATCCCACGGGCGATATTTCACACACCATACCTATTCGATCGTCCTGTACTAGAATATTCGATTACTGCTCTAGACTATGTGACCCGTGTTACAATTAATGGATGATAAAGAAAATAGTCGGCTACGATTCGTGACACTTCCGTGTGCAACGGCGCTATCTGGCCATGGGCATATTCATGAGTTCCAGGCACACATTCAACGGCGTCTTGTAGCTCGACGATGTTCGATGGTGCAGGAGTCGTGACGTCAAAGCAGCAGTCATTTCTCGCCCAGCAAAACTCGAACAGAAACAGGCCATGCAGCAAGAAGCCTTACCAATATCCGTAATGGTTTTCCCTACGTGAGTGGTACAGAAGGTCGAATACGGGCACATCTGTGGAATGTTTGATAACTCCAGAATGTGCGGAACAACAGTTGTCGACCCGAGTAGTACATTGAGGGCGGTGAACCACAAACACACACGAAACCTACTGTGCCTTTTCATTCCTTCGCTCTATTATCTGGCACTATATCCCGAATTGGGGAACGGTGTCATGTGCGAAAAATAGCATTGAAGGTCTTTTTAAATTAGCAACAAAAGCTCCGATGCATGCATGTGTAATGCTCATACAAGCTGTATGTGTGCCAATGCGACGCGTCTCAGATTATGTCGTAATAAATTAACTAATGGGACAATCCATGCGAGTTTGTACCTAAGGAGATGTGTGATATCTCATGAACACTACTTACAAAACGTACGATATGAATGTCGACAGTTGAAGATATGTTCACAGCAAATCCGGTATAATATTCCACATTTGCTATGAAAATTACCTCAATTTTCTACATGATTTACATTTACGTTCTTCCACACAACATCACATAGCTTTCATCTGATGTTGATTTTCACTCAATGAACGGCAATATTTATTGCAACAGAGAGCTACCAATATATACAATCTGACAATAGCTATAACTCAAGATGCAATACCGGATATTGTGTTGTATTATCTAGCTAATAAATATAAGCATTTCCTAATAACATCCCACACAAATTCTCCGGGAAATTAAAGTACGATGATATAAAGATCAGGGCTCCAGATAAGGAATTAATAATTTAGTATTGTCACTCCATCATTTCTGAAGCAATTGGGTATTTGAAAATTTTATTTGTGTAAAATGAATCACACTACTGTTTACACATCAGCAGACTGCACTTATTGAATAGTTTGCTTCTAAATGAAAACATATCCAAGGGGACAATTCTAATGAAATACCAAGATGTGTTTTGATGGGAAAATAAGAAAATATGCTATATTTACGGTCTGTTTATTGTTTTCTGTAGCATGACAAAGATACCACACATTTTTCATTGCTTTTTGATACTCACTACTTCTGATTTCAATTGGGTTTTTGGCAATATTATGGGTATTTACGCAAATATGCACCTTATCTGGAGCTCTGAATGATGATACCAATTGGCGTGGACTAGTAAGGCATCCGGCTCGCAACTAGGAGGTCGAAGGTTCTAGCCTCCGCTCGATCTGATATGGCTGGTTGGTTAGCCACCAGCTATTTAAATACATGGTACCGATTACCTACCTATCTGGGGGACGTTTCACTAAACTTCTTACGACTAAAATGTAAGTGCAAAATTATAATAGTCATTAAATGTCACATTAACAATGTTTTCGTGTAAACAATTATTGGATTTGCATTTATTGAGCATATGATGCATATGCAGCATATGCTCAATACATGTAAATCGAGCAATTGGAATTTCCAGGCCATCCTAAATTTGCATGTACGAACATTTTAGTGGTATGAAGTTTAGTGAAACGGGCCCTGATCCCTGGCATATGTGATAGGAATGTTCAAGTATTGACGTTCAGAGTTTAGGGTGTCTCATTAGTCAAACCGGCTGGCCGTTTTAATAGTGGTGACTATAGTGACTATAATAAACAAACCTTAACTTTTCTAGTGATGATACCTTTATTAGATAAATGCAAGTTATAGCCACCACTATAACGTATTTTATGTTCACCTGTGTCGTACTCTTTTAGTGCAAAGCCTCTTTATTTCGAGCATCACTTTTACCTCCCCCTGTGGGTCGCCTATAATTTCCACTGTCACATGACCAAATTTCACAAAAAGCCACAAATTTCATATCTTTGACATATCGGCGTTTTTCTAGACCATCTGATCGACTATCTTCTTGGACTTTGTGAGAAGAGGTAATTTAATTACGTGGAGAGGCGAGGTTTGGCGGATAATATAAGTTAAAGACTCGCGTGTATTGACGCTCGTGTTACTGTGTAAAGGCGTATACGGCATGTGTAGTCGCGGCGACGACAACATGGAACAGCCAGCAGATGCGCCCCCAGTAGTTACACGCGTGGCGGTGTTGGGACATAGTTTTGTGCATCGTCTGTGCACGGACATTTCGTCGGGTCGTTCGGCGGTCAGGAAACAAGACTTCGGCCTGGACCAGTGCCTTGTTGTGTTCCACGGAGTGGGAGGTTTTCCTGCTCTCGACAGGACGCGGTTTGACCGGGAGTTCACGCCATTCTTGGACAGACACCAGCCTCAGTTGGTGGTCCTGCAGTTGGGTGGGAATGACATTGACTGTCGGGACTTTACGCCGGCGCGAGCCCTCAGCGTGGCAAGCGCACTGGACGACCTGGCGCTGCACAACAGGCGGGACTTCCACGTCGGGAAGGTGTTCGTCTGTGAGCCATTTACACGCATTCACCCTCGCAACGTGTCCTTGGAACAGTACGTAGAGGCTCGTCTGGCGGTCGTGGACATCATGGAGACCCTGTTGGACCAGTACGCGGCGATCCAGGTTGTGGCGCCACAGGCGGACGCTGGGATGTTCCACAAACATCTATCACAGGGATGGAGTGCATTTGCATGACTTTGGCCAGCTAAGATTTTATCGGTCTTTGCGTCACGCGGTAATGACGGCAGTCCGAATGCCTTGAGACGAACTTTGTTACGTGTTCAGCAATGTAATTGTCAGGGCCCGTTCTTGCAGAATTTTTGGGGCGCGTGCTAGGTGCTCGGGCTTGAGAAATTTGTCTCAGTGAGAAATCCATATAATTTCCTGTATTTGCTACTAAAAATGTTTGTTTTGAATTAATTTGCATCACAAGAAACTGAATCAACAGTAATTTCAAATATAATTTTCTGTCTAGTGCTTCAAATCACTGAGTCAGGGTTTCTTAGGCTCGGGTGCCGGGTCCGTGCTACGGATGTTTTGTGGGTCCGGGCCCGGGCTTGTGGAGTACATACTCGATGCTCAAACTGGTCATGAGTGGATTGAGTACTCGGCACATGTGTAGTTTGGGGGTCCTTGCTGGATGAGCAAATTGATACCAATTTTTAACATGTTTAATTGTCCATACCTATTATACAATGTTATTTACTTTGCACACCAGGTAAAAGGATGGCTATATATGGATATACAGCTCTTTCCGTTAACTTGGTTAATGAGATTGTCAACTGCAGTCTACAATTCCTTACTATTTTTCTTATTTCTCTCTGAAAACTTACCTTGGAAATAGAAAAAGAAGTGTTGATCACTTACATAATTTGAGACCAAAAACATTTCAAATTATAGTTTGCTCATTAATTCGGGTCCCCCCATTAAACCATGATCGGCGTGTGGCCGTGTCGGTGGTCAAATGGCATAATGTTTTACCTTAATTGTTGCCTTTCGCTATGTTCACATGGGTATCTGCACATGATTTCAATGCTACCCTCTTTTCATTTTATTTTGATTTTACCCGCTCGTTTAGGTGTGTTGTGTCTCGACATGTCGCTGTGGGCGATTGCGGGGGCGTATAATGTCATTGGGTGTTCTTTGCGAACATGGTAGCCACGGGTGGGCCGGCTCATCCAAGGTCTAGTTGTGACATGTGATGTTGTAGTTCAATCATATGTTAGTCGTTGTGTGTGAAAGCTGTTTTCTTAACACAACTTATTCGAATGTGACGTCAGTTTCTTACCATGTTACTATTGCATGGGACAGGGCTGGTTTCTTACTGCGTCTTATCTTGGTTGTGTGAATTGTTTTCGGTGCTACCGCTACTGGTGGGTATGAGCTGTCTGCCGTGTGGTGCGTGGTCATCATTACAGTGCAGCCGGTTGTAGCTCACCGGGTGGTGCTGGTTTCTGAAGACACCCCTTTTGTTGTTTCGAGCGTTTAATTGCATGGGGGCCTTCATGTGGCTCGTCGCTATGATTGGGTACCGGTGACAGGAACACTCAAATTTGATTCGTTCAGTTGGTACAAGTTAAGTCCATTCTTGCCATATCAGGGTTTCATTAGAGGGTGAGGGACAGTCACATAATGGTTTTGGGTAGTTCCTGTTACCTGTCCTGCCGTCATGGCTGCACGGCGTGTTAGTTGGGCTTTAGCTCTTTAGCTCTGGTTCTCTGCGTGTGAAATTGGTCTCGCTGTCTGGATGTTTTTCACCCAGACAGACATGGGATGGGTTTCTTAACGTGTGTTACATTCTGTGTGAGAATGATTGTCGCCCGCAGGTTACAAATTATATGGTGGGTGTGGTAATTATTTTCTTAACACATGTATGCGTGAACATTTGTTGTTAGCATGCTATATTTGTGCACGTGAACTTGGTTTCTCAGGCGAGCTTTATCAGTTTCTACAGGCTCACATGTCTCACGGTACTATCTTCTTAGCGCATTTGGGCTTAGTGCTCATACTTTATATGACTTCCCAGTTTTGTTACAGGCATGGTGTATGCTGGTAGCACCAAGTCACGCGGTTATTTACCAGTCAATTCCATTTAGTAGTTAGCAGGTTTTCTGTCCAGGTCATGAACCGGCGGCGCAAGCGGACGGCTTCGGCAGGGGACTCCACGCTTTCCAACCGCCCGAAGCGCAAGGCTCTACCAAGGTGGTTTCCTCTCCCAGACGCCGTTACATCAACGTTGAGCAGTGGACAGACGCATTTGCAACATATGCCTCCATTCTTCGTCTGAAGCACCCTGAGCTGGCAGAGCCCCTCGCACAATACTCGGCGACTATTCGGTTGATTGCTCGAAAACAAGGCAATTGGTTCACTTATGATCAGCAGTTCAGGAAACTGCGGCAGCATATGCCGCTCCCCTGGGATTCAATACACCATGAACTCTACTTCAATGCCCTTCGGCACCGGCACACATTTCGTGCCAAGCCCGACACAGACGGACGGGAGGCCCAATCAGACCACCCAGCTTCCACCCGCCCTGCCAACACGTGCAACAAATTCAACAGCGGGTCTCATTGCACGCTTGTCGATACTGCGGCATGTCACACCCATTTGTCAAATGCTGGAAACGTATCAAAGACGAAAACAAGTCCAAGGTCAAAGCCCAATCCAATTCATCCTCAGCCGGACACGGGCCTGTACCACCAGCTAATGCGAGGCCCGGTGGCCACTAATCATCACAGTTCATTGCCCACGCCCATCAGCTGGCAAGTTATAAATTCACCACCTGCTTCAAGGTTATGATCCAGACATAACTAAGTATTTAGTGGAAGGTTTTTGTCATTTTTTTTCGGTTAGAGTTTCAAGGTGACAGGACGGTACAAGACAGTCCTAATCTCCAGTCGGCTGCTCTTCATGCTGATGTTGTATCCAGTAAACTGTAGTCAGAAGTGTCTCTTGGTCGTATGTCGGGAGGTCACGCGGATATGCCTTTCTCAATTTTAAAGTTAGTCCCCTTGGTGTTGTCCCTAAGAAAACAACAAAATAATTTCGACTCATTCACCACCTTTCCTACTCCAATGGTTCTGATATGTCAGTGGATGAAGGTATCCCTGGTTGCCACTCTTCTGTCAGTTACTCTCGTGTCGAGGACGCTGCCATTCGTATAGGGGCCTTCATGGCGAAGACTGACATAGAGTCTGCTTTCCGGATTATCCCCATTCACCCATTTGACTATCCTCTGCTCGGTTTTCAGTGGAACAACCTCTACTATTACGATAAATGCCTCCCTATGGGTGCGTCGTCCAGTTGCAAGATTTTCGAGACTTTCAGTATAGCTTTGGAATGGGTCGCTACGCAAATATTTTCTGGCCAGTCTGTGGTGCACATACTCGACGAATTCTTGTTCATAGGGAACTCTTATGACAGTGCTTACAGCTCCCTGCGTATTTTCATGAATCTGTGCTCCCGCATTGGGGTCCCACTGTCCGATCCCAAAACATTCCGGCCTGACACCACTATGACGTTCATGGGCATTTCTTTAGACGCACTGCGCATGGAGGCACGCTTGCCTGAAGACAAATTGTGTAAGGCTAGTGCTTGGCTGCACGACTTCCTGGGTAGATCATCCTGTACACTGCGAGAAGAACTCCTGTCGCTCATTGGCTTTCTAAACTTTGCCTGTTCTGTCATACTGCCTGGTCGTACGTTCTTTCGTACATTGACTAATCTCTCCATAGGAGTGGACAAACTGCACCATCACATTAATATGAATAAGGAGGTACACTACGACATGACCTTATGGTTGGATTTCCTCACGCATTTCAATGGGACATCCTTTTTCCTCCATGATCTGAAATTGACTAGCAATTCTCTTCAGCTGTATACAGATAGCGACAGGTTCTCTGGTTATGGTGCATGCTACAGGCGGAAATGGTTCTATGGTCGCTTCCCCGCGGCTTGGTGCACAGTTAATATCACGTTTCTGGAGCTTTTTCATATCGTGATAGCCGTTGAGGTGTGGGGTTACCTGTGGAAAAATCACCGTATCGTTTTCAATACCGATAACCAAGCACTAGTGTATATTATTAACAGGAAGACATCTAAGGACAAGACAGTTATGTTCTTTGTCAGGAAACTGGTTCTTGCGTGTTTAGTTTAGTTTAAACAATATTTTATTGGCAAATGTACAATATACATGTTACATAACAAAATACAAGGATTTGAAAACAAGCTAGAAGCTCATATGAATTCATCTCCCTACAAGATATAAGACAGTGTAACATACAAATCATATGTAGTGCGCATTGCAATATACAAATTTGACTGATTATATTGTTTATAAACGTAGTGTTAGAGAAGGAACAAAGATTATATAATGAAATAAAAAAGAGAGGAAAGGAGTGGTGATTTTGATGGTGAGAGCTGATCGGATAACCTCTGTCAACTGACTTGTACCATGGCGTCTTACTACTCGGGGCTGCCGGCGCGACTTATGATGAAGACGATGCGTAGTATTCCCCCCTCCCAGCAATACATTTTGGTCTGACATATAATGATGAATATAGTTAATACGATTAGAACCGCATAGTTGCTGTAATATATTTGTGAACTTGTAGGAACACGTGTTTGTTTTTCTCTAATGAAAGGTGCTCATTTCCGTTTTTAAAAGATTATCGGCAATAACTGGACAATCCAGCCCAGCTAAATATTGTTGACGCTGTAGTTCATAGTTTGTGCATGCTGTTAGGTATGGTCTACAGTCTCTTGTGATCCACAAGAACATAAAGGGGAATCTACTATTGATTTTCGGTATAGGTCGTAGTTGAGCGAGCAACAAGCTAGTCGTAGGCGAGCGTGCAATATTTGGTCTCTCCTGTTGCCTATGTTAAAAAGTTGTGTTGATTTAGATGTATTTTTGTTCATTCGATACTTAAAGATGGATAGGCTAGGTGAGTTTAATAATTTCTGCAGGTAATGTGTTCCATTCGCGTATAGCAGACGGTAGAAATGAGTTATTGTACATTTGAGTGCGGCAAGGAATATGTGGAATATCATCCGCGTTGCGAAGGGCGTAGCGATTTTGTACTTGAGTCGGTATAAGAGTATGTAGATAATTAGGTGTAAGATTATTTTTCATTTTAAAGAGTTGTATTAGCTTATGTTTTCTTCTTCTGGTACTTAGCGTTTCCCACCATTTTAAGTCGCGATATAAATTTCTATACTGCATAGTTTTGTGGCTCCTGTTACTATTCGTGTGGCTTCATTTTGAATTGCGTCCAAATCATTTTTCAGTTCACAAGTGCAATTGTCCCAAATGACATCGCCGTATTCTATGAGAGGTCGAATGGATGAGAAGTATAAACGTTCAAGACCCGATCTATTTAGGAGGAATTTCAATGAAACGTAGGATGCCAATTCGTTGTTGCCATGCTTTATTTATGCAGCGGGAAATGTGTGTTTTCCATTTACCATCTTCTGATAATGTTAAACCTAGGTGTGTATGTTCACTAATGGGGTTTAGTGTTACATTGTTCATGATAAGATCTGGGTGTTGCGGTTTGTTTTGTTTTCGAGAAAATATCATTGTTTCCGTTTTTAATGGATTAAACGTGACCAACCAGTCTCGCGACCACTGATTAATTGTTTTGAGGTCATCGTTAAGAGAAATGGCGGAGGTGTTCGGGTCGTCGACTATGATGTATAAGCTCGTGTCATCGGCAAAAAGTCTAATATTCGATTTGATTTCCGTGACTATATCATTTATATAAAGTAAAAAGAGGAGTGGGCCTAGGATAGACCCTTGAGGAACGCCGGCATTAATAGTGGACCAGTGGGATGAAGAGTTTGCGTAAACTACTCTCTGTTGCCTGGAAGATAGATAAGATGTAAACCATCGGTGCAAATTGCCAGTAATGCCTGCTGAAGACAGCTTATAAAGAAGGTGCCACGGTGCCAGACCCTATCAAAAGCTTTCGATATATCACAAAAAACTGCACGAACTTCTTTGCCGTCATCCAAAGCCTTACATATATCATTGTATACATATAGTAACTGGTTTACTGTTGTCTCCTTTGACGAACCCCGATTGGAATGGTGTGAGAATATTATTATTAACTATGTAATTATATATATACTTATATTATGGATACAGCGTTCCATGAGCTTCCCGATACAGCTTAAGAGTGATATAGGCCGATAATTTTGTGGATTTGAAGGATCATTCTTTTTGAATATTGGGATGACGTTAGCTAGTTTCCATGAACATGGAAATTGAGAGGAGTTGATTGATATATTGAATATTAAAGAAAGAGGTGATGAAAGCTCGTTTGTACCTTCTCTCAATAGGCGAGGACTTATAAGGTCTGGACCACATGCTTTGGACGGGTCGATACGGGATATAGCGTCACATATATCTCTTTGTGATATGTGAATAGAAGATATTTTCTGTTGGGGTAACGTAAGAGGTGGTAAAACTTGGTTACTGTCATCAATAGAAGATTGTTTACAGAAGTAGGCGTTAAGCATCTCTGTTTTTGGCTTCAGTTCCATTTTCTATAAGTATTGGTATTTGTGGGGATGAGCCGGCTTTGTCTGTTAGTTGCTTGGCTATTTTAAACCATGTTTTTGCTAGAATGTCACTCGTATTGATGGTTTCTATCAATTTGTTTTTATGTTCTAATTTGCACTTTCGTAGGAGGCTTGTCACTTCGTTTCTTATTTTTCTGAAGTTGGCCCAGGCGCTTTCGGTTTTACACGATTTTGCTTTTTTGTGGAGTCTATGTCGTTTTCTTATTAGTCGGCGTAAGCTATTATTAAACCATGGGATATCATTAGGTCTAATAGTTACAGTTTAATTTGGTATAGATTTGGATGCAGCATCAGTAATATATCGGTTAATGACTTTATCGTTGTTTCAATATCGTCAGGTTGAATTAAGTTAGCCCAGTTATGATTTTTTAGTATATCTCTATAAGCGTTAAAATCTCCTCGGTCATAAAGCCAAATTCGTCTCTTATAGATTGATATTTTGGGCTTATTAAATTTCATTACACAAACGATTGGGCAATGAAATCGGACAAGATCTGGTATAAATGGATCCGCGACAAAGCTGGTGAGAATCTTGCGTGTTTGCGGCTGAATCTTGTGTTTACAGCTTCGCATATTCCTGGTAAACAATGCGCTGATGCGCTTTCTCGTTTACAGTTGTCGCGGTTCAGAGTGCTGGCGCCCGACAACGAGAAGGAGCCGACGGTCCTGCCCACCCACCTCCAGCCGCAAGATTATTGCATGAGCTTGAAGTTTTGCTGAATGCGTCGCTCTCCTCCTCCACAGCTAATACTTAGTATAGTGGGCATGGGAATCAATTTCGCCGATTTTCCACCACTATGTTTGGGCATGAGTGCCAGCCTCCTTTGTCAGTCACAACGGTTGCCATTTTCATAGCACATCTACATGGTCTTAAGCTTTTGAACAAGACAATTTCCACGTACCTGTCCGCATTGAGCTATGTCCACAATAATTTGCGTTTGCCTTACCCAACGGTTAGCTTCCTAATTACAGAACCTTCAGTACCTTCGCTCGCTGCGGAGAAATTGCTCAGACTTCTCAGTTAGACCGAAATCTGGTTAAATATGAGGATATCATGCTGACACATGACTGAAAGGATAATGCTCCTCTGTCAATGACCGCCACATTCAGAAATTTTAAACACAATTATGGCAAGCCTCACGAAATCTCCTTTTCACATGGGCACACTGCTGTGTCGCCAGTGTCAGCATTGGCGACGTACATTGGTTACAGGGGGAGGCGCCCAGGACCACTCTTCCTTCTGAGTAACGGCGCTGTGGTTCCTCGTTCTGGGTTTGACAGGCAGCTCAGGAAATCCCTTCCTTTCTGTGGTTTAGACTGCACCAGATACAAATCACACAGCTTTCGGATCGGCAATGCATCAGATTGCGCTCAGAGGGGATGTTCGGATGCCTATATAAGATATGTGGGGCGGTGGAACAGCGATGCATTCAGGAAATACATTCGAATTCAACAGGACTGAGCCTTATTCTTAGGTCACGGAATTGCATTTTGTCATTGGTGTAGGCTTGTTTGCTTGGGCTAACAGGCTTGGTAGGCGCAATCAAGTTCGGGACTCAGTTAGCTCAGGCTGTTTGCTATATTGTATATATTCGTGTGAATGTTTGGTCTAATTTAAGCCTTTTGGTGGTGTATATATATTTGAAGAAACCAAAAATGAAAGAGCTAAGACAAAATGGAATGACGAATTGGCGGATAAAAATATAAATTGGAAGATAGTCTACACCAATAATTTGATAACACTATAAGTTCTAAACTTAATAATTTTCAGTACACATTTTTGATGAGAATTGTCGCTACAAACGATTATCTACATAAGTGTAACATTGTCAGCTCCAATGTGTGTGATTTTTGCGCCATGGCTCCAGAAACAAATAAGCACCTTTTTGGGAATGCACTGTAAGCCAACAGTTTTGGTCACAGCTGAATACCTTTTTAAAGAATAATAATATTGTATGTAATTATGATTCGCACACTGTTTGCTTCGGAAAATATGAGCAAGATAACAAGTTTTTCAACTTTGTATCATACTAGGAAAATACTTTATATATACATGTAAATTATGAAACACGGAACCTAAATTATCAGATAAGCTGTCAACAGTCTTAATATTCAATTCAATTCACTTTGACATGGACAACATCCAAAATGGCAGCCAATTGTGACATATTTTGCATATAACTACTCTCACACTCTATATCAAAGCAAACATGATACTGATATTGGATATATTGACACAATAAACGCTTTCAGTACGTTCGATATGTTCGTAGACAAGTTGTGAACAGGGGAAGTCCAAGATGGCCGCCACATATAAGCAAAGTATCATATAACAATAATGTAAACTACTGATAATTAAGTATATAACTGCATATTAGCGCCATATCGTAGTAACTTGGTATAGATGTATTATATTTAGCATACACTGAACGTTTTCAGTAACTTAGAAATATAATTAAATAACTGTGCCAATAGCAGAAGTAAAAAATGACCGCCAAATATTAAAAAAGCCACGTTGTCGTATACTGTGCTAATTGCATAATAATTACTGGGAGTCGTAGTAAGGGAGTCAAAATGATACCACTTACCGTGATATCATTTATAACCCTCTATAATACCACCACCACCCCCGAAAAATCAAAAAATTGGTTAACGAGGAAAATTGTCTCCCGACAGCAAATTTATGAATTTTTGGAGAAAATAATTTTGAAAAGAGGGAGTCAAAATGATACCATCTCCAACCAAAAGTTGGTGGTGGTATTGTAGTCCCAATTATATTGGTAATTGACTTTTGAAAAAAATATATTGGTGCCATAAATACATCATGTTTTTTTCACATCCAATTGAACAGATACATTTCATAGGTTATAATAAAATATTATTAGAGAAAATGGATAATACAATACAATTGGAATTGAAAGCTTTTAATGCCTGTGTTGAAGAAGTTTACGAAGAATACGGGGGTTATAGTCCTATATATAAATTCTATAAAATGAAAACACTAGGCGATATCGAATACATGAAATATCAGCGTAATTTATTACGCTCCGATAAAAACGTTGCATTTACAATATTATACCGACAATTATGCGAACTATACAAGAGGCAAATACAAACATTAAGACGGATAATGCGTATCGGATATGAAACTAAGGTGTATTATATGAAATTGTTAAAACCCAACGATTCGTTTACGAATATACGTTTATACGATATCGCTTATAAAGATATTGAAAAATTATTATTGAACAGAACTAATTAATTTATGTTGTAATCACAACACCAACCAGACGACAATGTTCCAATTACACGCGTTATGAACATGTAAATTAGGTGTCCCACCTTACACGTATATTAAGTGTCCATTTATAGAGAGATTTACACGATTACATCTTCCGGGATGTAAAATAAACACACTGTAATATATACTACACACACGGTTATTTATAGCCTTATCGATGGTATGTAAACAGGCTATCGATTTACACAGGTGGTGTGTACACAGTTTATAAACACTTAGTGAGGGTTATATAGTTCACGAATTTCCGGGATGATTCGTTATTTAATTTTGTAAAAAATATTTATAATCTAAAGCTGAACACCCCCTATTATATAGAAAACATATTAATATAATAAAATAATTAATCAATAATAAATAACATTTTTTTTTTTATTTCCACCAGCAAAGTTAGGTTTATATATGAGAAATAAACACATATATACATTGCTGGGACGCTAGCAGTAATCTCAAAAGTGAGACAGGTTTCGCCACATGTACTTCACTCTGGCCGCTCTACACATTATAGCGGATGGAGGTAACGAAGAGGAGGGGGTAATAAATTGTTTACTGCACCAATATAATTAATTTTATAATGAATTTAAAGAAAATTATAAAATTAATTATTTAATAAAAATATTAATTTCCTCCGACTTTATTTCCAAGTTTTACCCTAAATTTATCCCAATCAGTACACTCAATTTTGGGCATGGTGGCGCGCGCCTTGATTCTTATATCATTTTTTAATTCTTCATGTCTCCCCATTTCTTCCACCACGGATTCAAACTCTCAATTTGATATTTTCTTATCGGCCAACGCTTTGGACACCATAACGTCGATGCTATTTTTCTTAGACCTAGCGAGAACGGATATTCTATCATGTTTTCTACATTTTTTCTCGAATTTTCCACCCGACGCCCTAATTACTATACACAACAACCCAGAAACGGCCGACACCGCACATAAAACCCCCGCTACAGGAACCGTTATAATGGTGGATATAGTTGCAGCTGTCCCCGCCCCACACACCACAGAAACACTCGCCAGAGCCGTGCTAGATGCTTCAGCTATGTTCACCGCGCTCATATATTTGTTAGCGTTTCTTTTTCTATTTGTATATTCTCTAACTAAAATATCCTGTATAGCGACGATATTATTCAACCTAAAATCTGAACTTCTTTTACCAATATGATCAAATTCGTGAATTGGATTGGTATTGACAATTGGAAGCGGTGATTCTTCATGATTTTCATATATATTATTTTTTTTTTTATTTAATATTTTTTTATTATTTTTAAACAACATATACAACACATGATCTAACCACTGTGACTAAATCGCAGAAATGATTTGCACATGCACTCATTGTACTTGAATTAAGTTTTTTAGAGAAAGAGAAGAACAAAATAATAGAAAGCATAGAGGTAAACAATCAGGAAGAAGGAAGTATCGAAAAGTATAAAATATCAATATGGTATTTACAAATTAAGTTCAATTTACAATGAACAATATGGAAGAACTCGCTGGGTTAGCGATTTTCGTAACAAAGTTAATAACACTACCTTCGGAAAGTCTAATTAGATCATCACCGGAGAACAAAACCACCGATGAAATATCTCCAGCGAGTTTATTGACTCCAATCCCCCGTTCTTCCCCATCTACTACGAGATTTATCGTGACCGCGCCCACAGGTTTACCATTAGCATTAACCGAGCAGACCGCCATTCGGAGAAGTGTACCTGGAGCTGTCATGGTGTATCCCCCATATCTATTACTCGCACCGAACGAATATTCAGGGAGCCCCTCAACCAATGAGCCCCGCTTCTCAGCCCAAACTGTTATGACACGTTTTTGCGTTTTCATTGTTTTCAACAATCCGGCAAGCCCCCCCGATAGAGGTATGGGCCTCAGCACGAATATTTTCAGAGGCCTCCTCAAGAGCTTTGGTCGCGGCTCTACGAACATGTTTCAGTTTATCGGAAACTTCGGTTATCCGTCTAGTTCGGTAAGTGCAGCATTCTCTGCTGAGAGAGTCCTCTAAGCGCAACGCATCATAAGCCTCCGTAATGGCGCCTGGTGGCCTTCTAGGGCATTTTTCAACACACCGGGCCTCTTTTTGAAATTCAGTATTTTTCCGCTCTAGTTCAGCAACCGCCGCTTCTTCTGATGAGAGTGTCCTCTGAGCGCAACACCCCATAAACCTCCGCAGCGCCACCTTGTCTTCTCGGACTTTATCAATACCCGTTCGGACCCCCTCAACCCCCAACCGGGACTCCTTTCGAAATTCGGTTATTTTTTCGTCTAGTTCAGTAAGTGCCGCTTCTCTGTTGAGAGAGTCCTCTGAGCGCAACATCCCATAAGCCTCCGCAATGGCCTCCTTGTGGTCTTCTCGGACACCCTCAACCCCCGACCTGGTCTCTTTCAGAAATTCGGCTATTTTCCCGTCTAGTTCAGTAAGTGTCGCTTCTCTGCTGAGAGAGTCCTCTAAGCGCAACGCAGCATATGCCTCCGCAAGGTCCACCTGGTGGTCTTCTCGGACTCCCTCAATCCCCAACCGGGCCTCTTTTCGAAATTTGGTTATTTTTCCGTCTAGTTCAGTAAGTGCCGCTTCTCTGACGAGAGAGTCCTTTAAACGCAACGCATCATAAGTCTCCGTAAGGTCCGCCTGGTGGTCTTCTCGGACTTTATCAATATCCGACCTGGCCTCTTTTCGAAATTTGGTTATTTGTTTTCCTAGTTTGGTAAGTGTCGCTTCGCTGATGAGAGAGTCCCTTAAGCGCAACGCATCATAAGCCTCCGTAAGGTCCGCCTGGTGGTCTTCTCGGACTTTATCAACACCCGTTCGGACTCCCTCAATCCCCAACCGGGGCCTCTTTTCGAAATTCGCTTATTTTCTCACCTTGTTCGTTTAGTTCCGTATGCGTTTCTTCACGACTTTGTGTATTCACAGCCAGGGCATATTCTCTAAGTTGTTATAGTAGACTCCTGTGAATATCGTCCGTGGCCGCCGATATAGTTCTATTGATCAAGGCTTTTGTTTTTTGGGTAGTTAAAAAGTCGCCCTCTGTCGGGATGAATCCCCCTTCTGTCGGTTCCAATTTATTTGAATTTGTCACCCAATCGGAAGAACTACCTGGTCCGTATATACTCATTTTCAATAATGTTGATAATATATATATATATATAAATTACGAACATGCGTTTAATTCTAATTAATTTTAAAAAATTATAAAATTAATTAATTTGAAATTTCTAGGACGACCGAAATCGGGTAATCGTTCTTCAACTCTCGCCCTTTATCATCAATAATAGAAATCTTCAACTCGTGGATGTGTCCCGATTCCAAAACTTTCATCTCGGGGTGTGGGAAGTCTAAGGTCACAGTCTCGCCAAAGAAACAATCTCTGGCGGGCACGGTTTTAAGTAATGTGCTGGGGGATGCGTCTACCGTGTTGTACGATGTGTTCACCCGATCCATGCTTTGCCACCAATTTCCCTAACATCTTTGAACAATATAGGCTGCCCAAGATTACTACGATGGAGGCGGTAAACGGGTGGAAAGCAACACCGATGCAGTTTTGGCAGAACCAAATAAATTTCGCTGTATGGTGCGCAACAGCCGGGTGTGGAGTTTCAAATAAAGACCATCTGACATCCAAGAATGTCATGCTCTGAAGTGTCTACAACTTTCATGCGTATTATACTATTAGGAGGATTCTCAAAGAACTAGGTATTTCACTACCTCAAGACGACGCCTGGGATCCCATTTCCAACGCATACGACCGTATGGCGTTTGAAAGACTGTGTAACGAATTTAACGTTTCAAAAGACGCGGACTGGAGACAGAAAGCATTTCCTACCACCACCTGCCTCGGGGACGTTCTCATTCGGGGTCAGTCCGGGAATTGGACGCAGACTGATTTTAGACACGATCACTCCGGCGACCACATCGTCAGTCGGAACGCCGGTAATTTTGACACCGCGACTATGACTTTCGGGCCGGAAGTGTCTGGAGGTCGGCACTGTGGCGTGTTTTCTTGTAAAATGTTACCTCCGAAACGGGCTCACGTCGATTACATACAGCAGGCTGCTAAGGTTCAGGACGCGTGGGGTACATTTATGTTAGATACGGGTCTAGGGTTCACGCAGGCCGGGGTTACTCGCGTCAACGACTCCATTCGCACGTACGTCTGGGCCATCCTCGGCGCACAGAAGCAAACTCGCAGTTCTATACTGGGCACGGGAACAGCGACTGATGCACAAAAACAATTCTTAGCACTTGTAGAGGACACCATCTCAGCTAGGGTGGACCTGGAGATGGCGATCCAGAATTATCAAGACGTTTTGCAGAATGCCAGCACCCCAGTAGACTATGTATTTGGAATAGGTCTTTATATGGCGCCGAGCAATATGATACTACGAGACGACCCGGTTGACGGTTACAATAATCAGATCGTAATCGCCACCACAAATAAAAAAATCGGCCACAACGGTAACGTGAACACGGATATCATCAAGCGCACCCCCAACATGATCTGGCGCGGAGTTGTAAGTGGAACCGATTTCATAAAACCCCCAATTCACGAATTGGATACACCCACCCCAATTCGTAAATTGGATGCACCATCGAGTCCCCTTAATCCAATCGTAATTGGAACAGGAGCGGAAACACCAATCGAGATTGGAAGCACAACACACGAGGAGGAGAAATTAGCGCTCGTCGTTGCCCTCGTGGCGGTCGGACTAGTTACGCTTTGGTTTTAGGAACTCTCGAGAGAGTAAAAGTAGGAGACCGGCGATTGCCACGATTAAAGCCCAAGTATTTTTGGCGAGCCATCCGGCTGTTTTTGCTAATATAGATAGCAAGTAAGAAACGATACTTCCGATCAGTCCAGGTAGTGCGGAAGCCGCCTTTTCGGCTAATTTAGCCAGGAGACTGGCGAGGGCTTTTGGTTGTTTTTTTACCCACTCCTTGTCTCCACCGGATGGCGCGGGTGGTGGTTGGGTGCGGGGGTGGTGTGGGTGCTGGCGCGGGTGGTGGTGTGGGTGCTGTCGCGGCGTGGAGGCCGCCGCACCACCAGTGGAAAGCTAGAACTAGGTCGATAGGTCTGGCCGATAGCCGCAGATGCTTGCTATCGTGATTGCCCTGTTCCTCTGAACAGAATGCGAAGACGCTCCCCGAGTTTCGTTCCCTCATGCGGACCCTCGATATTGTTCCGCGGATCCCGACTTATTTGGGTGCGAGAGCCCACGTTAGTCGAGCAGCTTCCAAACGAGCTGCTCTTTCATCCCGCACGACTGCAGGCGTTTCGGTGATCGCTCGTAGATTCTCTATCGCCACGGGCTTCCCCCAGTTTTCATTCATCTAGCGCGATATTTCATCCAGCGACGAGAGTTTGGCGAGTTTAAGGACCAGTTCGCCCCGACCGTTTTCATAACCTTATCGAGGCCCCGGAGTACGCGAAGAGGTAACGGTGGTCATCGTTGAGTATTTCGTTTTCGCTGAACGTGGTGCTTCATCGTGTTTAATAGCGTCGGTGGCTACTCGATGGAGTTCGCTGAGCTCAACATTTTTTCTATATCGGCGGCCCCGTCTTCCGCCATCGTTTTCGTCGGTATACTGTAGGTCCTCTACAGCGCGGTCGGCATAATTGGTTTACCCCTCTTCCAATCTGGGAATCCGAGTTCGTTCCTTATGAGTTGGCCACCGCCCGTGTTTCCTGCAATTGTGCTCATGCTAGGGTTTACCGTCCTCGTGTTGACTAAATGGGAGATTTGAATGCTGCTTTTAGTCGCAATCTACCGATCAAATTCGATCTTGGAATAGTCGCACCCGACAGACGGACCAGACCGATTTCTGCAAAACGGTTGTAGTAGTCGTCTACAGCTCCCTCTAGTAATTCCGACTTTGACTAGTAGTAGCCACCTAATTCCCCAGTTGCGATTGGTATGGAACTGGAGGCTGTATCAAGAGTGTTTTTCGTCATTAAAATCCATCATCATCACCATCAGAGGTTAATCGCGGATCCCTCTGCCGATTTCATACATTCATTATCGTAATCAGCCCATATTTATAATTTTTCTTAAAATTAATTATTAATAAAAGACAAAACATACGGGTTAAATAAAGTTCACTAAAATTATGGTCTTCGAGTCAATACGGTCGCAAACACAATTACATACTGCAGACTGCTTGACCCCTCGGGGCGAAAGGCGTGAGACAGAGTGTCGTTATTACGAACAAACCATCGACGATCGATCAGAACCAGCAGCTCTTAGTCCGCACCCCCAACCTCGGAGCTAACGACGTCATTGTGCCGAACTGTTCGCCTCGCTTTCCACTATTTCGCTGACGTCGACGACGCGGACCCGAACCGTCGTTCAGAAACCTGGGTCGCGCCCATCGTCAAGACACCATTATAAAGATTTCTGGTAATGAGGTGAAGTCGATCGACGACAGCGATGTCTACCATTGTTATCAGGACCTGTGGGAAGACGGCGCAAAACGCGAACAACGCGGTCTACAGGGTATTGACCACCAGCCAAATAAGAACTAAAACCAGACTTAGAATCGGGGCTGGAGACAAGTCAGATAACAACGCGAGTGAACAACGCGATCGAGCGGCCGCTAACGTGCAACCGCTTCTACATTCCGCACGACTTTGAGTTTGCTGGGAGAGTCACAATGCCCTAACTATCAGAGTGCATTGGCTGACCAGCCTCGAATACGAACTAACGATCAAAGACTAACGGGCCGAGTTCTCATCCCACGCATGTTATCGACGTATACGATCGATAATGTTACGCTGGAGTACGACATTGGTACGATGCCCGAACCGCGCGATTGATCAAGAACCCAGTACGCCGGCGCGTTGCCATCCTTTACGACCGACTTCTTCGCCACCGCAAGATGACGAAGACAAAAGC
Source organism: Conchocele bisecta (assembly GCA_029237695.1). Lineage (NCBI taxonomy): Eukaryota > Metazoa > Mollusca > Bivalvia > Lucinida > Thyasiridae > Conchocele > Conchocele bisecta. The sequence goes on along the minus strand of CM055280.1, from coordinate 49,036,357 downwards.
GACACATTGTGAATATTAACGTCAACGTAACCCGCCGCGCCGATGAAAGTAAACTGAATGCTGTTCGAGGAGGCTCGGGTTTATAGCGCTCGGTGCTAGAAAAACCGACAGATTCAATAAACCCCAAAATCACGAAGGTAGAGTTGACGATCGAGGGAGTCCCAATCAACTCTACAGCGCGGGTCTAGCGCGCGCACCAGCAGTGGATTAAGTAAGAAAAAGTTTGCAGCCGGCTCTAAAGCGCGCTCCGGAGGTTGCCGCGGTTGCCAATGACGCAGCACTCGCCGTCTCCCCGCGGAGTTCCTGAATTTCCTAAAAAATACGCCTTAAGCTAGGACATCGAGCCAGCGACGACGACCAAATACACGCAGCGGACGCCAAGTTTTGAGACGCTTATGAGGGTGTGACGTCCAGATAACCAAAGAGCTGAATGGAAGGGCCATTGAACGTGTACTTAGAGTATAATTAACAGACGGCACAACTCAACATCGAAGATGTCGATACGTCTCAGCACACTATCTGATTTAATAAAAAAATCATCTAACGATTTATTAAATTATAATTTTTGAAAACTTTAGAAATTAAGCACTCAATAACCAATTCACGATTGGAGATGCTCCACTCTGCCATAATATTGCGGCCGAACAGGATGTGGAAAAAACGGTTTATCATCCCGACTTGCTCGAGGGGTCCTCCGCGTGCCTTTCGACCACATTGGTAATCCTATGTCCCCACTGTGCGGGCACAACGAACTTATCAGCGCGCCAGTGGATATGGACGACCCTGAGATATACGTTATTGACACCGGACAGACTTCACGATTGGTTGCGTGTTTATACCAAGATTCCATGGGTGAGCCCAGCCTATACGTGATTGACGAATGCTCAACCAAGGCGCGATGTCCAAAAAGAGGACATGCTCTCCGAGCGCGCATTTTCTGCCGCCATGCTAGGCAAAGCGTATGGATCTCCACTCAAAATACAACCGCCGTCCTCAAGATCGGCGCGAGCAAACGAAATGGGTCGCCCTCTTACACTAGAAAAGGACCAAGACTCATTCGATGACTCTGTCTTCGAGGAAGACTATATACCCAACGCGCGAGGAGCGCCGGAGGTTCGACAGATGCTTCGGAAACTAATGCACGCCCAAGCTTCTGCTAAAGACTGATCAACCAACAGCTTTACAAGTTATCAATTAATTAATTTTAAAATTAATTACTATTACTTAACGCTCGTTAGTAACTGCCGAGTAAATGCTTAACAATGCTTAGCACTTGCTGAACAATGCTGAACAAATGCAGAACAAATGCTTTAACAAATGTTAGAACAAATGAATGAACCAATGGTTAACAATGTACAATTTGTGCTCCGCTTCGGGCTTTGTTGCGATGCATAATGAGTGATCAAAGTATCGGGTGGTGCGCTTGGCATATGTTAAAGTGATGAACTTGTTTAGAAGATTTAAATTAATTTTTAAGAAAATTAGCAATAATGAACTTCGACGACTTCTCGATCAGCAATGGAAGAAACCTCACTCCGACTGCCAACACGGTATCTTTCCTGAAGATAAGAAACATCAGCTCCGACAGAGCAATCGGGATCACCTCCAACTCCAACGGCGGTAGGTAATTGGGTGAGTGCAACGACTCCGAATGAAAATGAAAATGCGGCGCGATGAGAGCGCTAGCTGCGCTGGTTGCTGGGGGACAATCGGAGCATTATCTCGGAAGGTGTCTCTCAGTTTTTCAGTGGATAAGATGTCAATCCCCGCGAGAGATCGATAAAAATGTAATGCGCGATACGAATCTAGGTTAGGGTGCGAGATTACAAAAACTCCTTGGATCGCGGCAATTCATTTTGTACGCAACGCCATAGTATACTTCGCCCTATACCAAACACCGCGGGATAGATTTGGCGAGATCTAGAGACGACCCTTATATAGGTCACATCTTAGAACAGCCTGGTTGCACAATTTATCCAAGTTAGGAATGTACTTAGCTCCGCTTACAAACCGCGTTGACCACGGGTAAACACTGTCAATTTTGACATATATGCCCACGAACTATAAGCCCGAATATTAATATCATAAAAGATGACACAAGAGAGACACGCGAGAGTGACGGAACAGCAATACCCGATCTAATCGGCAATTGGGAGTGAACCCGATTGCAGTACTTCCAACTCCGATTGATACCTCCAACCCAATCGCGATAGAGTTGGGTTTGCACGACATAAAAACCCAAAAAGGCAGGCAGCTGAGAGGGCGGCGGCTGCCACCCGAAAAGTTTAAACAAGATAAAATACTCGCCGAGCTCGAAGATGGCTAAAAACATCGTTGCAATCGGGACGGAGAACAGCAAAAATCTGAAGAACATGACAATCAGGTTCAAACAGTGTTGATTACATCAACAACCCCAATTCACGAATAAGAAGCACACTCACACCCAATCGAGGTTGACGAATCCGATTGAACCCCAATTCACGATTGGAGTTGGTTAATGGGTGGTGGTCCTGGCAGTTGTTGGTGCCCTGTGCGTGTGGAAATACCCCCCTATTACCCCAATCCGTATCGAGAAAACAACCCCAATTAATTCATCCAAAAACAGTTTTACGAAAACACCAATCGCGATTGGAATGCGCCCATTTAAACATTGATCGCAATCCCTATTATATCAATAAATAAAATTATCAACAATGGGCGAACAAATGGTAAAATGATAGTGAAGTAGCATTTATCACGCCGTGTGATATCGGTTTCATATCGGGTATGCTCTCTATCAAAGATGGCCCTAGAGGTCCGCTCCTAAATTGGACTTTAACTTGAAGACAAAGGGCTCGCGACCTTTAGATGTACGGCCGCAGTTTGACCCGAGATTATCAATTAAAGCTGGAATTCTACCGTTATATATGAAATAAATGGCGTCAATCGCAGTAATGATAGAGGTGCCGCTTTGTAAACGCATTGCGTTCAGCGGTAGCAACTTTATATTCTCTAAAATGATAAGATCAACGTGGATGATGGAGCGGCAAGCGACACGATTTACTGTAGAAAAACTCACAAGCTCAAGGAAGCAATGTCCGAAAAAACGAACCGCCCATACTGACTGGGTCAACGAAGAAGCTTCGCCGCGAAGAACAAGCCGCACAAAACTTTTCATTACAGTTGGAGAAGCCAACCGCGAGTAACGCGCTGGCATACCACAGAAAATCTCGATCCAATGAAATTGGACTGGATCGCGAGCCCCAACATTCAGATTTCTATGTACCGTCAGAGTCCTCAAAAAGACCCGAGATTGCGTTCATCGTCGTGTGGAATGGGTGTGGTGGGTATCCGTCACCTTACTATATCCAATCGAGATTTTAAATTAATTAATAATTTTACAAGATTAATAATTATTTTAAGTAATTTTTTTTATAAATATTTTTAAATCTATAAAGAACGATGTCAGTTGACGACTTATTTATTGGCATAAATTGATCAGGCACACTGCCTTAAACACCGTATAGCTGGCAAAGGTATGATTCGTCTGGCCCGAGATTCTCTTCGAGACGTGGCGCGAGGACGAAAAAGCGGCCACCCATTTCGCAAAGCGAGTTGATTTCCTCCACCAATCCACGGGATTGATGAATTAGATTTTCCTAATTCCTTCAGAACTTAACCCCCACTTCGTCAATTGTACTCCAACAAAGGTTTATTATTAACGACCATTACCGGACATCTGCGACGCATGTTGGAGATTGTCCCGATATATTAGAATACAACAAATACCGATGAACACGCGCAAACTTGATACCAAACTATCGTTTCGCCTAAACGCGCAAGCTGGCGAACACGTACACAGCCCCCGCGGCTACTGAAGGGACTCGCGGCCATCAAGAACCTCGCGGCGGCGACCAGGTATTCAGAAAATGCTGTCACGGAATTGCTCAAGAAGCAGGCCATCTGGCAGATCTATTTACCCGCGCCTCACAATATTCCGCTGGCCCGACAATTCGACTGCCGTGCCGAACCAAGTTCACCAAGCGGATCTCCTGTTCTCCCTCACGATACGCGTTCGGTCGTAAGACTACAAGTACGCCCTGACACTCGTTGACGAAGCGATCGTATATAAGGGGGCTGAGCCGTTGGCCCATTAAAGAGTCTAAGGAAGGTGGCCGAGTCTCTTTCCCGAATATATAAGAGAGTCCTCCAAATGGCCGAATCTTCTCCAGTTCGTCCCGCCGCGAGTTCATGAGCGCGGTCTCTCATCTATTTCTAAGCACGACGTTTCTGTCAGACCGGCCGCGTCAACATCCACCGAGACCAGGGAATCGTGGAGCGAACCCTGCTAAGAGACTGTTCGGACACCAATACGCCAAATTATGTAGACCCTCATGCGGAGATCGACCGAGTTGGTGGCCAACTGCCCGCCTGGTCACTGCACTGAACGAGAGGTGACCAGAATTGATAGGTAAGAAGCCTGTAGATGCTATCAAGTTTAAAAGGGAGAAGACAAGCCCTCTGCTTCTCGCGCGGGCGACCCTTGGTTTAGAGGAGCAACGGCTTCCATCCGCTATTGACGTCCGGTACCTCTAGCAACCGGGAGAGCGTCTGAATATGGCAGCCGCAGCGCGACTGAATCCCGTGATGGTTCTCTCATGTATATCATCTATATCGATATATTACAAATCCCGATGAGCCCGTGCTCTATTTTTTTGTTGATGGGCCATCTCGAGGGTTGTTCGCGAAGAACGTCTTAATGTGCCTTCTGACACCCAATACCCCGGATCGTCAAGTCTTTAAGATTGCTAATTTCAGAATTTTTTCAAAATTTATTAATTATAACATTAGAGAGGTTCTTGTATGTATTCCCGTCCTGTAACACGCGTCCTTTTATCGTAATATCCGAGAGCCTAAATTTTTGTGACAGTACGTTTTTTCATAACGCCGTCTTTCTTTTTAAATCCTCATATTGTGCACATCATAATTGTTTTCCATCATCTGTAGTTTCACTCAGTACTCTTTATATCTATCCCAATTTAAAATTGTTAGTTCTCTTGGACATTCCTGTCGCAGAGTTTTATTAATAAAATTAAATTTTTCTAACGAAATATCACTTACTAGATAACGCTATCACCCTATCTCCGCTAAATTCCCATTTTTGAAAAGTCCCCGGCTCTCTTTCGCTCATTTATCCCAAGCCAACCATTACTTTTTTTTCTTTTCAAACTCTCTAGTAAGTTGGGTCTAATCAATTCCTCTAGATTTTTCCACTAACTCCTATATACTTACTATCCGTATCCATCTGTATTAATTAAAAGTCCTTCTCTTATTTTACGTATTTGTTTAGAAATTCGTAGTAAAATTCCATCTTCTCATTTAGCTAGTTGATAAACCGCAATTCCACAATGGAATAGGTCTCTTTACCGCACACTGGGTTTTCTTGAAGATATTTTTCGTACGCATCTCCTATCTCTCCAATCGTCAAAGAATGCAGATCATAATGCTTTGGAAACCACCGGTTTTAGTTTGTGTATATGTCGTATTAAAATGTCTCTCCGTTGCCCTCTATCATTTTTTCCACAACACGATTTCCTAATAATTTCATTATGTCGGCCTACAGGGTTTCTTATTTGGTTCTACATCGCCTGTTCGTCTTGCGGCTGTCACTTCTTTTGCGAACCATTCGAATAGTTTTCCACTAATATAATCTATAACACGATCACACCAGTTATTTCTAGGCCCGTGTTTTAAATTACCATTTCAACAGTGGCGCGAACAGCAATACTTTAGTGTCGGGTCATAGATCCCACCAATTTTTTTTTCACTCCTCTAGTTCGCATAATCTTTTAAATATTTTAACATGTGAGGGCTGGAACTTCATCAACCTCTACTTCTCTGTTTTATAAATATTGGGGACATTTCAGAAAACTTGACTTTTAAGTTTGTGTGAACTTCTATATCCACCTCCGCAAAACCCAACCATTCTCCAATAAAACTCTTTACAAAATCTTTTAATAAATTTAGTTATTGGGGTTATCTATTGGTGATAGTTTTCTCTCCCACACGGAGATCTCTTTATTAACGTAGAATAAATAATAAAGCGTTTGAATCGTACCCCAAAACAGCCTTGCAAGGTTTTGTTAATTCCTGTGGAATTAGATCTATATGTGAAACACCAGCTTCTGCATATCGTAAAATACGATTGTTGGACCGCCAACTAGAGTGTCTTCATCATTTCTATGTTTTTCTTTTGGTCATATAAGCATCCTCCGTAAAAACGTCTTTGAAGATTTTTGTTCTTAATGTTCCCTCTCAATAAATATTAAAGCTACTACCAGTAGTGTTACCGCATCTTTGAAAATATCCACACCTCTTGAGTATATAAAAAATTCACACTTTTTTCCACGCTTCTAGGAACGGTGCTACATCTAACTCTTATAATATTTCAACCAATCTCTGAAGGTTTCCTATTCTCTTCTTCGAATACCTACGACATTTACTTAATTCTATTTCGTCTAGTAACATTTTCTCAGATAGTTTGGAATAACAATTCTCTATAGTCCGTAGTCCAGGGTAATCCATTTGTCTGGAGAATCGAACCACTCGTAAGAAAGAAAGATTTCTTCCCTTTGCATTCGTAGGCTATTTAATCTAACTATCATAACTATAACACCAGGTCCTAGATAAAGAATTACAACAAGAAATCTAAACTCTGGAGTAAATAAAAATAGTGTTGAGTTGCACGTTTCCTCGACCATACTTTCTTTGTTTGTTGATCCAGTTCGCCTACTAGTATATCTTTATTAAGTTTATATCGTACTTACTGCTGGTTAAAACCCTATAACCGTACTTGCTCAAACCACTGTTCTATATTGCGATTTGGGTTTTTACGTAAATGATCTGTTTTAAACCATATCTTGACCACACTTCTTCTCTTATAGCTTTTTCCCCCTGACTTTCAAATCTTCAACTAATTTTTCTATAAAGTTTTTGCGGGATCTTATCACCAATAAGATTAACTGTCCCTGAAAATAATCCTCCAATACTAACGCTTACGGAACGTTCCTCGGCTTCGTACTCTAGATTATTACCGAGAGTTTCAAATTCGGGTTGAGTTTATGCTCAAACTCGTATACTAACTGATATGGATAAAGAGTAGTGTCACAACCGATTCTTATGTCTTTGCCCGTCGTTCTTATGAAATCCGCATTCACATAACTACTAGGTTGAATTCTTTGCTTCTTCTAATAATTGAAATCTCTTCTCATAGTGATGCGCGTTCTTCTTTTCTATGCTTTGCATAGAATCTCACACCCGTGCCAGTAACAGCCGTGGATAATTGATATACCGGTATCGGTTTCGGTACAAGAATCCATCTACAGAGGGGGGTGCTCCTAAAACCAATCTTTCACCCCGTGTCCACACTGTTCGTGTGAAATGTGAATTTCCCTCCGCTTTTCCACAGAGTACATCCAATCGATCGCCCCCATAACTTGTTAGAACTTTTGGGTAGAAACGCTTCCTCGAACACGAACGCGGGCTCTGCTAAATAATTGACCATCACATATTACTTTTTTGTCTCACCTGTTCATACAATTGGTCCGTGTCTCTTCATATACTCCTTTCTGAATTTCTGCTTGCAATTATCGCAGGCGTAAATTTTAAATAGGGTTTTAAGTTTTTTTTATCAGAAATGCGTGATATTAAACATCCTATTATCATTGGTTTATACCTATGCCTTATAGTGTCTGGTACCTTTGTTCAACCACCATACGTTACATTCGGTGGGTTTGATAGTACTTCTGATACGATTTTAAACAAACTCTCAAACCTTTTTCCAATCTGAAAAGGAATTGGTGAAACCACATTAACTACCGAAATATTGCTATACTAAGTTCTTTCGCCTTTTCTGTACAATCTGTCGGTCACTTTATCTGTCATATGCATAGCTAGACACCTAACAGACAAAGTTCCCGCATTATGACTTATCTAAAGAATACATACCTTTTTATTCACTGCCATTCTGGAAGTTTCTCCCTCCTGCTGCTTCTTGGATTGAAGTCCTAATCTATTCCCACCTACTACCCTTATTAGCTTTACCAAAACCCATCTTTACAAACTTCCACTTTGTATTTGGTCTGTCTATTTTATCGACATTTTTTCGTGTTTGCTCCTTATCTGAGAGCATTTTTTAACGGTTTTTCATTGAAATGAAATAGTGTTCGCTACCGATATTTTTGGTGCATTATTATAGTTACAGTTTTCCATGTTTAGTTTCCTCCATAATTTCTAGCTTGTAAGAATATGAATATCTCAAATAAAAATGGTTGTTAATAAAGGAGCGAGTTTTCGACATGCGTTCAGACCCTTTATAGCCATGTTTTTACGAAAGGGATAATGTAACTACCCGTACTTCCCATTTCTACCTTTTCCAATTTTTATCGTTGAGCCCCCAATATTTTCTTCACCTTTTTCCACTATCGCGCGAACTATAGATTTTTCTTTATTATATGGTATTTGGTCACCTGTGCGTCTAATTTGAGACAAATAATTTGGTGCTTGAAGGTTTTATTACACTAGCCCTTAACTACGCAATACATTCTTTTTTAATTCAGTACCAACTTCCTCCGCTTTGGATATAGCATCAAGCCTCTTTTAATAGCGCGGGTAAACCGCTTTCATAAACACCTTAATCTTTGTGGCGTTTATCAGCTTTGTCAACCCCCTAACTCTCAACCGATTACTATAAGTAATCCCTAAGATTCGGCTCTCTCTCAAACTTTCAATTTCTGCTCTATTACTGGCGTTATCAACATTTTCTGTATAATAATTTTGTATAATACTTTTGTATAACCTATAAAAATTTATCTGATCAATTGGACTTGAAAAATTACATCATGTTTTTTCACGGTCCATTGAACATATTAAATTTCATAGTTATATACATATATAATGGAGGTTTGTGACTTGTTGAAAGACGTTACGTGTAAATACTATCTACGAAGGCCAAAAAAAATTTCCTAGTCGAACTAGAAAGTTTCCTTGTGTCCCCCACAATTTTCAATGCCCCCAGATGCCCTTGTAAATTCGTTAGTGCCCCAAACTCTTTGTAAGATAAGCAACTACGCCTGTCAGGTGGCTAAAGTGTGAACGTGGTAGACTAGAGCTGGAAGAATTAGTTGCTGATCTGCGAAATAAATTAGCTATATCGGAGGAGAAAAATGGGGTGTGAATTTAAAACTAACACGCGCGTAATCATTGAAATTGCATTAATGAATTTCGACTTATTTCAAAAGTCAATTACAAATAAATTGGGACTACAATACCACCACCAACTTTTGGTGGAGGTGTATCATTTTGACTCCCTCTTTCAAATTATTTTCTCCAAAAATTCATACATTTGCTGTCGGGGACAATTTTTCCTCGTTAACCAATTTTTGATTTTTCGGGGTGAGGGTATTATAGAGGGTTATAAATGATATCACGGTAAGTGGATCATTTTGACTCCCTTACTACAACTCTGGGCTATTGGATTAATTTAAACCATATTCGTTACTACAAGGTTTATGGACACATTAAATTATATACAATCTTAAACAATTGTGTCAATAGAAGAAGCATTAGATGCCGCCAAATAATAAATTACCTTGCAATGACAATCAGATTGTGGCAATTATTAAAATATGAAATTCCACGTTGACCTATTTCAATGAAACACATATATTTATGTCACTCTTGTGTTCTATATATCCTTGTTAGCAAAATTAGAATCCATATGGCTGCCAAATACAAATAATAGCAATCATCGTTAAAAGATTTTAAGTGATATAATTAAGTATCAGTCCAGATCCAAAGGGAGCACACTGTTATATAAACAATATTTTACTGGTGAATATAGTAACATGTTCTATAACTTCGTTATACATGTACGCTCCACACATGTTCACAACATTTAGCAGACATCCAAGTTTGGTATTCCAATATAACTAATTACATTATAATAAAATAGTTTATAATAGCTATTTTCTTTTTTATCCTTTTGTTTTGCAAATAATGCTTTCTTAAGCAAATATATTAGTTATCAGTTTTAAGTTTTTATTTCCAACATAGTCATATTACAATCAATACATAAGTTTACAACAGTTTAACAACATTCATTTATAGGTTTACACTCCTTGTTTCCAATCAACTATGAGTACATGTATTGTAAATAATTATCAGAATATAACTAGTGTTCATACATGGTTAGGTTGGATATATTTAAGAATGTTATGTAGATGAGAAATAGAGTTGAAAATGAGATATGGTGAAATAGGTTTAGTGAATAATAATTGAGCAACACAACACGATACAATACTAATACGGTATATGCTGTAAATACCTACCTTTACTATTTGTAAGTATGATCAGAAGTTTCGTGTATCTCTAAATGATTGTTAGTCTAACTGGATAATATCCATTTCGTTCATGAACTATGAGCTTATTTCATACATTGCATATTTCTTTTTCAATAATTTTTGTTGCCTTTAGGTAAGACATAAAGTAGGAAATTAAGTTCCGTGTTTCCGTATTATACATGTATATATAAGGTATTTACCTAGTATGGATCAAAAGTTGCAAACAGTGTGCGAATCATCATTACATACAATAAATTATACCTTTAAAAAAGGTATTCAGACTGTTTATAGTGCATTCCCAAAAGGTGCTTATTTTGTTTCTGGAGCCATGTGCGACAAAAATCACCCAAATTGGAGCGGACAATGTTACACTTATGTAAATAATCGATTGTAGGGACAATTCTCATAAAAAATGTGTACTGAGAAAATACCTACGTTCAAACTTTATAATGTTTGTAATATTATTTGTGTAAGACTATCTTCCAATTTATATTTTTGGTTTCTTCAAATATATGTAACACCACCAAAAGGCTTAAACTAGTTTATATATAGTACCTTTCCATTTTCCGTGATTTTTCAGCGTTGTTGCAAGTCTTTTGACCCATTAGTGCATCAAAAAAATGATTCTAATTCTATCATTTTAGCCCGCCTTCATTCGAACGTTTTACAATCTCTTTATATTAATTTTTTTATCAGCTTTGATCCCAGGAGAAATCAAAACCTAATCGTTAATTTCTATATATACTCCTTGCTCCGGATTGTCTAGAACTGTTAAAGGAGTATCAATTTTGGAAATGCAAAACTTTTAATGACAGATATTTTAATCTAGTATGGGTGAGCTTTCTTTTTTTTTTCCGTTTGCCTAAACATTGCTGAAATTCCTTATTTAGGATCTATGTTTAAATCTATGCACTTTATTTATATCATTTACACAAAATATTCCTCCTAACGTTTTGGCCACATCTGCAGTCTATGGCAAATGGTTTATATCCATCACAGTACTGAGTTTGTAAGAGTTTCTCAGTCGAACTGTTCTAAACATATTGACTTAGAATAGTTTAAAAGTAAACCTGAATGTTTCCCATAATAATTCTATTGACTAATCAATATTTCGAGAGATTGCCTGGACCCATCCATGAGAAAATGTAAGCAATCATCCCGCGAACATGTATTTTTTTAATTCTTCACTATTTATAATAGTTATCATACCGATGAACCTGTCATCCAATATAACCATGCAATTCATACGTTAATATATCAAAATTTCTTTTATTTTATAAAAAATATAAAATCGGACAAATGGTGTTGTTACTGCTAACAACATGTATTTGACAAATCATGTTCAAATGGAAGTTGGTTTTCCACAACGCTTGAGTTCCACTTTTCTGGCGAACACCACATGCATCCACTAAATTGGTGCATTGAATTCGCATAGCCAAGCTGTTATTAATATATGTACCCGATGTATGTACGTACCCGCGTATGAAGCGCTATCACCGAAGTTTAACAGTTGCGAGGTGAATTGTAACATGTATAATCATGTCAAGATTGCAACATTTTCTACAAATGTTTGTCAATGACATCGCATAATTAATACATGATTTTTAAAATAGATAACACATTATAAACGTGAGACCCATACACCCAGGAAAAGAACAACCAACGCAGTAAATATATTTTAATAAATACTTCTTAAAAAACAAATGACATGCCCACATCGTGTCGCAGAACTTCAAACGAGGCATAAAAAAAAAAAAAACAAACATGCACTGCCCCGATGTACGGTCCCAAATTGAAAGCACCAGGCATGCACTACATAAACCATATAACAAATAGAGCAAGCGCAACATCAAACTATTCCCCTCAATGAACTACTGCTAAAGTAACAAAAAATCAAATCCCAATGAATACAGTACATGGAAAGTCATTACAAGAAGGATGCCACCTTGGACAGGACAGTGCATAAAACAGTCGTTTCGGACCACTTGGATGGTTGAATTATGTTTAAAAAGACCTCATCGCTTCTCGCAATCCACGCCTTCCAAAAGACAGCAAGATACAAGGCCAATCAAAAATAATAATTTATATCATTGACGATAAAGACAAACTAATCACAAACGAAATTCACAGAAATACAAGAAAATTAAAGTTACTATTGTAGATAAGACTATAAGAAAGAAGAAAGAAATGATGACACAAACACTCTACACGCAATGAAATGACAGCTACATTGTTCCGCATGTCATATAAGTATAGTAAATTCCGTGATACTGCACTCCTTATTATCCGATTGTATGGTTACCTTAAGGCTGTAATGTTGTATATAGTGTATGTACAATGTGTAATGCTGTCTGCGATGAGTCATAAAACAGTTATTGTTTACCATGATACGAGTATTTTTATTATAGTGGCACAAATGGAATGCAATGTCATATATATCATTTCCACGTGTATTAGATGTGTCCCACACTATAGTATTTATTATACATTCTATCATGTTTTTCTCAGAATTATTGAATTTATAATTAAATTTGAATTTCTTTCTTCATCATGTCGTACGATTCATACTTATTATTTTAAAATAATCATATGCATGCACTCCATATTGAGTTTTAAGTAATAAAAATCAACTTCACATGTAAGTCCAGACGTTTGACGTGCCGACTTTATCCCTTTGAACAGAAGAACGTTATAGAAACCTTACATTATCTCATCTACAAATATATATTGCTCTACTAATCAATAACAATTTAAATTTCTACAGTTATTTGCAGTTTACCAAATGAAAGTGATATCAAAAGGTTCACATATCACTGTGACATACCGTCCTTTGTGAAAATATGTACCTTTCCGCAGAAAAAAAAAACTTCGTCACAATGTAATAATGTCAGTGGGAGTCCTTGATTTGCTATACATGTTAAACTGTTTAACGGCAAGTAATGTTAGCAGAAACTGGAATACACGCTAATGGAACGCGGGAATATAAACATGTATCATTTTGTATCTAGCCATTTTAGCCATGTATCGTGTGGATTTGACAAAACATGTTGAGCAGAGAACCTTTTGGAACCAATGGTATGAAACAAAACCTTTGTAATTAATTCAAATTAGGAGTCATTAAAGTTTACTGAAAAGATCCACACAACTTCTTCCTGCCAACGCCCCACTAATAGTTTGGTACCACCTTAGGATTTGGTGTCCATTTTCCAGCAGGAATGTGGAATGGCAAAAAAAGAAGGCTTTCCAAATTAAACTGAATAATCCAAAGATATAACCAAATTTACTATTTTAAATATTATATCATTATATGATTTGATTACTATAGGAAGTACTATATTATTACCGGCGCCCATATTGGACTTCTGTTATTGAACGTTGTTCTAATGGTGTGATATTAACTTTAGAAAATAAATCATCTGACTAACACCCAGCGGGGCGGAGTCTGGAGGGAGTTCCGGGGCTGCAAACCCCCCCCCCCAAAAACCCCTACACACGAGTTACATAGATCACATTACCACCCGACTTTGAGTCGTTAAAAGCCGTAAAACACAGGAAAGGCGTTTCTGGACATCTATAATTTCAAACAGAAATCCCGGACCCCACTAGGTATAATCGCTCCACTCAGTGGAGCACGAAAAAACACAACACCCCCCCCCCCCTTCCAAATGCTGGATCCGCCCTGATACCAGTAATTTGGTAAACTTACACATTCTTAAATGTGACATCCGAGTGTAATTATATAACTATTGCTAACAATAATACAATAATATCAATGTAGTTTGGCGGCCCATCTTGGACAAATTGCTGTTGAAACAAAGATCTAATTGCGTACCTAAGGTACAACAATCATTGTGTATCTAAATACTAATATTCGTATGCTCATTTGCTCTAATATATGTCTGAGTGCAATTATATATGTATTCTTATGTAGATATACGATTGCACGTAAATGTAATACATTTATAATTGGCGGCAATATTTGAGTTCTGCTAATTAGACTAAATTATTCAATTTCACAACAAAGTTTGTCAAAAACAAACACTCATTGTTTCCAGTAAACTCAAGATTTAAAAAATCATACTTTTGTTGTACGAACTAGTAATATTTTTTACATAAACATGATAAAATGGACACATTTGGCGGACCCGATCCATGGATCTTTTGCATATCGCAGTAAGAAATTGAATTTTTAAAGTTTTCATTCACTATGTCAATTATACCCATTTACGCTCTTAAATTGCATAATTTCTTATGTAATGTCAGACAACATGGCACACTATATGGCACCATCTTGAATGTCATCAACTTTCTCAAAGGGTGACAGTTTGTCAACAGTTGGATTTCTAAAACGAGAAACATGCCAAGTCAGAAATAAAAAAAAACTGTTATTCAAAACAAGGTAAAAGATCCCCAAAGTCGCTTTTGGGGCTGCCGGACTATATTCAACTCCGGCTGAAAGAAATATGTGGTCATTATGGCCTTCCTTTTCATTGACTCCCTATGTCCGAGGAACGAAATACTATCTCGAGGGAACGAGATGCTATGTCGTGGGAACGACATAACTAACTCGTGTACCTAGATGCTATCTCGGGGGAACGAATGCAATGTCGTGGTAACGAGATGCTAATCGTGGGAACGGCATAGCTAACTCGTGGTAACGAGAATCATATCTCGTGTAAAAACGAGATCATATCTCGTGGGAACTAGTTGCTATCTCGAGGTAACGAGATGCCTCAAGTCGTGGGAACGAGATTACTAAAGTCGTGGAACGATATAAGCGAACTCGGCCGGTAACGAGATGATCTCTCGTGGGAACGAGATGCCATTGTCGGTAACGAGATGCTATGTCGTGGGAACGACATAGGATGCATGTCTTGGGACGACATAGAACAAGAATGTGCGCATGTCCCTTTTAAGCTGCCGTATGATCACAGTAACTGTCGAGTCGAGAACATATGATGTTTTATCTATGTTATTTACATTATATACAATATATAATGAATAAACGATGCAAAAGACCTGCCAAGTTAACGATGATTCTAATCTAAGTGAACCATGGGGCATTTTCAACTAAAGTTTCGTACGACTAAAATGTTTTCAAGTGGCAAATTTAGATCGCTGTAAATTTTGAATTGCCTGATTTACATTTATTGTCATAGGCTGCATATGCAGAGCATATGCAGCCTATCGCAATAAAATGTAAAACCCATAACTACTGTTAATGTGAAATTTACCGACTAACCATATTTTGCACTTACAATACGATCAATTTTAAGTCATACGAAGTTTATTGAAACGGCCACACTGCATTATTATATCATCGGCATCGCTTTCTGATTCTGTTATAATGCATAAATGTGTTTATAATTTGATGCTCACCAAGAGATATTAGTGGCATTGACTATATAGATTATGGAGGCCATAGTATAATACTCCGATTTTGGCAAGATCATTTGTTACTTTCTATCCTGCCTTACAAAAATGGTTATAACATTTGTATCACTATTCATGTCGTGTCATCTATTAATCCTCGTGTGTGGGCAGGGGATGCAGCACTTACTACGAGACTCGATGTGATACCACAACAAAAAAACGTACTCTCATTATATCCATATTACTGCGTTGCATGCAACACAAAATTGTACATCTTTCATTTTGTTTTTGTTTGTTTGTTTGTTTGGTGGTGTACGGCCTATCAACAGCAGATTCATACAAATATATTCAGCCCTGAAATTAGAATAATATGGGACGCGTTCACTAATACGACGACTAAAATTTCCGGAAGTGTACAATTCTAGTACGCTGAAAGTCAAAATTGATGGCATTACATTAAAAATATAAACCATGCTAATGTGAACTTTACATAAAGTCATACTTTTTGCAACTGATTTAATATATTATCTTACGAAGTTTAGTGAGACCGGCCCACTGACATGGAGCCCAGGTCCAGACCTCAGCCCAAAAGCACTTGGCCCCTTTCCCCTAAAGGTAATAATGATTACTCATATTACTCATATAAGGGGTATAACGAGTACCGATTTCATCAAAATTTGTATAATTATGTAGCAAAGTATACCTTGAGGGATTAATCATTTCTTTTTCCAAAATTGCATTATTTCATATAGAACTAACCACTGCACAAATTTTGATGATTAAAAGTATGCAGAATTTTATACTGAATGTGTTACATTATCACAGCCAAATTGGCTGCGATAATGTAATAAATTCAGTATAATACACATTTAATAAATGTATACTTAAATTTAAAAATTTACTCCCTCAAAATTAAACTTTACTAGATAATAACTTTGCAATATTGGTGAAATAGGCTACTGATTTAACTCTTCGCATACAATCTTTCAGTTTTTTATAGATCAGGTAGAGGAGTAACATACAGTTGTATAGATCAGTAGAGAGTAACAGACAGTTGTATATATCAGTAAGGAGTAACAGACAGTTGCAAAATATCTGCATACTTGAATGTCTTGACATACTTTTCATAAGTGAGACAAAAAATGGCCTGAACAAAATAAATATTCAGTTTTTTATTTCCGGTGATTAAAATTTAATTTTGGCATGGCAATCTATGGGATTTATAAAAAAATAAATAAGCATTGCATTGGGAACATAATCAGATAATATATTCGCAACTTCTACTAACTGTAGAGGAGATAACAGACGGTTGTAAAGATCATGTAAGGAGTAACAGTACCGTTGTATAGACAGCATAAGGAGTAACAACGTTGTATAGATTTCGTAAGGATTACAGACAGTTTGTACAGATCAGGTAGAGAGTAACATACATATTGTATTATGCATAGAAGAGTAACAGACAGTTTGTATATATCAGGTAGAGGATTAACATCCAGTATGTATAGATCATGTAATGAGTAACATACGGTTGTATAGGTCAGGCATAGAGTAACAAGAAACATAATGTATATATCCGCCAAGGAGTAACAGACAGTTGTATAGATCATGCAAAGAGTAACAGACAGTTATATAGATCAGGTATAAGAGTAACAAAACGGTTGTAAAGGTCAGCAAAGGAGTAACAGACAGATGTAATATCCGGCAAAGGAGTAAAACAGACATTGTATATATAAGGCAAAGGAGTAACAGACAGTTTGTATAGATCAGGTAGAGGAGTAACGAGACATTTGTATATATCAATATAGGTAGTAAAACAACAGATTGTATAGAATCAGGTAGAGGAGTAACATACATTGTATAGAGCAGGTAGAGGATAACAGACAGTTGTATATATCAGTAGAGGATACATACAGTTTGTATAGATCTATATAAGAGTAAAATACGGTAGTATAGGATCAGGCATAGGAGTAACAGGACAGTTTTAAAATCCGCCAAAGGATAACAGACGTTGGATAGATCAGCAAAGGAGTAACCAGACAGTTATATAGATCAGGTAGATGATAACATACGGTTTATAGGCAGGCAACGGAGTAACAGACTGTTTGTATATTTCCGGCAAAGGAGTAACATACATTTGTATAATATCAGGCAAAGGAGTACCAAACAGTTGTATAGATCAGTTGAGAGGAGTAACAGACAGTTTATATATCAATAGAGGAGTAACAGACAGTGATGTATAATCAGGTAGAGGAGTAACAGACAGTTTATAGAGTCAGTAGATGGATAACAGACAGTATGTATATATCAGGTAGAGGAGAAACAGACAGTTGTATATACAGATAGAGGAGTAACAGACGTTTGTATATATCATCAAAGAGTAACAGACAGTTTATATATCAGGTAGAGGAGTAACAGACAGTTTTATATATACAGATAGAGCAGTAACAACAGACAGGTGTATAGATCAGGTAGAGGAGTAACAGACAGTTTGTATATATCAAGTCTAGGAAAACAGACAGTTTGTACTAGATCAAGGTCAAAGTATAATCATACCGTTGTATATTATCCAGGCAAATGAGAACAGACAGTATGCATAGAACACCCAAAGCAGTAACAGACAGTTGTATAGATCAGGTAGAGAATAACATACAGTTGTATAGATCAGGCCAAAGATTTACTACATTTGAATTCTATCAGGTAAGGTACGACCAGAAGTTGTATCAGAACAGGCAAGGAGTAACAGGCAGTTGTATTGATTCAACAAAGGAATAACAAACCAGTTGTATAGATCAGTTAAGGATAACATACAGTTGTATAGGTCAGGCAAAGGAGTAACATACAGTTGTATATATCCGGCAAAGGAGTAACAGACCGTTTATAGATCAGGAGCAAAGGTGTAACAGAACAGTTGTAATATATCAGGTAGACGAATACATACAGTTGTATGATCAGGTAAGAGGAGTAACAGACAGTTTTGATAATCAGGTCAAAATAGAATAACAGACAGTTGTAAAAAATCATGAAGAGGAGTAACATACAGTTGTAATAGAACAGGCAAAGGAGTAACAGGACAGTTTAACTATATCCGGGCAAAGCATTATAACAAAAACATTTGAATAGAACAGCAAAGGAGTAACAGACATTGTAATAGATCATGTAAAGGAGAAAGAGACAGTTGTATATATCAGGAAGACGACTAACATACAGTTGTATATATCAGGCAAAATGAGTGAACAGACAGTTGTATATATCAGGCAGAGGAATAACAGACAGTTGTAACGATCAGGCAAAAAAGTAACATACATTGTATAAAACATGCAGAGCAGTAACAGACAGTTTGTATTAATCAGGTAGAGAGTAAAAGACCAGGTGTATAATCAGGTAGAGGAGTAACAGACAGTAGTTTAGATCAAGTAAGGAGTAATAAACAGTTGTATATATCAGGTTGAGGAGTAAAAGACGTTGCATAGATCAGTAGAGGTGTAACAGACAGATGTATAGATTAGGTAGAGGATCACAACAGTTGTATAGATCAGGTAGAGGAGTAACATACAGTTGCCAAAAATATGCATACTAATGTTGACATAACTTTCCTAAAGTGTGAGAAAAAATTGCTGACAAATGCATACGGTGCAATCAATGGAACGAACTAAATTAAAATTACTTAACGACTTCACATATGATTCTACTTATTGCTATGGATATAACTGTCTATTACGATCATTAGAAATATTTAATACAATCATGTATACTTTCGGAATAATTCGGATTCTAACGTGAAATTACTCTAAATTTCTATCTACACATGTATACTGGGTCCAATAAAGGATTCACCTACCTACATATAGTGAATTAAAACCATATTCGTGACGGCAGACTGGCCAAACACCTTTGGTATTTATTTTACAAGTAATAACATAGAGGGACATTTTAACATAATCCCAAATAAACATAAAGGTTTGAAACATTGCAAAAATACAATTGTTAACTCTCACATACTGCTGAATTAAATTTCGTTGCCTAGTTGTTTTTATTTTTAAATTTTCCAATTTTTCTCATCAAGAATAGCTTTGATAGCACTTTAGACGTCATTTTTATTTATTGATAAAGAATGCAACATATAAAAAACAATCAGATACTAACACCTTTCTTCCCCAGGCAATCAAGGGTTAAAGTGCATGCCCAATTCAGTAGGCACCACATGCCTCTTTAAAGGAAGTAAATAAGTGTAATAACTGTGTTTACTGATTTCCACCAGATTCTAAAAATTACGAGTGCGTGCTATACAGATATAATCATTTAGTAATGTTTATTTTACTGATAGCGGACGCGCGTGGGTTTCAAGGCTATTTTCATATGCAAATGAGGCATGACATTTTTTAATTATGTTATATTAATTAAAAAATGCATCAACCTACAAATAGAATTTCGTACAGAATTATAAATTATGATCATTGCATATCAAAACCTAAATACTGAGAAATAATAGTAATGTCCGTTGACTTTTAAAGAGGAAACACGGTTAATCGACCCCTGGATATGAGTGTTGCCCATTTACGTCTGATATAAAAATGTATAATAATGCCAATCAATACGTGGGATAATGGGAAATGAAAGTTTAATTATCAGAAAAATATACAGATGATGTCTCTGATAAGTAGTGCCATTTTCTGTGTCTACTGAGTGGCATGTACGATTAAGGCATTCAGATAGAGATGAAACCAGTCGTGCAGATTTATGTCATTTCTTAAACTAGTGGCATGCATCTTCTTTAACATGTTTTGTATTATCAGCAAAATATATTAAAAAAGGAAAAAATAGCAAAATAAATAAATTTTGTATTTGGGTATGTGGTAAATATATCTCATTATTATGAAGCACAATAAGTTCTAAACTGAGAAAATTTCAGCCATAATATATGTCTAATGGAAAATTGTCGTATTATGCAATATATTTACACTGTAACTTAAATCATAATGGGAAACGCCCATTCAACGTATTGCGTTTATATCCTAGTACATTACATTAGCCCCACGTGACGT
This sequence comes from Conchocele bisecta, assembly GCA_029237695.1. NCBI lineage: Eukaryota > Metazoa > Mollusca > Bivalvia > Lucinida > Thyasiridae > Conchocele > Conchocele bisecta. The sequence continues at coordinate 49,015,563 of CM055280.1, read as the reverse complement.
CGCGCAACGTTGTTGATATCGACAAAGTCCGGCAACGTGGCGGTTCAAGGAATTGCGACAAAATTATAAAACAATACTATTACTAGTATTTTCTAATTTTTAAACGCCGTATTTGGTTAATTACATTTTGAAACTATCTGAACTGCAATTAAATATAAGTAATAAATCAGAGGCCATTTGCTTTTACTTTATTATGAGACAAAGAGTCGACTCCCCACGCACTTAAACAGCCATATGTTGATCACAATACAGTAAACACAATCAGCCCATGTTTAATACTTGAAAATAACATAGTAAACTCTTATCGTAACGATGTATAGCAATGGTCTAGGCGGCCGTTTCACTAAACATCGTACCGACTAAAATGTTCGTAAGATGCAAAATTATGATAGTCTGTAAATTTCACATTAACATGTTTTCCTTTTAAACAATTGATGGATTTACATTTAGTGAGCATAAGGCAGCATATGCAGCGTATTCTCAATAAATGTAAATCCAGCAATTCAAATTTCCGGAACGAACAAAAATGTGGACTTACGAATATTTTAAGTCGTACGAAGTTTAGTGAAACGAGCCCCCTGAAACAGATTAAACATGTAGGTTGGGAGTGCAATACGAAAACATTTAAATGTTTGGTAAAAGTTGGGAACATTCTTAAAATACTGCAGCTATGAACTGTACTCGCGACTGGCATTTATTATATTTTAACCTCCGCATATAACATAAGTTAAAATAAATATCATAAATTATTGCAAATTAATAAATACGTATTCTAATTGAAAAGGAAACAACACAACAAAATGTGACCGAGCGAAATAGCAAATTAAGTAACAGTAAAGTTGCTACAATGTAACTATGAACGAAATTGAGATTAGTAATTTCGCTGCATGTGCCGGTACGATTTTGAAATGTATTATCACCAGATATAACACCGTGCCCTGCATTGAGAGCCAAGAATCGTACAAAAGTGTTAATTATGTGTAACGACAGAATTGGCCGTAACAGTTCGTGCTATATATATAACAGTGCTATCAGAATATGGTTTTCCCAACCCGTGTTAGCTTGGGAACATGCCTCTGTTTGTGTACTCCAGCGATCTATCGAAATTATACTTGTGGAGTAATAAAATATGTCCGGATACAACCAGTCAATATTTTTGCCTGACGTCTGAACCGTTTTACAAACATGTTTAGTTTATGGTGGTATTATATTACGCGACACTAATTGATAAATCATGAAATAGGGTCAAAAAGCGTTTGTTAACGATTGTTATTTTGCTCGATTGAGTTCTTTGGTGAATGTTTTGGATTCCAGCATCGCCTCCATATGTCCGATCTGGTTAATGTTTTTATTATTTTGAATTTGTGTTATTACTTGAGTTGGAGGGTGTTACGTCATGGTTCATCCTGTTGGCGAAGATTGTTCGACACTTCCGCAGCCATACGATGTCACGGTAATACTACAGATGTGCAAAGCTTCGTTGGAGGGTGTTACGTTTATGTTCATCCTATTGGCGAAGATTGTTCCAAACTCGTGCACGGTATTACTACAGAAGCGCAAAAGCCTCGATGATCAATTTGGATATACAACTAAGACACAACAAAAAAGAAAGAATGTCTTGCTTTCCTGAACTATCGTTGGTCCAATAATTGCGGAGCGAGAAAGCTCTTGCATAGCCCGGGTGGATACATATGCAAAGTAGGATATGTTATATCGTCAAGGATCTTAATGAGCTTTTGATTCAGTGTTTTTATGTGATTTCTAACTATACTTAAATGTTTGATTTACTTGCGTTTATTTTCGTACACTTAGCGCCATTACAGGCGTATGAGTTACTATCTCTAAAATTCTCTGCACATTCGGAATAATAGTGAATAAAAACAGTCCTAGACTATCTACGTTTTTACAACAACGATTAAAACAAGAGCCAGTAATCACATATACAAATGCGTAGATCACCAACTAGCTTACCAACAACACAGTTCAATTCAAATTCAATTCGTTTATATGGGCATTACAAACAAGAGCCATATCACTTATACAAATGCGTAAGATCACCAACTAGCTTGCCACAACCAACAGTTCAATTCAATTCAATTCGTTTATTGGCATTTAAACAACAAGAAGCATATTTATAGCCACATAGCTAACATGTATGATGGTTTCATGGAAAATGTATAATATAGATATATTAGTTCAAAGAGATATACAAAAGTATTAGGCTAAATCATTCCACAATCAGTTTGCTGCTAGTCCACTGCATTAAACTATTTCTGTACTCATTAAATTTCACATACTATTTGGATCTTGCTCACACAGGCTGTTTGCCGCGACCAGAAATTCAAATAGTTATAGTAAAACGGTTAAAATAGCGACCACGACCTACACCGAGTGAGAAATATGAACGATATGTAGCACTGTCCATGACCAATTTTGGATATGCCCAGAAGTTATTGGGGTCGGTTTCTATTCAAGCAATCATGATGATGCAGTACTAGACATTGTTCCGTGTGCATACCGATGTGCACACCACAATCCCGCTTGGGATTCTGGTGTATCCATAGACATGCATCCGAAACAGTGAGTTATGACCGCAGCATCCAATTTACAAGAGACAATAAAATATTGCACAGCCAATAATAGTAGTACGTACGTAACATTCATTGATATTTGTAAAGCATTCGATAGTTGCATGATCTGGGTTTCCGTGTAACTTAATGTCGATTACTAATAAACACAAGTGCTAATATAAACGTATATGTTATGCCAGAACGCAAACATCTCACTGGTTCCCTGTAAGCTGTGCGTAAGACAATGCGGTATGTGTTACTAATTGTCGGCCTTGTCTACATATGTACTGCATTATGATAATTGCTTGAATAGAAACCATGAATGTTGATAAATAACATTGCTTTGGATGCATGTCTATGGACGCTCCAGAATCCCAAAGCGGGATTGTGGTGTGCACATTGGCATGCACACTGCATCATGATAATTGCTTGAATAGAAACCATGAATGTTGATAAATAACATTGGTCATAACTCACTGTTTCGGATGCATGTCTATGGATACACCAGAATCCCAAGCGGGATTGTGGTGTGCACATCGGTATGCACACGGAACAATGTCTAGTACTGCATCATCATGATTGCTTGAATAGAAACCGACCCCAATAACTTCTGGGCATATCCAAAATTGGTCATGGACAGTGCTACATATCGTTCATATTTCTCACTCGGTGTAGGTCGTGGTCGCTATTTTAACCGTTTTACTATAACTATTTGAATTTCTGGTCGCGGCAAACAGCCTGTGTGAGCAAGATCCAAATAGTATGTGAAATTTAATGAGTACAGAAATAGTTTAATGCAGTGGACTAGCAGCAAACTGATTGTGGAATGATTTAGCCTAATACTTTTGTATATCTCTTTGCTAATATATCTAGTGATTATACATTTCCATGAAACCATCATACATGTTAGCTATGTGGCTATAAATATGCTTCTTGTTGTTTAATGCCAATAAACGAATTGAATTGAATTGAACTGTTGGTTGTTGGTCAAGCTAGTTGGTGATCTTACGCATTTGTATAAGTGATATGGCTCTTGTTTGTAATCGTTGTAAAACGAATATAGTTTAGACTGTTTTTATTCACTCATTCTCCGAATGTGCAGCAGCAATTTTAGAGATAGTAACTCATACGCCTGTCAATGGCGCTAAGTGTACGAAATAAACGCAAGTAAATCAAACATAAGTATAGTTAGAAATCACATAAAACACTGAATCAAAAGCTCAATAAGAACCTTGACGATATAACTATATCCTACTTTGCATATGTATCCCACCCGGGCATGCTAAGAGCTTTCTCGCTCCGCAATATATGGACCTAACGATATGTTCAGGAAAGCAAGACATTCTTTCTTTCGTGTTGTGTCTATAGTTGTATATTCAAATTGACTCATCGAGGCTTTGCGCATCTGTAGTAATACCGTGGCACGAAGTTTGGAACAATCTTCGCCAATAGGATGACCATAAACGTAACACCCTCCAACGAAGCTTTGCACATCTGTAGTATTACCGTGACACTCGTATGGCTGCGAAGTGTCGAACAATCTTCGCCAACAGGATGACCATGAACGTAACACCCTCCAACTCATGTACATAACACAAATTCAAAATAATAAAACATTAACCAGATCGGACATATGAGGCGATGCTTGGAATCCAAAACATCACCAAAGAACTCAATCGAGCAAAACTACAATCGTTACAAACGCTATTTGACCCTCATTCATGATTTATCAATTATGTCGAGTAATATATTCCACCATAAACTAAACATGTTTGTAAACGGTCAGACAAATATGACAGGATTTATCCGGACATATATAAGTTACTCCACAAGTATAATTCGATAGATCGCTTGAGTACACAAACAGAGGCATGTTCCCAAGCAAACACGGGTGGAAAACCATATTCAATAGCACTGTTAATATATAGCACGAACTGTTACGCCAATTCTGTCGTTACACATATTAACACATGTACGATATGGCTCTCAATGCAGGCACGGTTATATATCTGGTGATAATACATTTCAAATCGTACCCGTCACCATGCACGCGAATACAATCACAATTTCGTTCATAGTTACAATGTAGCAACTTTACTGTTATTAATTGCTATTTCGCTCGCGTCACATTTTGTTGTGTTGTTTCCTTTTCAATTAGAATTACGTATTTATTAATTTGCAATAATATATGAAATATATTTTAACTTATGTAATGCGGAGGTTTAAAATATAATAAATGCCAGTCGCGATTACAGTTCATAGTGCAGTATTTTAAGAATGTTCCCAACTTTTACCAAACATTAAATGTTTTCTTATTGCACTCCCAACCTACATGTTTATCTGTTTCCAGGGGCTCGTTTCACTAAACTTCGTACGACTAAAATGTTCGTAAGTCCACATTTATGATCGTCCGGAAATTTGAATTGATGGATTTACATTTATTGAGCATACGCTGCATATGCAGCCTATGCTCAATAAATGTAAATCCATCAATTGTTTAAAAGAAAACATTGTTAATGTGAAATTTACAGACTATCATAATTTTGCACTTACGAACATTTTAGTCGTACGAAGTTTAGTGAAACGGCCGCCTAGACCATTGTATAACATCGTACGAATAAGAGTTTACTATGTTATTTAAGTATTACAACCATGGGCTGTTGTGTTTACTGTATTGTGATCAACATATGGCCTGTTTAAAGTGCGTGGAGTCCGACTCTTGTTCATAATACAGTAAAAGCAAATGCCTATGATTGTATTACTTATATTTACATTGCATTTCAGATAGTTTCAAAATGTAAATAACCAAATACGGCGTTAAAATTAGTAATATTATTGTTTTATAATTTTGTCGCAATTCATAGAACAGCCACGTTGCCGGACTTTGACGAATCAACAACGTTGCGCGACGTCACGTGGGGCTAATGTAATGTACTAGGATATAAACGCAATACGTTGAATGGGCGTTTCCATTATGAATTTAAGTACAGTGTAAATATATTCGCATAAATACGACAATTTTCATTAGACATATATTATGCTGAATTTTCTCAGTTTAGAACTTATTGTGCTTTCATAATAATGAGATATATTTACCACCTACCAAATACAAAATTTATTTTATTTTGCTATTTTTTCCTTTTAATATATTTTGCCGGATAATACAAACATGTTAAAGAAAATGCATGCACTAGTTTAAGAAATGCATAAATCTGCACGACTGTTCATCTCTATCCTGAATGCCTTAAACGTACATGCCCACTCAGTAGACACAAAATGCACTACATATCAGAGACATCATCTGATACATTTTCTGACAAAATAAACTTTCATTTCCCATTATCCCACGTATTGATTGGCATTATTATACATTTTATATCAGACGTAAATGGCCACACTCATATCAGGGACGATAACCGTGTTTCCTTAAAATGTCAACGGACATTACTATTTATTCTCAGTATTTATTGTTTTGATATGCAATGATCATACTTTATAATCTGTCGAAAATACTATTTGTTCAGGTGATGCATTTAATTAATATACATAATTAAAAAATGTCATGCCTCATTTGCATATGAAAATAGCCTGATACCACCGCGCGTCGCTATCAGTAAAATAAACATTACTAAATGATTATATCTGTATAGCACGCACTCGTAATTTTTAGAACTGGTGGAATAGTAACACAGTTATACACTTATTTACTTCCTATAAAGAGCATGTGGTGCCTACTGATTGGGCATGCACCTTTAACCCTTAGAATGCTGGGAAGAAAAGTTAGTCATCTGCTTGTTTAATATGTTGCATTCTTTCTCAATAAAAAAAAATGATTCTAAAGTGCTATCAAAGCATATTCTTGATGAGAAAAAATGGAAAATAAAAAATAAACAACAGGCAACGAAATTTAATTCAGCAGTGTGAGAGTTAACAATTGTATTCTAGCAATGTTTCAACCCTTTAAGTTTATTTGGGATTATGTTAAATGTCCCTCTATGGTTATTACTTGTAAAATAAATCCCAAAGTTGTTGCCCTGTCTGCCGTCCACGAATATGGTTTTAATCACTATATGTAGTAGGTGAATACTTTATTGACCCAGTACTACATGTGTAGATAGAAAATTTAGAGTAATTTCAGCGTAGAACCGAATTAATTCCGAAAGTATACATCGATTGTATTAAATACTGCTTCTAATGATTCGTAATAGACAGTTATATCCATAGCAAAAGTAGAATCATCTGTGAACGTAGTAATTTTAATTAGTTCGTCATTGATTGCACGGTTGCATTTGTCAGGCAATTTTTTCTCACACTTAGGAAAAGTATGTCAACATTAAGTATGCATATATTTGGCAACTGTATGTTACTCCTCTACCTGATCTATACAACTGTCTGTTACTCCTCTACCTAATCTATACAACTGTCTGTTACACCTCTACCTGATCTATGCAACTGTCTGTTACTCCTCAACCTGATATATACAACTGTTTATTACTCCTCTACTTGATCTAAACTACTGTCTGTTACTCCTCTACCTGATCTATACAACTGTCTTTTACTCCTCTACCTGATTAATACAACTGTCTGTTACTGCTCTGCATGATTTATACAACTGTATGTTACTATTTTGCCTGATCGATACAACTGTCTGTTATTCCTCTGCCTGATATATACAACTGTCTGTTACTCATTTGCCTGATATATACAACTGTCTGTTAGTCGTCTACCTGATATATACAACTGTCTCTTACTCCTCTACCTGATCTATACAACTGTATGTTACTCCTTTGCCTGATCTATACAACTGTCTGTTACTGCTTTGCCGGATATATACAACTGTCTGTTACTCCTTTGCCTGATCTATACAACTGTATGTTACTCCTCTACATGATTTTTACAACTGTCTGTTACTATTTTGCCTGATCTATACAACTGTCTGTTACTCCTCTACCTGATCAATACAACTGTCTGTTATTCCTCTACCTGATATATACAACTGTCTGTTACTCCTTTGCCTGATCTATACAACTGTCTGTTACTCCTTTGCCGGATATATACAACTGTATGTTACTCCTTTGCCTGACCTATACAACTGTATGTTACTCCTCTACCTGATCTATACAACTGTATGTTATTCCTTTGTCTGATCAATACAACTGCCTGTTACTCCTTTGCCTGATCTATACAACTTCTGTTAGTCCTCTACCTGATATATACAACTGTATGTTACTCCTTTGCCTGATCTATACAACTGTATGTTATTCCTCTACATGATCTATACAACTGTCTGTTACTCCTTTGTCTGATCTACGCAACTGTCTGTTACTCATTTGCCTGATATATACAACTGTATGTTACTCCTTTGCCTGATCTATACAACTGTCTGTTACTCCTCTACCTGATATATACAACTGTCTGTTACTCCTCTACCTGATTATACAATGTCTGTATGCTCTATCTGATATATACAACTGTCTGTTACTCCTCTACCTGATATATACAACTGTCTGTTACTCCTTTGCCTGATCTATACAACTGTCTGTTACTCCTCTATCTGATATATACAACTGTCTGTTACTCCTCTACCTGATATATACAACTGTCTGTTACTCCTCTACCTGATCTATACAACTGTCTGTTACTCCTCTACCTGATCTATACAACTGTCTGTTACTCCTCTATCTGATATATACAACTGTCTGTTACTCCTCTACCTGATCTATACAACTGTCTGTTACTCCTTTGCCTGATATATACAACTGTATGTTACTCCTTTGCCGGATATATACAACTGTCTGTTACTCCTTTGCCTGACCTATACAACCGTACGTATGTACTCATCTACATGACTCCTTTATACAACTGTATGTTATCTCATCTCACTGATATATACAACTGTCTGTTACTCTTCTACTATATACACTGTATGTTATCTCATCTACCTGATCTGTACAACTGTCTGTTACTCCTCTACCTAATCTATACAACTGTCTGTTACTCCTTTGCCTGATCTATACAACTGTATGTTACTCCTACTACCTGATCTATACAACCGTCAGTTACTCTCTACCAGTTTAGTAGCATGTAACCAAGACTATGATCATATATCAGATAATGAATCACCAAAGCAATGCTTATTTATTTTTTATAAATCCAAGATTGCCGCCAAAATTAAATTTTTAATCACCGAATAAAAAAAACTGAAATATTTATTTTGTCAGGCCATTTTTTGTCACACTTATGAAAAGTATGTCAACATTAAGTATGCAGATATTTTGCAACTGTCTGTTACTCCTCTACCTGATATATACAACTGTCTGTTACTCCTCTACCTGATCTATACAACTGTATGTTACTCCTCTACCTGATCTATAAAACTGAAAGATTGTATGCGAGAGTTAAATCAGTAGCCTATTTCACCAATATTGCAAAGTATACTTATCTAGTAAAGTATACTTTGAGGGAGAAATTTTTAATTTAAGTATACATTTATTAATTTGTATTATACTGAATTTATTACATTATCGCAGCCATTTTGGCTGTGATAATGTAACACATTCAGTATAATAATTCTGCATACTTTTAATCATCAAATATGTGCAGTGGTTAGTTCTATATGAAATAATGCATTTTGGGAAAAAGAAATGATTACTCCCTCAAAGTATACTTTGCTACATAATTATACAATTTTGATGAAATCGGCTACTCGTTATACCCCTTATATGAGTAATATGAGTAATCATATTACCTTTAGGGGAAGGGGCCAAGTGGCTTTTGTGTGGTATGGACCTGGCACCAGGTCAGTGGGCCCGTCTCACTAAACTTCGTACGACTAATATATTCATCAGTGCAAAAGTATGATTTATGTAAAGTTCACATTAGCAATGTTTATATTTTTAATGTAAATCCATCAATTGAAATTTTCAGACGTCACTAAATGTACACTTACGGAAATTTTAGTCGTACGATATTAGTGAAACGCGTCCCATATTATTCTAATTTCAGGGCTGAATATATTTGTATGACATCAGCTGTTGATAGGCCGTTAACCACCAACAAACAAACAAACAAAAACAAATGAAAGATGTCAATTATGTGTTGCATGCACGCAGTATATGGATAAACTGGGAGTACGTTTTTGTTGTGCGTATCACATCGACGTCTCGTAGTAGTGCTGCATCCCCTGCCCACACACGAGTATTAATAGATGACACGACATGAATAGTGATACAATTGTAAAACATTTTGGTAAGGCCGGATAGAAAGAACAAATGATCTTCCAACTCGAGTATATACTATGGCCTCCATAATCTATATAGTCTATGCCACTAATATCTCTTTGTGAGCATCAAATTATAAACACATTTAATGCACTTATAACAAACAAAAGCGATGCCATGATATAATAATGCAGCTGTGGCCGTTTCAATAAACTTCGTATGACTAAAATGATCGTAAGTGCAAAATTATGGTAGTCGGTAAATTTCACATTAACAGTGTTATGGGTTTACATTTATTGCGCATAGGCTGCATATGCCTATGCATATGCAGCCTATGCACAATAAATGTAAATCCAGCAATTCAAATTTACAGACGATCCTAAATTTGCACTTGAAAACATTTTAGTCGTACGAACTTTAGTGAAAATGCCCCTGGTTCACTTACGATTAGAATCATCGGTTAACTTGCAGCGTCTTTGCATCGTAATTCATTTATAAATGTATATAATGTAAATAAACATAGCTAACACTCATAATGTTCTCGCTCGACAGTACTGTGATAAATACGGCAGCTTAAAAGGGACATGCGCAATTCTTGTTCTATGTCGTTCCCACGACATAGCATCCTATGTCGTTCCCACGACATAGCATCTCGTTACCACGACATGGCATCTCGTTCCCACGAGATATCATCTCGTTACCGCGAGTTAGCTATATCGTTCCCACGACATAGTATCTCGTTCCCACGACTTAGCATCTCGTTCCCTCGAGATAGCAACTAGTTCCCACGAGATATGATCTCGTTACCACGAGATATGATCTCGTTACCACGAGTTAGCTATGCCGTTCCCACGAGTTAGCATCTCGTTACCACGACATAGCATCTCGTTCCCACGAGATAGCATCTAGTTACCACGAGTTAGCTATGTCGTTCCCACGACATAGCATCTCGTTCCCTCGAGATAGAATTTCGTTCCCACGACATAGGGAGCCAATGAAAATGAGGCATAATGACCACCATATTTCTTTCAGCCGGAGTTGAATATAGTCCGGCAGCCAAAAGCCGACTTTGGGCTTTACCTTGTTTTGAATAACAGTTTGTTTATTACTGACTTTGCATGTTCTCGTTTAGAAATCCAACTGATGACAAACTGTCACCCTTTGAGAAAGTTGCATGCATTCAAGATGGCTGCCATATAGTGTGCCATGTAGTTGCATTCACATAAGGAAATTAAGCAATTTAAGAGCGTAAACTGGGTATAATTGACATAGTGATGAAAACTTTAAAATTCAATTTCTTAACTGCGATATGCAAAAGATCCAAGCTGGCCGCCAAATGTGACCATTTTATCATGTTTATGTAAAAAAATTACTAGTTCGTCACAACAAAAAGTATGATTTATTAATCTTGAGTTTACTGAAACAATGAGTGTTTGTTTTTGCAACTTTGTTGTGAAATTGAATAATAGTCTAAATAGCAGAAACCCATAATTGCCGCCAATTATAAATGTATTACTTTATACGTGCAATCGTATATCTACATAAGAAAACATATATAATTGCACTCAGACCATATATTAGAGCAAATGAGCATACGAATATTGTATTTAGATACACAATGATTGTTGTACCTTAGGTACGCAATTAGATCTTTGTTTCAACAGCATTAGTCCAAGATTGCCGCCAACTACATTGATATTATTGTATTATTGTAGCAAATAGCTTATATAATTACACTCGGATGTCACATTTAAGAATGTAAGTATACCAAATACTGGTATCAGGGGCGGATCCAGCATTTGGAGGGGGGGGGGTGTTGTGTTATCTTCGAGCTCCACTGAGTGGAGCGATTATACTAGGGGGTTCCGGGATTTTGTTTGAAATATAGATGTCCAGAAACGCACTTTCCTGTGTTTTACGGCATTTACGACTCCAAGCTGGTGGTAAACTGTGATCTATGTAAACTCCGTGGTTGTACGGGGTGGGGGGGGGGGGTTGCAGCCCCGGAACTCCCCCTCCAGATCCGCCCCTGGGTGTTAAGTCAAGATGATTTATTTTCTTAAGTTAATATACACCATTAGACAACGTTCAATAACAGAAGTCCAAAATGGGCGCCGGCTAATAATATAGTACATTCTACTAGTAATCAAATCATATACTGATATATATTTAAAATAGTAAATTTGGTTATATACTTTGGATTATTCAGTTTAATTTGGAAAGCCTTCTTGTCTTGCCATTCCACATTCCTGCTGAAAATGACACCAAATCCAAGATGGCTACCAAACTTATATAGTGGGGCGTTGGCAGGAAGAAGTAGTGTGGAACTTTTCAGTAAACTTTAATGACTTCCTAATTTGAATAAATACAAGAGGTTTTGTTTCATACCATTGGTTCCAAAAGGTTCACTGCTCAACATGTTTACTGTCAAATCACACGAAATGGCTAAAATGGCTAGAACAAATGATACATTTATATATTTCCAGCGTTCCATTAGCGTTATTCCAGTTTCTGGCTAACATTACTTGCGTTAAACCAGTTTAACATGTATAGCAATCAAGGACTCCCACTGACATTATTACATTGTGACATAAGTTTTTTTTTCTGCGAAAGGTACATAATTTCCACAAAAGGACGGTATGTACACAGTGATTGATGTGCAACCTTTTGATATCACTTATCATTTGGTAAACTGCAAATAATTGATAGAAATTTAAATTGTTATTGATTAGGTAGAGCAAATATATATTTGTATGATGAGATAATGTAATGTTTCTATAACGTTCTTCTGTTCAATGATAAGTCGGCAGTCAACGTCTGACATACATGTGAAGTTGATTTTATTACATAAACTCAATATGGAGTGCATGCATATGATATTTTAAAATAATAAGATATGAACGTACGAAATGATGAAGAAAGAAATCAAATTTAATTATAAATTCAATAATTCTGAGAAAAACACTGATAGAATGTAGAATAAATACTATAGTGTGGACACAACTAATACACGTGGAAATGATATATATGACATGCATTCCATTTGTGCCACTACTAAATACTCTATCATGGTAACAATAACTGTTATAGTCATCGCAGACAGCAATACACATAGTACATAACACTATATACAACATTACAGCCTTCAAGGTACCATACAATGGATATAAGGAGTGCAGTAATCACGAAATTTACTATACTTATATGACAATGCGGAACAATGTAGCTGTCATTCATTGCGGCTAGAGTGTTTGTGTCATCATTTCTTCTTCTTTTCTTATAGTCATATCTACAATAGTAACTTTAATTTCATGTATACTGTGAATTTCGTTGTGATTAGTTTGTCTTTATCGTATGATATATTATTATTTTTTGATTGCCTTGTATCTTGCTGTCTTTTTGAAGCGTGATTGCGAGATAAGCGAGAGGTCTTTTTAAACATATTCAACCATCCAAGTGGTCTGTTTTATGCACTGTCCTGTCCAAGGTGGCATCCTTCTTGTAATGACTCCATGTACTTCCTCATCATCCTCGAGAACACTGCTGGAGCTGTTACTAGACCAAAACACATGACTGTAAACTAATACAAACCTTTCGGCGTTGTAAAAGCAGTCTTCTCTTTGGAGTCGTTCTCGAGTGGTATCTGCCAGTAACCTTTCGATAAATCAATCGTGGTGAAATACCGTTTACCTGCTTTACCCATTTGTGAGAATATGTTTTCTAGGTCTGGCATCGGCTCGGAGTCAAAGACGGTTATTCTGTTCAATGTTCTTAAATCTACACATGTGCGAATTCCCCCATCTTTCTTCTTCACTAAAATCAATGGCGATGCATATGGCGATTCTGACCTAACTTTTCCATCTGTTCTACTTCCGATAGTATCTGCTCTCTGACATGGTATGGATATCCCCTTGAACTGCGAACTGGCTCATTTGTATTTACCTTTATCTCCATCTTGGCTAAATCTGTTCTCCCTGGTCGATCTGTCAGTACATCATGAAACTCCTTTATTAGTTCTCTTACCTGATTCTGCTGACCTATACTCAGATCATCAGCAATCGTAACATCATGGTATGACTCCTGCTCACTTAAAGGACAAAGTAATGTACTTATTTCTTCCTGATCCGTTTCCTCTTCTGCACCTCTATT